>JAPZDY010000005.1:24139063-24157785 GCA_029783645.1 Ctenochaetus hawaiiensis | reverse complement strand
GACAGTGGCTGCAGCAAATATTAAGGGTCTTTATTATAAAATAACAAGTTTGCTTCCTAGCAATGAATACATATTCAGAGTTAGGGCAGTGAACAAATATGGTGTAGGTGATTATCTTGAGAGTGAACCAATCATTGCACGTAATCCTTACAAGCCACCTAGCGCCCCTGGAACTCCAGAAGCAAGTCAGATCACAAAGGAATCTATGATTCTTTCATGGACTGCTCCAGAACAGACTGGTGGAGCTGATATTGAAGGCTACCACCTTGAGAAACGTGACAAAGACAGTGTAAGGTGGACAAAATGCAACAGACAAAAGCTGTCTGAAACTCATTTCAAGGTTACAGGTCTGATGACAGACCATTTCTATGAGTTCCGGGTTGCTGCAGAGAATGAAGCTGGAATAGGAGACCTTAGTGAATTGTCCTTATTCTATAGAGCATGTGATGCCACAACACCACCTGGACCTCCACACCACCCAAAAGTGACAGACTACACAAAGTCTTCTGTGTCTCTGTCATGGGGAAAACCTGATTTTGATGGTGGTGCCTACATCAAGGGTTACATTGTTGAAATGAGGGAGTATACACCAGTGCCTGAACAGACAGAGGAGGCTGAAGTGGCACCCACAGTAGAGGCACAAGTTGAAAAAGAATGGACCATGTGCACTCCACCTACTGGCATTCAAGCCACTAAACTCACTGTAACAGACTTGAAGGAGGGTGGAGAGTACCAGTTCCGTGTCTGTGCTATCAACTCTGAGGGAGTGGGAGAGGCTGCGAATGTCCACAGTACTGTGGTCACTTCTGACCGGGTAGAAGCTCCGGAGATTGAGTTGGATGCTGAACTCAGAAAGGTGGTATCTGTTCGTGCTGGTGGAACTTTGCGTCTGTTTGTCACCATAAGGGGAAGGCCTGAACCTGCTGTGAAATGGGAGAAGGTTGAGGGTACTCTCACAGAGCGTGCCGCAATTGACACTACCAGTTCCTACACTATGCTTGTCATTGACAATGTTAACCGCTTTGACAGTGGAAAGTACTCACTAACACTGGAGAACAGCAGTGGTTCTAAATCCGCTATAGTTGCAGTGAGAATACTGGATACCCCAAGTGCACCACAAAACTTTGCTATAAAGGAGCTCAAGAAGGATTCAGTTACTCTTGCCTGGGACACTCCTCTAACTGATGGTGGCTCTAAAATCACAAATTACATTGTAGAGAAGAGAGAGTCTGTCAGGAAGGCATATACTACTGTTACCAGCAACTGCTTGGCCAATTCATTTAAGATTGAAGAGCTGCCTGAAGGTGGAATTTTCTACTTCAGAGTCTGTGCTGTTAATGAATATGGCCAAGGACAGATGGTTGAAACCAAAGAAGTCAAAGTGGCTGAGGTGCCTCTCCCACCAAGCAAGGTTACACTTGTGGATTTGACAAAGTCCAGTGTGTCACTGGCTTGGGAAAAACCTGCTCATGATGGTGGATGTAAAGTAATGTGCTACAATGTAGAGTTTAAACCTAAAAGTGGAGATAAATGGGGCACAGCATGTACAGCTAAGGTGCCTGAAGCAACTATTCCTAATCTGACTCCTAATGAAGCCTATTTATTCAGAGTTGTTGCCATCAATGAAAAGGGAAAGAGTGAGCCAAAAGATCTCGGCTTGCCAGTTGTTGCAAAGGATGTTGCAATTGAACCATCTACCCACTTACTCTTTACCACATACAGTGTGAAGGCTGGAGATGACCTCACTCTGGAGGTTCCAGTAAGAGGCAGGCCAAAGCCTGTTGTTTCCTGGAAGAAGGATGGCCTTCCTTTGAAGCAAACATCATCAGTGACCATCTTAAACACTGCAACTTCTTCTAAAATCATTATCAAAGAGGCTGGTAGAGATCATGTTGGCAAATATGAGATTACACTTGCTAACTCAGCAGGGACTCTCACAGCAGATATTGGAGTAGTTGTTCTTGATAAACCAGGTCCACCTAAAGGTATCAAGGTGGATGCCGTGACCTCAGACAGCATCACACTGTCCTGGTCTCCACCAGATTATGATGGTGGCTGCTCCATCAGTAACTATATCGTTGAGAAAAGAGACACAAACACACAGGAATGGCAGATGGTAGCAAGTAATGTTGCCAGAACATCTTTCAAGGCTGGCCGCCTAACACATGGAGCAGAATACCAGTTCCGCATCTATGCAGTCAATCGTTATGGAAAGAGCACATATCTGGATTCACCTGGAATCACTGCTCAGTATACTTTCAAACAACCTGGACCTCCTTCTACACCTATAGTGAAGTTGGCAACAAAGTCTTTCATGTTAGTGACTTGGAATGAGCCAGTCAATGATGGTGGTAGTCCTGTTTTAGGCTACCACTTAGAGAGAAAAGAGCGTTCAAGCATTCTTTGGACAAAGATGAATAGAGGAATGATTAAAGATACAGAATACAAAGTCAGTGGAATTGAAGAAGGCATGATATATGAATACCGTGTCTATGCTGAAAATATTGCCGGTATAGGTAAATGTAGCAAGGCCTGTGAAGGTGTATTAGCCAGAGATCCATGTGACCCTCCAGGCACACCTGTAGTCACTGCTGTTACCAGGACATCAGTGTCACTCTCTTGGGATAAACCAGAGTATGATGGTGGAGCCAAGGTTTCTGGCTACATCATAGAGCGAAGAGACCTTCCTGAAGGACGCTGGACAAGGTGCAACTTCACCAATGTACCTGAGACACACTATGATGTGACAGGCCTTACAGAAAATAACCAGTATGACTTCCGTGTTATTGCTAAGAATGCAGCTGGACTGTTCAGTGAACCATCTGACAACACTGGTCCCATTACTGTCAAGGATGATGTGGATCCACCACGCATAATGATGGATGTCAAGTTCAGAGAGACAGTGTTTGTTAAAGCAGGAGAAAGTTTGAAGATTAATGCAGACTTTGCTGGACGTCCTGCCCCCGTTATTTCCTGGACAAAGGATGGCAAAGAAATTGAACTAAGAGCCAGAATCCAGATTGTTTCAACAGATACCAGCACTTATGTCACTGTCAAGGATTGCATCAGAAGAGATTCTGGACAATATGCACTGACTCTGCAGAATATTGCAGGAACTGTTACTATGCCAATAAACTGTGTTATTCTAGATAAGCCAGGACCCTCAGCAGGACCTCTGCAGATCACAGATCTCACAGCTGAGGACTGTACTTTGTCATGGGGTCCTCCTCAAGAAATTGGTGGTGCTGACATCACACATTACGTTGTTGAGAAGCGTGAGACCAGTCGCTTGGCATGGACCCTGGTAAGGGGAGACGTCAGAAAAACGTACTTTAAAGTTACAGGACTGCTGAAGGGCAACGAATATATCTTCAGAATTTTGGCTGTCAACAAGCATGGACTTGGTGAGGCTCTGGAAAGTGATGCTGTAAAGGTTACGGACCCATATACTTTTGCCACTGCTCCTAGTAGTGTTGATGTCACTGAGATAACTGGAGATTCAATGACACTTACCTGGTGTAAGCCAGCAAATGATGGAGGCAGCCCCATCACTGGATATGTGATCGAACGCCGTGAAAAGACAGGCATGCACTGGGTGCGTGTAAACAGAGATCCAGTTAAGGAGTGCACTGCAGTAGCTACTAAACTGCGCAAAGGATGTGAGTATGACTTCAGAGTCTATGCTGAAAATGCTGCTGGTCTGAGTCCTCCAAGTGAACACTCTGCATCATTTAGAGCAGCAGATCCTCTGGTTGTTCCTTCTCGCCCAACAAAGCCAAAGATTATCAGTTCAACTAAAGACAGCGTGTCCATTGTCTGGAAACCACCAACGGATGATGGTGGTGCTCCCATCTTGGGATACAGTGTAGAATACAGAGACTACATCCGCAAACCTGAGCCAGAGATTGAAGGAGAAGAGGAAGACTATGAGGAGGAGGAGGAGGAAGAGGAGGTACCTGAATCACCTGAAGAATTAGCCAGATGGGTCGAGGCTATCCCTCTTACAAAGAGTCTGGAGTTTACAATCACTGGATTAAAGACCAGTGCAGAATATGAGTTTTGTGTCAAGGCAATAAACAAACTTGGTAGCAGTGTGCGTAGCCCACATTCAGATGCAGCTACAGCAGTGGACAGAACTGCAGAGCCATCATTTGATGTGGACATTGAGATGCGTAAAGTACTTGTTGTTAAGCATGGCACAGCATTTACTCTCAATGTACCATTCAAGGGTAAACCTGTGCCATCTGTGGTATGGGCGAAGGAGGGTGTTGATCTGAAGGTCAGAGGAACAATTGACTCAACAGAATCAAGCACCTCACTGACAATTGAAAAATCAAGTAGAAATGACTCTGGAGAATACTGTGTTACAATTGAATCATCACTGGGAAAGGCAACATTGCCCATGGTTGTAAAGGTGCTTGACTCCCCTGGACCCCCTGTCAATGTCAAAGTTTCAGCTGTGACCAGGGACTCTGCAACCCTAACTTGGGAAGCTCCGGAGAATGATGGTGGTGATGCAGTGAAGGCCTACCATGTTGAAAAACGTGAGGCCAGTAAAAAGGCCTGGGTGACTGTGACCAGCAATTGCCACACAATGACTTACAAGGTGGAAGACTTGCAGGAGGGAGCAATCTATTACTTCAGGGTTATTGGAGAAAATGAGTATGGAGCAGGTGTCCCACAAGAAGCAAAAGGTGGAACAAAGATTACAGGTAAGCTATGAACCAAAAGCTTTTAAATATACTAGGTATTATGTTGATTTTATTCAACAGCCACCATCCAAATAAAATGTTCTTAACAAAAATTCTCTGCTTATTACAGAGGTGCCAAGTCCACCCATGAAACTTGGAGTTGCAAATGTTACCAAAGACAGCATTACAATTGCTTGGACGAGGCCAGAATATGATGGCGGTAGCAGAGTCACTGGTTACCTTGTTGATGCCCTGGAGAAGGGACAGACCAAGTGGGTAAAGTGTGCCACTGTGAGGACTATGACCCACACCATCAAGAGCCTGAGGGAGGGAGCAGAGTATTTCTTCAGAGTCCGTGCTGAGAACCATGCTGGACTCAGTGAACCAAAGGAGATGATTGTGCCAGTTATTGTCAAGGAAATACAAGGTATTATTTCTAATTTGACCTCTGTATTCTGATATAAGTTATGTTATGGAGTTTTAAATGTCTCTGTATAACAGGTTGCTATACATAAATATCATGATTTACAAAATATATAATGCAATGTATGAATGTGCAGATTTAAAGATAATTTTTGAAAAAAATATAAAGTACATGAAAATGCAGTTTGATAGGGTTATTGCTTTTAAAGGTGACGTCACTTACCCTATTCCTATTTTTTGTTCTTTTGTTTGTTTGTTTTACAAACAGAGGCTCCTGAGTTTGACCTGAAGAACTACCCCAAGAACACAGTTTACGTGAGAGCAGGTTCCAACTTAACTTTTGAGATTCCTCTTACCGGCAGGCCCATGCCTAAGGTGACTATGTCCAAGAACAATGTTGTCATCAAGGCATCCAAGAGGCTGCTTACAGAAGTAACTCCAGACAGTTTAATCATCACTCTAAATGAGAGTGTTTCAAGTGACGCTGGCAAGTATGAAGTTACTGCCTCAAATGCAGGAGGCACGACAAAGATCTTCATCATTTTCGTTGTGCTGGACAGACCTGGACCCCCTGTTGGCCCAGTTGAGATTGGGGAGGTTGGAGAGACCACAGTCTGTCTGAAATGGGCACCTCCAGAGTATGACGGTGGCAGTCCTGTTACCAGCTACATTGTTCTGAAACGTGAAACTAGTACTCCAACCTGGGCAGAGGTGTCAACTAACATTGCCAGAAGCTCAATCAAGGTGACAAAACTGACCAAGGGAGAGGAGTATCAGTTCAGAATCAAAGCTGAGAATCGCTACGGTATCAGTGACCACATTGACAGCAAGCCAGTCATGATAAAGCTTCCCTACAGTAAGTCAATACACTTGAATACAAGTTGACAACAAATTTAGGTTTGATGTACTATTTATAAACTGATATAAAATGTTGAGGAATATAATCTTACTGTTATAGCACAAGTTTTGTCTAAAAGATTATGAATCCCTCTGAACACTAACATAAAACTGTCCTTTGCAGCCATCCCTGGGCCTCCATCCACACCATGGTTGAGTTTTGTGTCTAGAGAGAGCCTGACAGTCTGCTGGAATGAACCGGTAAATGATGGTGGAAACCCTGTTATTGGATATCATCTCCAGATGAAGGAGAGAAGTAGCATCCTCTGGCAGAAGGTCAATAAGACCGCCATCCCAGGAAACCAGTGGCGGGTCACAAACATCTGTCCTGGCTTGATCTATGAGTTTAAGGTGGCAGCAGAAAATGCTGCTGGTATTGGCAAAATGAGTAAGACCTCTGAAGAAGTGCTTGCCATTGATGCCTGTGGTAAGTATTTTTTATTAGATAAGTTTTAATGGGACCTACTACCTTAAATATTGTTGAGGGTTATGCTAAAAACCTCTTTACTGTTGTTTAATGAAAACTGCTTTTTTCCCATTTTAATGAAACAGAGCCCCCGGCAAATGTCCGTATCACTGAAGTGACCAAGAACTCAGTCAGCCTGAGCTGGCAGAGGCCGCCATACGATGGTGGCAGCAAGATTACTGGCTACAGTGTAGAGAGGAGGGACGCCCCCAATGGCAGATGGGTGAAGGCTAACTTCACGAACATCATTGAGCTGGGCTTCACTGTATCTGGATTGAACCAGGATGAGTCATATGAGTTCAGAGTGTATGCCAAGAATGCTGTTGGATCTGTCAGCAACCCATCTCTCATTGCCGGTCCAGTCACTTGTGTAGATGCTTGTGGTGAGTTTTCGTTTATTTATATATTGTCTGTATATCTGTATGTCTGTCTGTCTGTCTTTCTGTATGTATGTATATGTGTATGTGTGTGTGTATTTTTATAAATAATCTTTTAAATATATATATTTTTTTACATTGCTTATATTAATTTCTCTCGTCCAATAGGTGCCCCAGCCATTGACCTCCCTCCAGAGTATTTGGATGTGGTTCAGTACAAGGCTGGATCTTCATTTAGGCTCAAAGTCGGAATCATTGCCAAACCTCTGCCAACTATTGAGTGGCTGAAGGATGGAAAAGAGCTCGTTGCAACCTCTACCATGTCAGTTGAAAACACAAGTGATTCTTCTGCCGTTTTTATCAAGGATGCTGCTCGCCTTCACACAGGCTCATATGAGGTCAGGATCAAGAATGTTCTGGGCTCAGCATCTGCAACCATTAGGATTGAAATCCTAGGTATGTGGAAATTCTTGTTTGAACCCTTCATACTTTCATGTCTAATGCAGTCTTCTGTCATCTCTATACCTCATGTTTATAAGCTCTTCCTTTTTGTGTTACCTTTCCTTAGACAAACCTGGACCCCCAGCCGGCATCATTAACTTCAACCTCATCACAGCAGAAAGGTTCATCTTTAACTGGCAGCCTGTGCCTGAGTCTGACCAGGGAGGTTCCAAAGTGACCCACTACATTGTTGAGAGACGTGAAACTAGTCGAGTGGTCTGGTCAACAATTTCAGACAAGCACGAGCAGACACACGTCACAGTCAGCAAGCTGCTGAGCGGAAATGAGTATGTGTTCCGTGTCATGGGTGTTAATAAGTTTGGAGTTGGAGAGCCACTGGAGTCTGAGCCTGTCATTGCTAAGAATGCCTTTGGTAAGTTTTGGGCTGTAGAATGCTGTTATTGATTGATGATATAAAAAAAAGTCTAATCAGATTTTATAACTGAACTTCTGCAGTTAAGTAACACCAAATATTAAGCTGCAACTGTTAACCTTTTTTCTCATTTAGTTCATTTATTAGAAAAAATAGATAATAAGAATTGAAACTCATTCTAGCTGCTTCTTATAGAATAGTTTGTATTTTCTTCTGTTTGATATGGATTTTTTTTTTACAGTAACTCCTGGGCAGCCTCGTACTCCTGAGGTGAATACCAGTACTAAGTCTACCATGGTGGTAGAATGGGACAAACCGGGTGTAGACGGAGGCAGCCCAGTGACAGGCTACTATCTGGAAAGACGTGACAAGAAGAGCTTGCGTTGGATCAGAGTTTACAAGGACCCTGTCACTGACGTCAAACAGACTGTCTACCATCTGACTGAAGGAAATGAGTACCAGTATCGTGTCTGTGCCATTAACAAGGCTGGAGAGGGACCATTCTCTGATGCATCAGACTACTACAAGGCTGCTGACCCAGTTGGTAAGTTACAGACATTTACAACATTTACAACATAAAAAACACAATAAATGTACCCCCTTACCTGACAAATACATTTTACTCACAGATCCACCAGATGAACCTTGCAAGCTGAAGGTGGTGGACTCCACCAAGACATCAATCACACTGGGTTGGTCCAAGCCAGAATGGGATGGAGGCAGTGAGGTTACCAGCTACATGGTGGAGAAGCTTGTTGAGGGAGAGCAAGAATGGACTATGATTACCTCCAAGGGAGAGGTCAAGACAACAGAGTACACGGTTCATGACTTAAAACCAGATGTCAATTATTTCTTTAGAGTCTCTGGTGTCAACTGTGCTGGCCGTGGAGAACCACTTGAGATGACTGAGCCTGTGCAAGCTAAGGATATCTTGGGTAAATTAATCACCGATATTTAAAATGCAAAGTGTAGCCAGTTTACAACATGTATGCCTTGTTTTGTTCTTACATCAGTCACATTAAGTCTCTGTGTCACCTTGAATATTCTCCTATGATTTCCACAGAGGAAGCTGAGATTGACACAGATGTTGCCATGAGGACCCACTACATTGTTAAGGCTGGCAAGGATGTGGAGTTGTCCGTTCCACTGAAGGGCAGACCTGCTCCCACTGCTTCCTGGAGCAAGGGAGAAGAATGCATTGACCACAACCCAAAATATGAGTTCCACCACTCAGACACTACCACAGTCCTTGTTATGCGTGAAGTGACCAGGCTCGACACTGGAAAGTACACGGTAAAGATAGAGAATGGTGTGGGACAGCCAAAGACACTGACCCTGTCTGTGAAAGTTCAGGATACTCCTGCTCAGTGCAGAAATCTGGTCCTGAAAGACGTGACCCGTGGCAAGGTTACTCTCTGCTGGGAGCCTCCACTCCTTGATGGTGGTGCTGAGATCACAAACTACATTGTTGAGAAGAGAGACTCCTCCAAGAGATCATACTCTGCTGTCACAAGCAAATGCACAGAAACAACATACACCATTGAAGATCTCTCTGAGAAGACATCCTTCTTCTTCCGTGTGTTAGCAGAGAATGAGAATGGTGTTGGTGATCCATGTGAAACACTTGAGTCCGTGAAGGCTACAGAGACTCCAGGACCAGTCAAGGAGATATCTATGAAGGATTCATCCAAGACCTCTGTCACTCTGCAGTGGCTGAAGCCTGATTATGATGGTGGCAGCATCATCTCTGATTACATCATCGAGAAGAAACTCAAGGATGAGGAATGGTCTTTGGGAGGAACCAGCAGACAGTGCGAGTTTGAGGTCAAGAAACTCAAAGAGCACTCAGATGTTTTCTTCAGAGTTGCCGCCAGGAATGAGAAGGGACAGGGCGACTTTACTGAGATTGGTCCAATTAAAGTAATTGACTACATCATAACACCTGAGGCAAGTCTTGCAGAGTACCCACAAGGTAGCCTAAGTGTTCGGCTTGGTCACAATGTGCACATTGAGTTGCCCTACAAAGGTAAACCAAAACCTTCAGTTCTGTGGCTCAAGGACAACCTGCCTCTGAAGGAGAGCGACCAAATCCGCTTTAAGAAAACAGAAAACAAAGCCACTCTAATGATAAAGAATGTAAAGAAGGAAAATGAGGGTAAATACACTCTGACCCTTGACAATAAGGTCAATAGGAGATCCTTCCACATCCATGTAATTACACTTGGACCACCATCAAAACCTGTTGGACCTATCCGCTTGGATGAAGTGAGAGCTGAGAGCATCATGATCTCCTGGGATGAACCCAACGATGATGGGGGTGGAGACATCACCTGCTACACTGTGGAGAAGCGTGACACCTCCCAGTCTGACTGGAAGATGGCATGCTCCAGTGTAGAGGGAACTCAGTTTAAAATTCCCAATCTGATCAAGGGTGTCCAGTACCAGTTCAGAGTGTGTGCTGAGAATAGATACGGTGTCAGCGAGTCACTGATCTCACAAATGGTCATTGCAAAGCATCAGTTCAGGCCTCCAGGCCCACCGGGCAAGCCTGTAGTGTACAATGTCACAAATGATGGAATGACCATCCAGTGGGAGAAACCCATCTATGATGGTGGTACCCCTATCCAAGGTTTCCATGTGGAGAAGAAGGAAAAGAACAGCATCATGTGGCAGAAGGTGAACACTATGTTGATCAAAGAAACAGAATACAGGATTTTGGAACTCATTGAAGGCCTGGAGTACTCCTTCAGAGTCTATGCCCAGAATGATGCTGGCTTTAGTCGAATGAGTGATGAGAGCAAGCCAACCATGGCTGTCAGTCCTGTTGGTAAGTACTAAACTGGCCGACAACATTACATATCATAATCTTTATAAGTTAAAAAAAAAGCTATATCTGCTGCAAAACTTTAAACGTGACCAGAATTAAACCACTTCGCAAGTACTTCATTCAACACAAATAACAAGGTGTGCATCATGTCTTTCAGATCCTCCTGGTCAGCCTGACTACATCGATGTAACTAGTGACTCAGTGACACTAAAATGGGATGCACCAAAACGTGATGGTGGAAGCAAGATTACCAACTACAGCATTGAGAAACGCCAAGGACACGGACGCTGGTTCAAGGCCAACTTGACTGATGTACATGACTGCCAGTACACCGTTACTGGGTTGGCAACAAATGAACGCTACGAGTTCAGAGTGACTGCAAGAAATGCCATTGGAGTAGTCAGTCCTCCCTCCAACTCCTCTGGCTTTATTGCTGTCAGAAGTGAGAACGGTATGTACTAGAGGGATGTAGCTGATGATGCTTTTGTTGTCCATTTAGTAACTGCTCACTCACTAAAATTACGAGCCATAGCTAACCATACCTCTTAGCTCATCTTCCTGTAAATTACACCTTTAAAGCTCAGTAAAGCTACACAATGTAAACTAATGCCTTCCCTGTCTCTCAAAACTAGCTTCACCAAATATTGAGTTCGGCCCAGAGTACTTTGAGGGTTTGACCGTCAAGGCAGGCGACAACATCAGGCTGAAAGTGACCATCACTGGACGCCCTGTTCCCAAGGTCATCTGGTTTAGAGATGGTGTGGAGATTACCAAAAAGATGATGGACATTATTAACGTAGCTGGATCCAGCACTCTGTTCGTCAGGGATGCTGATCGTACACACAGTGGCCTTTACACTGTGGAGGCTACCAATGGATCAGGAAGCAAGAAGGAGAACATCCGCGTTCAAGTCCAAGGTACATGGTTTTAGTATATTTATCTCTCTTGCTACAGTGCAGTTGTTTACACCACCGTATTATTTGTTAATGCTCTAACTTCAATCTCAACCATCTTACATTGTGCAGACACACCTGGGGAGCCAGTAGGACCCATCACTTTTAGCAACATCTCAGAAGGAAAGTGCACTCTGTCTTGGAACCCACCAGAGAATGATGGCTGCTCTGAGATTTCGCATTACATCATTGAGAAGCGTGAGACCTCCAAGATCTCCTGGGCCTTGGTGTCTGATGAATGTAAGGAGTGCACTTTTAATGCAACAAAGCTGATCAAGACCAATGAATACCAGTTCAGAGTCTCTGCTGTCAACAAGTTTGGAGTTGGGAGACCTTTGGAATCCAGCCCCATCATTGCACAGATGCAATACAGTAAGTAAAAAGTTTGAGAATTTGTTAAAAAAATATTTATTTTAAACAGAAAAAAATTGCTTTTCATAGATTTTCTTTATTTGGCCAAAGTAGATACTTATCAAAATTGTTTCCCTTAGCTACTCCTGATGCTCCAGGCACTCCTGATGCTACTGAGGTATCAGGGGAGAGTATCACCCTGTCATGGACACCTCCAGCATCTGATGGTGGAAATCCCATTCAGTATTACATTGTGGAGAAACGAGAAAAGAAGACTGTCAGGTTCTACAAGGTGATTACAAAGAAGCCCATTATCGAATGCGCTCATAAGGTGCTCCATCTGACAGAGGATATGGAATATGAGTTCCGTGTAATGGCTGTCAATGATGCTGGTGTTGGAGCCCCTAGCAACATCTCTATGCCTATTAAAGCTGCGGAACCAAAGGATATTCCTTGTGCTCCATCGATAATCAATGTGTCAGATTCCACCAGCACCTCAATCAGCCTGGAATGGACCAAGCCTGCAGATGATGGAGGCATGGAGATTCTGGGCTACATTATTGAGATGGTGAAGGGGGTAGAGACAGAATGGAAGAGAGTAAATGAGCAGCTGGTGGCAGAAACAAATTATGTGGCAACTGGCTTACAGACAGGAGCTGAGTACAAGTTCCGTGTTGCAGCCGTCAATCATGTGGGTAGAGGCGAGGACAAGGAGACTCTGGAACCAGCTCAGGCTGTAGACAGACTAACACCTCCACAGGTGGATATTGACGCCTCCTTCAAGCAGACACACATTGTCAAGGCTGGAGGAACAGTGTGCCTAGGCATCTACTTCAGAGGAAAGCCAATTCCTACTGCCACCTGGGTGAAAGAAGAAGGAGAGCTGGGTGTCATGTCTGAGATCACAACTACAGATGGTTATAGTACTCTAAGTATTGAAAACTGCTCAAGAAATGATACAGGCAAATACACTGTTAACCTGGAGAATTCTAGTGGCAGCAAGGCCATTACATTCACTGTAAAGGTAATGGACACTCCTGGACCTCCTCAGGCTGTTGCTTTCAAGGAAGTAACCAGAGGCTCAGTAACACTCATCTGGGAGCCTCCTCTTAATGATGGTGGAGCCAGAATCCATCACTATATTGTTGAGAGGCGCGAGGCTAGCCGCCGTACTTGGCAGCAGTCTGGTGGCAAGTGCACACAGAATATTCTGAAAATCCAGGACCTGCTGGAGGGAGTGCCATACTTCTTCAGAGTCTCTGCAGAGAACCAGCATGGCGTGGGTGAGGCATTTGAGTTGACTGAGCCTGTTATTGCCACCGCAGAGCCAGCATCTCCCAAGAGAATGGACATCCTGGACACAACAGACAACTCTGTGGCACTTGGCTGGCTAAAACCAGAGCATGATGGTGGAAGCCGCATCCAGTGTTATGTCATTGAGGCTAAGGCAAAGGATACAGACAAGTGGGTAGTAGTTGGCAACACGAAAAATCTCACCTATATGGTTGAAAAGCTCAACAAAGGCGATGAGTATGATTTCCGTGTGAAGGCTAAGAATGAATCAGGCTACAGCAAGCCCAGAGAAACACCAGCCCCAGTGCTGGTCAAAGAGCCTCACATTGAACCTGCTGCTGACCTCAGTGAGATCACAAACCAGCTAGTTACATGCAGATCTGGCAGTACCTTCACCATCGACGTTCCAATCAGTGGTAGACCTGCTCCTAAGATCACATGGAAGCTGGAGGAGATGAGGCTGAAGAGCTCAGACAGAGTCTCCATCAAAGTAACAAAGGACAGAACCAGCATCTCAGTCAAGGATGCCATGAGAGGAGATGGTGGTAAATACTACCTGACTCTGGAGAATGTGTCTGGGACCAGGACCTTCACTATTGAAGTTAATGTCATAGGTAGACCCAGTCCTCCAACTGGACCCATTGAAATATCTTCAATTACCTCTGAGTCCTGTGTCCTTAACTGGCAACCACCAGAGGATGATGGTGGCACTGACATCACCAACTACATTGTGGAGAAGCGTGAGTCTGGCTCCACCGCCTGGCAGTTGATCAACTCCAGTGTAAAACGTACATCTCTCCATGTCAGTCACCTGACCAAGTATATGCAGTACACATTCAGGGTCTCTGCTGAGAATAGATTTGGTGTCAGCAAGCACACAGAGTCCGAGACTATTGTCGCCGAGCATCCTTACAGTAAGTGCTACTCCATAAATGTTGTAACAGAATTTTTCAAAGCAGTGTCTTTTTCTGAATCAGGCCAAAAATGAGTAAACTGTGCTCAACAACAACCTTCATGTCTTCTTCTTTTTCTTTCTTTCTTTCTTTTTATTTTAAATCTCAGCACCCCCTGGCCCACCAACAAGGCCTTCAGTCTTCAATGTCACAGCTAACACAATGACACTGAAATGGGAGGAACCCTATCATGATGGTGGAAGCAAGGTGACTGGCTACTGGATCGAGAAGAAGGAGAGGAACAATATCCTCTGGGTGAGAGAGAACAAGATCCCTTGCTTTGAGTGCTACTACAAGGTGGAGGGTCTGGTCGAAGGCCTTGAATACCAGTTCAGGGTTTATGCCATGAACAGTGCTGGGCTAAGCAAAGCCAGTGAGGCCTCTAAGGGAGCAGTAGCTCAAAACCCTGTCGGTGAGTTTAAAGATTTTAAGATCTCAACATACAGTGACTTTTTACTTAATAATCCAGCATGTCTAACACATTTTTAATGTGTCTCTAGATCCACCAAGTAAACCTGAAGTCACAAATGTTACAAGAACTACTGTTTCCCTCAAATGGGCAGCTCCACTGAACGATGGTGGCAGTCCTATTGTGGGTTACATTATCGAGCGTAAGCCATACACTTTGACGGGTGAGGGCCGCTGGCTCAAGTGCAACTACACCAATGTTACGGACACTTTCTTCACGGTGACAGCCTTGGGAGAGGGAGAGCCCTATGAGTTCAGAGTCATTGCCAAGAATGCTAATCAGGTCTTCAGCAAGCCCTCAGAGTCCACTGGCTCTGTGCAATGCAAGACTGACTTTGGTTAGTACAGCATCTTTTAATATCTATAAATGCTACCACAACAGTACACTTTCATAATCCTGACTTTAACAGTTCTTTGAAAACGTAACTCTAAGTCAAACTGTCTTATTTTTCCAGTTTATGTAGATTTAATTCAGCGTGTTCACAGTACATTACAGTTCCAGACAAGGAGTTCTATCCTGTCAGTAGATCATTTTGTGACCATCTTCCCTGTTTCAACTCAACAGAGCCTCCAAAGGCCCAGCTAGATAGTAAACTTCTGTCTGAAACCGTGCTGGTCAGAGCTGGTTCAGACCTGGTTTTGGATGCTGCAGTGGGTGGCAGGCCTGATCCCAAGGCTTCCTGGTCAAAGGGCAACAAGGAGCTGGAATTATGTGAAAAGTACCACCTGCAGTATACCCCTAGCAAGGCTATGGCCATCATCAAGTTCTGTGACAGAGATGACACAGGAAAATACATCCTCACGGTCAGGAATGTAAGCGGAACCAAAACTGCTGAGGTCAATGTCAAAGTGCTTGGTGAGTACAAAGTCTTTTTTTCCTAAGCTTTTCAAGAAATTTTATGTATGTCAGGTAACATTAATTTGTCAAGGTTATCCAAAGTGGATTACAATTAAAACATCTATTTTATCCCTAAGATACCCCTGGAGTATGTGAAGGCAGCATTGAGATCAGTAAGATTTCAGAAGAATCATGCACACTGAGCTGGAAGCCTCCTCTTGAGGATGGCGGGGATGATGTCTCCCACTACATTGTAGAGAGACGTGACACCAACAGACTAAACTGGGTCATCATGCATGCAGAATGCAAGGAGCTGACATGCAACATCACCGGGCTGTTTAAGAACACCGAGTATCTGTTCAGAATCCGGGGCGTCAACAAGTACGGAGCTGGAGTCTACCTCCAGTCAGAGCCCATGGTTGCTAGAAACACGTTCAGTAAGTGAAAAATCATTTAATACCACATATAGACATTATTTTGAAAGTATAATATCCCAAAAATCAAACAGTCAGATTCTGCTCTTTATATTTTAACAAAGATCTCTGTAAGATGAAAGCAAACAAATCTATGTGAGTGATGAGACAGATTCAAAAATATAAGAACAAATTAAACTCTTATAACCTCTAATTCTGAATTACCATCCGTCTTCTCCAGCTGTGCCAACTCCTCCTGGTGCTCCAGAGATCCTGGTGTCCGGAAAGGACTTCGCCACCATTGAGTGGCTGAAGCCAGAGAGCGATGGCGGCAGCCCATTGATCCACTACCTGGTGGAGAGGCGTGAGAGAAAGAGTGCCCGCTGGATTAAAGTGAACAGGGATGGAGCACACCTAGACACCACGCTGAAGGTGTCCGGCTTGACAGAAGGCAACATCTACCAGTTCAGAGTAACAGCCATCAACAAGGCTGGAGAGAGTGAGCCCAGCGAGGTTTCGCTGTATGTTGTCTGCAGAGTCCCAACATGTAAGTCTGGTTTGCGTTTTAACGCCTAACATGAAGTGGAACTGAACATCCAACTGAAAATCTAAAACCTATAAATATTTTTAGATCTGTCTTTAATGAAATGATTAGGAGGTAACCATGTCCATGAAGACAGCAGATAAAACCTCACAGATTTTATGATCTTCATTAATGTATCCTCACTTCTCAGGCACCCCTGCGCCTCCTTCTATCCCTCGAATCACTGACACCCATGCTGACAGCATCAGCCTGGCCTGGTCACGCCCAGTGGAAGATGGAGGAGCTGATGTGATTGGTTACATTCTGGAAATGCAGGAGGCTGGAGCAGAGGAATGGAAGAAGGCCCATGAAAAGACCCTGCGTAACACAGAGTACACAGTGACTGGACTGTCTACAAACAAGAAGTACTGCTTCAGAGTGGCTGGCATCAATGTCAATGGTACAGGAGACTTTAGTGAACCGTGTGCTGAGACTGAGCCAGTTGAGAGGATTGGTAAGTCATCTGGAAAAGGATTGATCATTTGCAAATACAGGGATTTAGATTAGTAACTCATTTATTAGAGAAAAATGTAACATTAGAGATATTCCTTTTGATTGGTTTACAGCAAAAAAGCTACATGTTAACCAATATTATCAATCATATCAAATCAATCATAGAAATCAACACGGTAGGTGCAGCAGGTTCAGATTTGGTTTTACACAAGTTCTTACAAAATAGTGAATGTAATTTGCAAGCCTTTTATAATGTTACAACATACATTTCCAGCACTTCAAGCCATATATTAATAATCCTCTTTGCTCATACAGAAACCCCTGATTTTGAGCTCCATGATGACCTGAAGAAGACCATCTGCCTGCGTGCTGGCGGCTCCCTCCGCCTGTTTGTAAAAGTCACAGGTCGTCCTATTCCCACCCTCACCTGGACTAAGCCTGGTGTTGACCTTCAAAACAGAGGTTTCATTGAAGTCACCAGTACATCCACCACACTTATCATTGATAAGGTCCATCGATATGATGCTGGCAAATACACACTGGTGGCTGAGAACTCTGCTGGGAAACAGGAAGTCAACATTTTGGTCAAGGTCTATGGTGAGTTGATGAAAGTGTCTGAAAATTGAATTGAAACATGACACATGACATGAGACCATACTAAAATCTTATAAAAGTAACTGGTATAACAGTGGCTTTCAGAAAGGTTTCATTTTAATAAGAAATATTTCCATGATTAGATACTCCTGGACCAACTGGACCAATCAAGGTCAAAGAGCTGACCAAAGAGTCTGTTACTATCTCTTGGGAAGCTCCAGCTGTGGATGGTGGTGCTCCTGTTAACAACTACATCATTGAGAGGCGAGAGGCTTCAATGAGAGCTTACAAGACTGTCACCTCTAAGTGCAGCAAGACATCCTACAAGGTGGATGGCCTGATGGAGGGTATGCTGTACTACTTCAGAGTACTCCCTGAGAATATCTATGGCATTGGTGAGCCATGCGAGACTCCCGATGTTATTCTGGTTTGCGAGGTGCCTTTGCCACCACACAAGCTGGAGATGATCGATGTCACCAAGAGCACCGTCAGTCTTGGTTGGGAGAAGCCTGAGCACGATGGTGGTAGCAGACTGACCGGCTACATTATCGAAGCCTGCAAATTTGGCACAGACAAGTGGATGAAGGTGGCAACACTGAAGACCACAGACTTCGAGCACACCATCGAGAAGCTTAATGAGGGCGAGCAGTATTTGTTCAGAATCAGAGCAGTCAACAGCAGAGGACCCAGCGAGCCCAAAGAGCTTCTTACAGCCATCACTGTGCAGGAACAGAGAGGTAGCAGACAAAAAAAATTGCTCCTGTTGTCTCAAAATATGATATGAAATCATTTTAGACAAGAGCATGTAATTTGTTTGGGAGACTTTGTTGAATTAGATGGTTTTACTTCCTGTCTGACAGCAACATTAAGTGCCACCTTAGCAACAGCTCAGTACACAGATTGCTTCCTAGCTGTTGGGTGTAAATCATTTTTGTATCTCTCTTTTTTATCTAGTAATGCCCACTGTGGACTTCTCCAGTATTCCTCAGAAGATTGTCAATGTCCTGGCTGGAAAGACTCTGGAGCTGGACCTTCCTATCATTGGCAGGCCTCCCCCCATCTGCTCTTGGTACTTCAGTGATAACAAGTTAAAAGTTACAGATCGCATCACGATTAAGAGCACCGGCAAGTTCTCTAAATTGACAGTGTCTAACACCACCATTGATGACACTGGTGACTACACCCTGGAGGTGAAGAACGCTGTTGGTGTTATAAGTGAGGCCATCAAGGTCATCATTCTGTGTAAGAAACCATTTATTGTCTTATTT
>JAPZDY010000005.1:24084079-24094421 GCA_029783645.1 Ctenochaetus hawaiiensis | reverse complement strand
GTGGAATGGGGGAGGGTGCCGGGAAGAGAGTGGATACCAGCCCTCGCTCTCTGTGCATGTGTGTGTGTGTGTGTGTGTGTGTGTGTGTGTGTGTGTGTGTGTGTTCTAGCTGTGGTATTTCCTGTCAGATCTCCAGGGAGATGGTGGAAATGAGATGAGGACAGATTTACTTTGGATGAGTCCTTCTTCATTTCCTCTGTGTGTTTGTGTGTGTGAGTGGGTTTGACTGAGGCCACTTCAGGGACTCGTCTTCGTCTCAGGACCAGTGACTTTTTTTAACAGCTGATAAATATTGGTCAAAAGTGAAGTCAAATTGTCAAAACTCCTCGTACGGCCAGCGAACAGAAGTCTGCGTGGAGCAAAAAGTGAATAACAGCGAGTCACAAATCTCCACCAGCTGCAGGACACTTCTTTCAAATGCTGACACACTTTGTTCAAAACTGTTAGAAACACAATCAAAACAGAACGATGGAAAAAAAATTGATTTTTTTTACAAAATAATATCAAAAGATTGACAATAACATGAAATAATAGTAATTCCAAACACATCTGAGTGCAGTTTGCAGCTGAAAACCTGCCCAGGTGAGCTGTTTGAGCTGTTCGGCCTCATCAGCGAGCAGGTGAAGGGGGATGGCTTCTGATCGGGTTTTAGAAATATGGATCAGAGAGGACATGTTGGTGGAGAGAGACCAGGAAGGAGAAGAAGACCGAGAGCTGTGGAGTCTGATGAGATGAGACCGTGTGCTGAAGCTCAGCCTCTTTGAGAAAGGCCGCTGTTCAACAGCAGAACAGCAGGTGAGCGATGCTTCCCTCAGTTACTGAGCTGCAGCCGACGGTGAACTTTGTTTATGTTTCACATTCACTGACTTTTTGAAACGTGTATTGTTCTGTGTTACACAGGATTCAAAGTCGCCTCCTGCAGGAGGGAGGGGGCAGATGTTTTCAGATGCTCGTGGAGCTTCTCCCTGCGATATGATTATTGCAAACGATGCACTTAAACTGAGAGAAATTCGGGACAAAGTTCTGGCAGACGACGTGAACACGGTCAGGTCGATTTACTCCAGACGGTAACTGAGATGGAAAGAAGAACTCCACGTACGTTCATCTGTGGTGATGAAGCTGGTTTGAATCCGGCAAAAACAAAACACTACAGAGGAGGAAATGTCTTCAGGCATCAGTGGAGGTCCGAGGCCAGAGAGGAGCAAATGTTGGAGCTTTGCACAAACCTCTCATCGGTCCCTACAATACAAAGAGGCTGATCTCTCTCCTGGATGACCTCCAGCAGAGGGCAGAGGTCAAAGGGCATCCTGGTCCTAAATCCTGCAAAGGTTTGCAGGCTGTCTGCCTGTTCTTGCCTTCGTGCTCCTCATGAAAGCCCACAGAGGAGCTTTTCTCCACATGGAGGTGAGATGTTGATGACCAGCACTCCTTGCTTGACGCCATGAGTGCTGGCTGTGGAGATGTTTATCCTGAAGCCTGCCAGGATTGGATCAGACACTCTGAAAGGTTCTTCCCAGGATGCATTGCCAGAGAAGACATAAGATATGACACTGATGAATTCATGATGTGGCCAAACGCAGGAGACAGGAGGACTGCAGACGCTGGGGGAACATGAGAACGTTTTACGGCGCCCCTGCACTTCTGTGATTCTTCACTTTTTGTATTTGCAGCTTTTTTTTATTTTTTCTGTAAATCACTGAGACATGAAACAGAAATGTGACTGAAGCAAACTTCTGCACTGCTGAGTCACTGTGGTTTCAAACTGCAGCACTTTAGTAAACTTAATGAAGAGCAAAGATCTTATTCTAACCCTGATTTATCTGAAAAAAATCAGTCAGACTTCAAAGATAAAAGGTCTTCCTGAGAGTAACTCTCTCTGTTGTTCGGAGTGACAGTGTTTGCTTCCTGGCTGAGACTCGTTGCCAGAGTTTTGGATGAATGAGCTCATTTTGAGACGTGTGATGAGATCTGAGGTGAGATGAGCTGCTTGGCTGAGAAGAACGTTGGTGATGCCGACGGTGTGAAAAGAGTTGAGATCAACACTCAGAGCGGCTGAAAGAACTTTAGGTCTCTGTAGTGTCCCATGAAAACACAGAGGTGTGTGCGTGTGTCTGTGTGTGTGTGTGTGTGTGTTGTGTTACATAATGATTTTCCACAGAGGTTCCTCTCCATATAAGCTGTGTGATGTTCTTGTCTGCTGCCACCTGAGAGCCTCCCTGCTCTCTCGCTTCTCTCTGTGTCACTGAGAAAAAGATTCCTGCCGTCTGTGAAGTTTCATTCTCATCACTGAGTTAATCTGGATGTTTCTGTCGGGTTGTAACTTCACCTGCCACAGGTGCACATTTCACTCCCATCCACAGTTTGTTTGTGGATCATCTCATGACATTCAGACTGTTTACTAAAGTATCAGCAGAGAACAAGAGTCTGTAAAATCTGCTGCAGTGATCATCCACATCCCTCAGCTGTCAGCGGCTCCTGTTTGCAGAGTACTCAACTGTCACTGCACTACTCTGATACTCGATTACATTTGTACTGAAAGATGAAAACAGGATGATCCTCAGCGATCCTGCAGCCTCTTGTCTCTCATTTCTGAGAGGATTTATGAATGTTTGTCATGGATGAACATCAGATAAGATGACATCATCAGGAAGAGTCCGTCACTGATGACATCATCAGGAAGAGTCCGTCACTGATGACATCATCAGGAAGAGTCCGTCACTGATTGTCGTTTCTCTGTGATCCAGACAAAATGCTGAGTTTGCTGAAAACACTCAGAGCCTCTGAATCAGTTGAGAACCTGTTAGACCTTCACTGATGGATGATGGTTTTGTCCTGGTCTGCAGGTCACCCCCCTCCAGAGGTGGTGTGGTTCCATGACGGGCAGGAGGTGACGGAGTCGGAGGACTTCCACCTCCTCAGGGAGGAGAACCGCTGCACCCTGCTGATCCAGGAGGTTTTCCCCGAGGACACTGGGACCTACAGCTGCCAGGCCTGGAACCAGCACGGGGAGGACCAGACCCAGTGCCAGCTCACTGTGGAGGGTACCCACACCCACACACACACACAAACACAGGCTTGTTTGTTTGTTTGTTTAGATTTGGGATGGGGGGGCACAGAGATAAAATGGGGAGGGGGGTCGGGGTAACACTGGCTTCATTGCAGTGGTCGCATGAGTGTTCCTGCTTCCTGTGGTCTCGTGGCAGAGCCTCAGGACGGTGTCCAGCCCTGGTTCATCACCAAACCCAAACCCGTGAGCGCCGTCGTTGGTCAACATGTTCTTCTGTCCTGCGCCATCGCCGGAGACCCGTTTCCCCGGTACACCTGGACCAGAGCCGACCTGAGGCAGCCTCTGACCTCTGGAGGAGACTATGAGCTGCTGCAGAAAGAGGAAGTCATCTCACTGCTGATCAGGTCAGCCGGTTACACCTCCATCACAGCCAGTCAGAACTCCAGATCCTGGACCCAACACTAAACCCTCCCTCTTCCTGTCTTCTTCTTCAGGAGAGTAAAAAAGCACCATGCTGGCGACTACCTGATTACTCTGAGGTGAGTGGATGAAAACAGCCGTATGTATCTTTCAGGGTGGGGGGGTCCTGCTCACCGACTCTTGTTTTGTGTCCCGCCACCTTTTCACTGCTGTTTGCAGAGGTAATATTTTGTCAACATAAACTAACAAAAGCATGTAAGGACGCAGCTGTTTGGTGACATGCTTCAGTAATCCTCAGTGATTCTCTGCATGCAGATAAAATGAGGATTAAACTCACAGAGAGGCAGACAACCCCCCCCCCCCATCCATACACATCCATCTATTTACATTCTGTTCCCCTCTGCCATAACCACTCATTCATTTTATTGATATACTTATTAGTTATTAGCAGACATAAAGGTTATAATGTTCCCACTGCTGATGTTGTGCCTGTAAATCAAAAGTGGTACCAGGCCTCCACAGAGGGCCATATAAGGGCCAGAAGGTAGCACATTAACATTCCTCATATACCCAAAGAGAGATATCGTGCTGTTTATGCTACATTGTGCAGTAATGCAGGCAGTCTGTACGCTGTGGTCGAGCTGCGCGTGTAGATGATTTATGATCCAACACACAGAAAGACAAGGACAGCATCATCGGACCAAAGGGCACCAACATTAAAACCAACCTGAGCTCCAACATGAGCTCCAACATGAGCATCAACATGAGCATCAACATTAACACCAACATGAGCACCAACATGAGCTCCAACATGACCAACAACATGACCATCAACATGAGCTCCAACATGACCAACAACATGACCATCAACATGAGCTCCAACATGAGCATCAACATGAGCATCAACATTAGCATCAACATGAGCTCCAATATGAGCACAAACATGAGCATCAATATGAACACAAACATGAGCTCCAACATGAGCATCAACATGAGCATCAACATTAGCATCAACATGAGCTCCAATATGAGCACAAACATGAGCATCAATATGAACACAAACATGAGCACCAACCTGAGCACCAACATGAGCATCAACATGAGCACCAACAGTAACACCAACATGAGCTCCAACATGAGCTCCAACATGAGCACCAACATGAGCATCAACATGAGCATCAACATGACCAACAACATGAGCATCAGCATGATCATCAACATTAACACCAACATGAGCTCCAACATTAACACCAACATGAGCTCCAACATTAACACCAACATGAGCACCAACATGAGCTCCAACATGACCACCAACATGAGCTCCACAGTGAGACACACATACATCTACTGACTCAATGACTGTTGGAAAGGCGCCAACAAGTCATCAGAAGCTGGTTACAAATGAGTCTGATATCCTGTCTGTCTGTCTTTCTGTCCACCTGTCTGTCTGCTTGTCTGTCCACCTGTCTGTCTGCCTGCCTGCCTGTCTGTCTGTCCGCCTGTCTGTCTGCCTGTCTGTCAGGAACACTGTTGGAGAGTGCAGCACCGTGGCCTGTCTGTCGGTCACTGATGGAGAGACAGACAGGCCAGGAGGGCGAGTAGGAAAGATCGACAGGTAAGAGTTCAGGTATCTTTAGTTACTTTCTGTCAGGTAATAGAACAGTAATGACTCATGTTGCAGCGCAGTGACCTCACATAGCCTTTATGCTAATGTTATTCTTAATGCTAAGTTGACCTTCTTTGCTAACCTTCGTTCATTTCCCTCACTTTTTAAAAATTAATCTTTCTGTGTAACGCTAACGTAACTTCTGTGCTCACATGACTTTCTCTGCCTTATTTATGCTAACCTCACTTCTTTAATGCTCTATGCTAATGGTATTTTTATGCTAATGCCCCTTTTTATGCTAATCTTTTGTATGCTAACTTTACTTCATTTTGTGTTAAATTAACTTTTTTTTGCTCACCTTATTTATGCTAGCTTTGCCTTATTGATGCTAACATTACTTTGTGTGCTAATCTTACTTTATTAATGCCAGTCTTGTTTTTTTATTTGTTAACCATACTTTTAACTGACCTCATTTATGCTAACGTTATTTTTATGCTAACCTTTTGTATGCTAACTTTACTTCATTTTGTGTGAAATTTACTTTTTTGCTCACCTTATCTATGCTAGCCTTGGTTTTTATATCCTAATGTTACTTTGTATGCTAATCTTACTTTATCAATGCCAGTCTTGTTTTTTTATATGCTAACCATACTTTTAACTGACCTCATTTATGCTAACTGTACATAAGTAATGCTAACAGTGCCTTGAGTGCTAACCTAACCTTATGAAATTTTAAAATTGCTTTTATGCTAGCATTAATTTGGTAATTCAAAAGTTAACTAACTGTTGCTAATTTTATTTTTATAGCTGACCTTACTTTTTCATGATAATATTAATTTTTGTCCCAAACTTTTCTTTCACCACTAGCATGGTTACATCTTTACGCTAATGTTGCTGAATTAGACACTCGTGTTCCTTGTATGAGGAGATGCTCCAGAGTTTCTGACCCGTGCTGTCAGTTGATGTTTTGGGACATTCACACTCTCTCATCTGTGGAATTAGCTTTGTCTCATCTGTGTTAGCATTTTCCCTGCTACAAGCTGCCGGGTCTCACAGGAATATGTGTCATGTTAGCCGACCAGACCCACCAGATGTCTGTGGAGGTCTGAGGGGCTCGGAGCTTTGGAGCTGTGGATGGATCACACATTGTCTTTTAAACTGTTATTTGGTTTCCAAGACTGAAAATATCAGTGCATAAGCTGTTATGATCATTTAAAAAAATGCTCCTTGTTTGTAAACAGGAAAAATGAAATAGCATCATCATGCTTACTGCCTTTTCTTCCTCTCCATCCTGATGTTCATTTCATGCCATTCATCTAAAACCATTAATTTTGCTTTGGCTTTTCTCTGTTGGGAGTCAGTCGCTTCATTCCCAGCATCCCCTTGTTTTCACTCCTCCCATCAGTCATTCTTCCCATCTGACCGCCTGCCTGTCTGTCCTATATCCAGAGATCCCTAAAGCTCCTCTAATCCCTCCATATCAACCAAACCAATCAGAGCCAGTATTTCCTGCCTCTTTCCCAGCTGGACACACTGTTTACACTCCCATCCGAGTGTGTGTGTGTTTGTGTTAGAGGAGGATGGTGGACGTGACAAAGACATCAAAACTTCTGTCGCCAAGTTCAGCGAAATTAAAGTTTTTTTAAAAGTTTAAAAAAAAAGAAAAAACAGAAAAATGAGCAGATTTAACAGAGAATGAAGGATGTAAAGTTCCCCTCATGTAAAGTAACTGGGATGACTGGGAATGAACAGGGAGTGTGTGTGCTCAGGCTCCGGTTTCGCCTGTGTTTATTACTGTGTGTGTGTTTGTGTGAGAGTGTGTGTGTGTGTGTGTGTGTGTGTGTGTGTGTGTGTGTGTGTGTGTGTGTGTGTGTGTGTGTGAGAGTGTGTGTTCAGGCCGTTCTGGGTGTATCTCCATATAAGGGCAGTCGAGTCACTTGTGATGTAACGTGGACATTTTGAGTCGAGGTCCTCTTCCTCCCCTCTCGCCCCCCCGCCCCCCCGTCTGTAGGGGGCGGAGCCTGTCGTTCCGTGGGGGCTTTAACCCAGCTCTGTTTATTCTCTTCCCCTCTCTCTCTTTCACTTCATCTGTCTCTGTGCTCGTTCGTCCAGCTCTGCAGCAGGAGGAAGAGGAGGAGGAGCAGCAGCTGGTGGGACCGTGGTGCTGAGAGGAGGTGCCAGAGGAGGAGGAGGAGGAGGCGTGGAGCAGAGAAGCAGCAGCAGTGTTGGTGTCAGTCTGCAGTGGCAGGAGGCCAACCAGGAGCAGAGAGAGAACCAGCAGCTCCTGCACCTGCTCAAGAAAGAGAAGAAGAGGAAGGAGGAGGGCAACCAGGACTCTCCTGCCACCACAGCCACCACAGCCACCACAGCCACCGCTCCTCGAGGCCTCCTCAAACGCTGTGTGGACACCAGGGAGCGCGGCGAGGAGGAACTGCGACAGAGGGAGGCGCAGCAGCTCGACTTCCGCTCCCTTCTGGGACGCCGAGCCTTGAACGCCAAAAACAACCAGGAAGAGGAGCTGAGAAAGCCCGGCTTCGCCGCTGCTGCTGCTGAACACCACCAGATGGATTTTAAGGCCAACCTCAAGGGCGTCAAAGCCAAGACGGAGGAGGAACGTAAGGGGAACGCCCCACAGCAGGTCGACTTCCGCGGCTTGCTGGGAAAGAAAGGCCCCGCAGCCAACAAAGCGGCTGAGACGCCTGGAAAGAACGCCACTGACTTCCGCTCCGTCCTCGCCAACAAGAAGAAGCCCGCTGAGAATAACGGGGACAGCGCAAAGACACCGGTGAACAACTGTGTGGATGGAGCTAATAACGAGAAGAAGAGCAATGGAGGAGGAGGTGGAGGTGGAGGAGGAGGTGGAGGAGGAGGTGGAGGAGGGAAGGTGCCAGAGTTTGCGGAGAAGCTGAGCGACGTGACGGTGATTGACGGGCAGCGGCTTCGGCTGGAGTGCCGCCTCGCTGACGCTGCAGACGTAACCGTCACCTGGACGCTGGATGGGAAGGTCATCAAGGCGTCCAAGTTCATCGTCCTCGCCAATGAAGGTCAGAGGTCACACACAGAAAAACAGCACACACAGAAAAACTCTGTCTCAGGGTTAAACTGAACATTTCTGGTATCTGTATAAACTCTCAGACCTCAGCTGAGTGTAAATAAAGTTGTGTGAGTTTGAAGTTCGGGTGGAACAGCGTTAGTTTAGTGAAGATGGAGGAGAAACTTTTGCTGTTGAACCAACTGTTGATGGAGCTCAGAGGATTCAGACTCTATTAATAGAAAGCAGATATGAAACAATAGAAAGAGAGAGAGACAGGATGTGATGTGTGACAGCGCCATCAGACTATTGTTGGTATTTCATATGGGAACAGATCGCTTTACATAGGACACACACACACACACACACACACACACATGTTTGTGTTACTCGACTTGTGAAGACCAGCAACGATTTGTTCATCTTCACAGAAAATCTCTGTTCTTGTTGGAAAGATTACTTTGGTTTTTGACAAACTTCTTTTGGCCTTTTCACTGTGAGAACATGACGTCTCTATGACGTCTCCATGATGTCTTCATGTGTCTTCATGATGTCTCCATGTTGTCTTCATGTTGTCTCCATGATGTCTTCATGTGTCTTCATGATGTCTCCATGTTGTCTTCATGTTGTCTCCATGATGTCTTCATGATGTCTCCATGTTGTCTTCATGATGTCTTCATGTTGTCTCCATGATGTCTTCATGTGTCTTCATGTGTCTTCATGATGTCTCCATGACGTCTTCATGTGTCTTCAAGATGTCTTCATGATGTCTTCATGACGTCTTCATGTTGTCTTCATGACGTCTTCATGTTGTCTTCATGACGTCTTCATGTTGTCTTCATGACGTCTCCATGACGTCTCCATGACGTCTTCATGACGTCTTCATGTTGTCTTCATGACGTCTTCATGTTGTCTTCATGATGTCTTCATGTGTCTTCAAGATGTCTTCATGACGTCTTCATGTTGTCTCCATGACGTCTTCATGACGTCTTCATGACGTCTTCATGTTGTCTTCATGACGTCTTCATGTTGTCTCCATGACGTCTTCATGACGTCTTCATGTGTCTTCATGTGTCTTCATGACGTCTTCATGCTGTCTTCATGACGTCTTCATGTTGTCTTCATGACGTCTTCATGTTGTCTTCATGACGTCTCCATTGGTTTCTCACTGCTCATCACTGAAGGAGCTTGTTAACGAACAGTTCATATCTTGTAAACAAAGCAGCTCTTCACAGAACTAAACGGATGTTCACGTCTGTCAGCGGTGATGACTGAAGTTTCCTGACGGTGCAGCGAGGTTCATGTGTTTACACACCAGCCTCCACTTCAACACACATGCATGAATAAACATCTGCAAGCAGCCGTATGACGGTGTGTCATTGATCCATGAACTCGAGTCAAAGCTCTGCTGTATTCTCACCTGAATATTTCACCTTTGACCTCACAGACATGATCATCGTCTGATTCATCAGGAAAACTTATTCAACTGGAAAACAGATCAAACGTTAACAGTGCTGTTACAACTCTGTGAGATAAATACACCATGTTTTTCAGTCCAAACGTGACGACGTTAACACCTGTGGCCTCACCTGTTCTCCACACAAACCCCAAACACAAAGAATTTAAATCAAACTGGTCGATTAAACAAGGAGAAGACAAAACAAGGCTCACATGTTCAAATATCAGAGCAGAAGTGAAAAGTCTTCACACAGGAATGTGAGGTCGTCTGTGGAGTGAATTATTGAAGACCTGCAGAACCGAATGTTGTTCTTTAAAAACTGACAGCGTCCTAAAACACTGCACGACGTTTTGTCTGCTGCTCTGCTGAGAAGAAGGTCTGCTGAGAAGAAGAAGGTCTGCTGCTGGTGTCCACATGCAGGATTCTGGTCCTTAGCAGCAGCGTCTCTGAACTCTGTGTGAAGCTGAACTTTGACTCTCTGACCTGCTGAACTCTGTTTGGACACAGATTTTCAGCGCAGAGGGACGTTTAGAAGACTTTTAATGAAAAGTGATTCTTACTGTCACCTTCAGGTGATTGGTTTGAGATAAAATAATCAATGAAATGTCAGTCGTCCATCTCGACTATCTGCTGCGTTATTGATCCACAGACACGTCGCTCAGAATCACTGAGGACGTTCGAGATGTTCCAGGTTGTTTTTCCTCTTAATGAAGCTGTCAAACAGCCAGAACACACACACATATACACACATATACACACACACACACACACACACACACACACACACACATACACACACACACACACTCACACACCGCG
>JAPZDY010000005.1:24036014-24053414 GCA_029783645.1 Ctenochaetus hawaiiensis | reverse complement strand
CTCTCCTCCTCCTCCTCCTCCTCTCTCTTCCTCCCCCTCCCCCTCCTCCTCCCTCTCCTCCTCCTCCTCTTCCTCCTCCTCCTCCTCTTCCTCTTCCTCCTCCTCCTCCTCCTCCTCCTCCTCCTCCTGCTGCAGTCTATCCGGACGGTCGGGTGTGTATCTCCATCCTTCATGCTCCGGGTGATGATCCGATGGGATATGAGAGCAGTGCAGAGCGGTGGAGTCCGGTCCAGAGTGTGGAGAAGATCCTGCTGTCTGTCGTCAGCATGTTGGCAGGTACTCGCCTCCCTCTGACTCACTGTGTTTGCAGGGACATTTCTTATTGGACAAAGACACGGGAGCAACCACTCCGTCGCCGAGGCAACCACTGGTCTCATCACATGGATGTAAAGTTCAACACATAGAGTCTCACATCAGCT
The DNA here is from genome assembly GCA_029783645.1 of Ctenochaetus hawaiiensis. Classification (NCBI taxonomy): domain Eukaryota; kingdom Metazoa; phylum Chordata; class Actinopteri; order Acanthuriformes; family Acanthuridae; genus Ctenochaetus; species Ctenochaetus hawaiiensis. The sequence continues at coordinate 24,052,995 of JAPZDY010000005.1, read as the reverse complement.
CAAACACACTTTTCAGAAACATCTAACAGCCACGAGCTGAGCAGAAACATGAGAGAAGGTGAAGGTCCAGTGATGCAGGTGTGTCGCTCGTCTGTCTGATGCCTGTTTTTCTTCCTCGTTTCCACTCAGAGCCAAACGATGAGAGCGGAGCCAACGTGGATGCCTCCAAAATGTGGCGGGAAGACAGAGAGCAGTTCTACAAACTCGCCCAGAAGATCGTTCGCATGTCGCTGGGCCTTTAAAGATGATGTCATCACCCTGCGACGGCAGCCAGCACTCTGTGTTTGTGTTTGTTTCAGGAAACACTCGTCTCTTCTGATTCCCTTTTACTCCGAAAACCGTGAAATCACCATGGAAACCAATCACACACACACACACACACACACACACACAGAGTGCTGTTGAGACGGACAGATCAATAAACTGATTGATGGACGACTGGAGGCCAAACAGACGTCCGGATGTTTGGATGGAGGCAGAATCCAAATGTAACGAAACTTCAAATTAACTCAAAAAGACAGAAGAAGAAGAAAACCTTTGATTTGTTGACAAGCGTCATGTGATCAGTGACATCATCACCTGTATTGACTGTGTGACAGACAGCAGCAGCAAACAGCAGAGTGCGAGTCAGCCAATCACGTGCAGAGAAGTGAAGCAAACTTATTATTTTGATCATTTTTATTTTTACAAACTGGTTTTTGTTTGCAGGTTGAACACGAACGTCTCAAACACTGATGACAAACAGCATCGTTTCAGCAGCTGAGGATGAAAAACTTGTATAAACTAAAGTTTAGACTCCATCACATCAACATCTGGCGACAGGAAGAACAGTAAATCAGTTGAGTCTTTCACAATAAAGGTCTTTTTATTTACCGGAGGAAACTGAACCACAGAGTCACAACAACAGATGAAATGAGTCAGAAGATTATTTTAGTTATCAGGACAGAATTTTCATCTCAGCATTTATCTAATGAGCTGCTGGAAAAAGCTGAAAACACGACACTCTTGATTCTTTTGCACTTCATGAATGTGAAAGATGTCGACATTGAGTAAGAAAAGTGTGTTCACAGAAGTTTTTCATCTGAACGTCACGTTTGAGTTTTTGTGTCGCAGCAACAAATCAACAAGAACCTGATAAAAATAAAAATAAAAACAAAACAGGAAAAGGATCTTTTTCTTTAAAATTAGTTGAACAAAATAATTTCATGTGACCTTTTTGTTCAGTCAAACCTGCTTTTCTTCATCAAACCAAACATCTCAAACATCACATGTTCACACGAGCAGCGTTGGAGTGAGAAGCTTTGACGGGTGTTTGATTGATCAGACAGTTAGTGAAGGAAACGTCAGCGATCAGTTGAAAGTGGAAGTGATGAGTCGAGTGTTTCTGTCGTTTGCTGCTGCTGTCGATCTGAAATCTGAACTCTGATGAATCTTTCGGTAACTTCAGCTCAGCCGGAGCAGAAGCCCCTCGGCGGCTCTCAGCTGAACTTCATGCACTTTATCGCTTCCTAAAGGACGACTGTCTCCGTCTGTCCGGAGCTGACGGAGCTCCGACGAGCTCCAGCTGCTCCAACACTCGTTTTCTAATGAAGCTGGAGGTTCTGTGTCTGGTTCTTGTTGACGAGACGATGGAGGGAAGTTTGATGTGAAAAGTTTCTTAATTTGTTGATGTGAAAGAACTTCATGAGAATAAAGTTGGGGAAGAAAATCCGGAGGTTTGTTTGTGTTTGTGGTTTTTACTGAATCAGGTTTTATTTGGGATTTCTAGAGCAAGAAGGTAACTAAATACATTTACTCAAGTACTGTACTCCAACACCTTTTTAATAAGAAATTACATTTAATATTACTTGATACTTTTACATTTAAAAGATTTAAATCTAAATGATTTCAGTAACATCACATCACATCAGTAACATCAACAATAGATCAGGATTCGATATCACAGATTAAAAAAAGAGTTAAACTGTAAAGAAATCGTTTTAATAATCAGATGCTGCAACAGGCTCTTCACAGTGAGGGCAGCTGAGGCTCATGGGTAATGTAGTATGAAGTGTAGACTGGGAAAAAACTTCAGTCTGGAGTTTGTAGAAATATGGAGAAGAAAGGAAAAGGTGTGTGTGTGTGTGTGTGTGTGTGTGTTCACAGCAGCTTCCTGTCTCGACCTGCCTGTGACAAATAACACACATCATCAAAGAAACACCACCATCAGTTACTGTCAGAGTGTGTGTGCACAGACAGGCTGTTAGTGCCGCTCGAACTGTGTCTTTACACACACACTGTTATTACCTGCTGTGTGTGTGTGTGTGTGTGTGTGTGTGTGTGGTGTTAAAAAAATGAGTTCTCTATTAAAGAAGGTGTGTGTTGTTTTTTGAACACATCTTGTTAATAAAAATACAAAAAAGAATCAGTGTCTGAAGTAACTAAGTACTTTTTCTAAAGTATTTTTTCCTTTTGTAATCAAATCCAAATCTAATCTGTGACAGAAAATCACAGAAAAACAAAGACAGCTGTGATAAAAAACAACAGTGAAAAACAAAAAGCAAAATAAAGGAGATCGGAAGGAAAAAAGAAAAAATACTCCAAACATGAACTTTACTGAAGTACTTTATCTGAGGTACTCAAGTATTTACTTGTCATGCTTGTACTCCACTACATCTCAGAGGGAAATACAGCACTTTTTTTTTTACTGCACTTCATTTATGTGGCAGATTTAGTTCCTTTACAAATAAAACTTTTACACACAAAAATGTTTCACGTTGAAAAATGTTGTTTTGTTCTGAATGAACCTCCCGACAGATTACAGCTGAAATAGTTACTCAGTTAGTAAATTCTCAGAAAATTAATTCTGAAAAATTCAGATATTTGTTGTAATTTGTCCAGAATCTTTTTTCCTGTCGCAGCGTCTCAGATCTGCAGTTTTTCCTCTGAATGATGTGAATCCTGTGAGTGTGTCTGTGATAATGTGCAGCTTTGGACCAAACAAACACAGTGAAGGCGTCACTTTGGGCTCTTTGGCTCATTGTGAGCACATTTCTCACTGTTTTCACAGTTTGGACAAAGCAAACAATCAATGGATTGATGGAGAAAAGAATCAGCAGATTGATCAGATCGATCCAGAAGGAACAGATAGTTCAGAACGAGCTCCACCTCGAGTCTCTAAAGGAAACTAATGAGGAGGAATCAGATGAAGTCAAATGAGTTCAGAGTTTGACTCTTAGATCCTCAGATCATTTAAACGTCTGTCAGTCCATAAATCTCTGCCACACCCTCCACTTACACACCGGCAACTCTTCAGGAGCTGCAAACATGAAGTCAGCTGTATTTTCAGCGTACGTCACGATCATCACCTGTCACGGCAGGTTTGAAATCTGCCTCTTAACGTCCCAAAGCAGAGGTCAGGAAGAACCTGAAGAAGCTCTAAAGAGACATGTGATTGAAAATAAACATGTAAATGAACTGAAGCCTCGTCACTCGCCGTCAGGTCTGTTAACTCACACATGAAAAGCTGGATCAGCTCTGATGTGATTTGAGTGGATCCAGCAAAGACCAGCTAAAGCCCAAATAATCCATGTTTAAACCTGAACCTGGGTCCAGTCCAGCAGGCAGAGACACGACTGGAGAACCAGGGCAGGATGAACTGTTTGACACGTTTTCCATGTTTTAGTAAAAGTCCAGCGTTGAACTCCATGATGTGAATCCTGTCCTCCTGAAATTAGAGCTGAAGACACAGGTTTCATTTTTTAAGTGTCATTTGTCTGTTAGCAGCTAATCCACAGCACAGAGCAGGTTTGCACACAGTCAGACAGGAGGACGTCACACTAACACAGCTGCTGACAAACTGAGCTGGATGTGTTTGTCCTCATTAGGATTCTTCCTGCGACGGTCCCCACAACGTCTCTTAACAAAGAAACGCTGTGTGACTCTGATCGAAGGCCATGTTTGTGTTCTGGCCAACAAGCTCATCACAACAAAACACCCAGTTCTGTCACAAAACATCCAAGATTCAAGAAATCTGTGGACATCAAAAATTTTAGGTAAATGTTTCCTACAACCCCCAGGGTGCATTTCACTGAGAACCATCCAATCACAGCCTCTTATTTTGTTTTAGGGTGAGCCGGAGCTAAAGATGTTCTGTCTTCAGCATCAATCCACCCACTTTGGGTTTCAGGGTGAATTCAGCGTCTGCGGGGTTTCCTCTGGGTTTCACTAAGAGTTTTAAGAGTGTCAACATGGCAACAGTGACTCAGAGGCTCATGGGAACTGTAGTATTTAAAGACGTCCGATGATCGTTTGTGGTGAGGAAGGTTTCTGAGCGAGTGAGATGACTCACAGGTGTCTGAGAATGTAAATCTGAATCACATTAAAGGTGCTTCAGTGCTCCTGTCAGACTGTCGGGTTCTTATTCACAAAGAGTTTAAAGGAAGAACGGACGAGCTTCTGTCTGGCAGCTGGAGACTCTGAGCGAATGGATTCACTGCTGTTTGTCAAGACACAGTTTGACGAGACTCCCCATCAAACCTCTGGTTGTTTTCACTTTGTTTATCAAACGAGATGAAACGTGTCGCTCAGTGAACTTCACGGCTGTTGGCAGGTGGATCTCTGACAGAAGCTAACTGTTTTCCTCTGTTTACAGCCTTTATGCTAAGCTACGCTGACTCTACTATAACTTTTCTCAAACAAAAATGGATTTTAAAGGTTCAGAGAACTTTGATGAAATAATTACTCAGATCATTTCTAAATACATCACAAACACTGACGTCCATTAACTCACCTGTGCCCTGTGAGTGTGTGTGTGTGGGTCAGACAGGTAGAGGGCGGAGCTCTGGCTCACCTGGGGAATTCCTCTGTTCTGATCATCAACACACCTGAGGGAGAGACACAGAGACACAGAGCAGAGATCAGTCACTTCTTCTTCTCTTTATCTCTCCTTCTCTTCCATCTCTTCCATCTCTTTTCATCTCTTTTCATCTCTTTTCATTTCTTTTCATCTCTTTTCATCTCTTTTCATTTCTTTTCATCTCTTTTCCTCGTCACTTCCATCTCGTTTGGTTCAGACTTTAGATCAGATGACACACGAACCTGTTTGAATGAAATAAAATTAACAAAAAACTAACGACCTGAAACTAAGCAAATAACTAACGTCTTTTTTCACGATTTTAAAATCTGAGCAGAAGAATATTTAGAGAACTAAGTATATTTACTCAAGTACTGCAAGTAAATTCAGTACTTAAACTTTGCTTGAGTATTTTTGTTTCAGTTGTCTTGCTCTATTTTGACTCCGGCACATTTCGTACTTTTACTGCACCACATTTATTTGTTTTACTGATGACACTTCAAGCAGCAGGTGAAGCGATAAAAGAAGCTCCGCCTCCACTGCCACATGAACACATGAACACATGAACACATGACTGCAGCAGCACTCATGATCCAGTGATTCAGAATCATCTGGAACGGGTCTCGTACTTACACAGAGTGTTTGTACTGGTTGAACTGCTGTTGGTTTTGTAACTCTGGTTCTTGATGGGACTTGTTCAGTTTTTAATTAAAACTTCTTCAATCTACATGAGAAGAAAACAACAACAACACCACCTTCTCCCCCTGCAGTTCACACACTGTTACTGCATGTTACTGTGTGTTACACTCACAGCTGCCCCCCAAAAGCAACAACAGGTAGGAACTAAAATCAGACATGAATCGTACTAACACTAATGATTCTGTAATAATAATAAAAACTGAAGGAACAGTAATTACTGCTCACTGTAATGTAATGTGATTACTCAACAGGACTGTCAGGTGATCACAGGAAGTGATGAAAGGCTTAACACCCTCAGCAGAAGAACTGAAGCATGCTAACACACTGTTAATGATAATGCTAACATGCTAATGTTAAGCAGGTATAATGTTTAGTGTCTCTCCCTTTAACAAGCATAGCACAACATGCTAACATTAGCTTATTAGCAGCAAACAGGATGATGGGATTGTCATTAGCTCTGCTTGTTCGTGCTCACAAACTAAAGCATAAAACATATTAAAGCGGCCTGCTGATGGCGCTAGATGGCAAGTCAGAAGATCAGCAGAGTTGTCACGGTTCATCCTCTGAGGAACACGAATGTCTGAACAAAGAATGAACTTGGTAACAAAGACTGAAGAATCCACAGAGCCTGAAACAAACTTCTGAACTTTGAATCACATATTTAAAGACATTTATTCTCATGAACGTGTGTGTGGTTTGTTGTGGAAACGGATCCTCCGTGATATTTGCTGTAAAGCTTCACATTGTTTGTCTGTAGGTGGATCAAAGATCTGTGGAGTTTCAGAGGAGGTAGAGCTCTCTCTCTCTCTCTCTCTCTCTTCAGCTCCTCCCAGTCTTTTATATGTAAATGTGGGCGAGCGAGCTGGTTCCCCTGCAGGTAAACTCTCTCTCTCCTCAGTGAGTCTCACCTGAGCGTGAACATCAGGTGGGTCTGCAGACTGCAGCAGGTCTGAGCTGAACCAACAGAGCTGAAGGAGAGAAGAAAACCACAAAACCTCTGAAGCTTCTTAAAGTCTTTGAAGATTTTCATCTGAAGGTTTTTAAAAAGACAACAGAGAAAATATGAAGGCGACCTCTGACTCATCAGTTGTGAGGAAAGAAAAGGAGATTTAAAAAGGAATAAAATGAGTTTAAAGGAAGGAAGGTGGACGACAGGTGGACGTCTGAATCTTAATCAACCTTGAAGAAACGATTAGCTTTTAAGATCTTAAACTTTGAAAACTTAAACTGGTTTTATTCATCTGAATCTCAGTGTCCAGTTGAAATGACTCTTAGATCCTTTTATTTATTTATTTATCCAAGAAAAAGACTCGTGTGAAGGATGAAGATCTGGACAAAGTCTCAGAGGAGTTTTATTCTTGAACAGTCCGGACAGGTGGAGGGATTTCTCTGACGGAGGTTTTTTGTTTGTGTGCTTGTTTTCATGGTTTGAAAGGAGGATTTTGGGAAACCTGCAGGTTCAAAGAGTCCAGGAGGATTTCAGAGCGAGGACAAAGTTTGTCTGTCAGGATGGAAGGAGGACGTCTTCTGGAGGACGACTTCAAGGCGTCTCAGTAGGAAAAACTAAAAATAATCGGACAACCAAAGCTCTTCGTCCAGACTCATCTTGGTGCTGATGCTGACCCATCCTGCCTGTTTGGAGTCCTGATCCAGGATCAGAACAGAGACATCTGGATCAACCTCCCACCTCTGAACCAGGTTTGACTTCTCTTTTGACTAAATAAGAAAAGTTTCTTCAGATCCTGTTGAACTGACATGTGATGATGAAGGAGGTTTGGACTCTGTGCTTCTTTCAAACATTTCGTTTCTAAATTCTGACAGCAGCAGCTGCTTTTAGTCCTTTTCATGATCAGCTTCAGTTTTAAAGATGCAAAGTTATTACATTTCTTTTTTTTCCCACTGAAGCCAGAAATCACTCATCCTGGAGGTCTGTGGTATCGAGTAAAAAGGCAAATCAGAAAAGAAAAAATATTATTATAATCTTTTGTTTTATGATAAAATATAATTTACATAAATATCATGTAGAAATTTTATTTTCCATCTTTACAACAGATTCATGTGATCATAAACTGATCTGAGACAGTCTGTCACAAAGATGCATGGGAAACCCTGCTGGAGTGTGCCGGCTAACCGGGAGCTAACTTAGCTCAGAAGCTAACCGGGAGCTAACTTAGCTTAGAAGCTAACTGGGAGCTAACTTAGCTTAGAAGCTAACCGGGAGCTAACTTAGCTTGAACGCTAACTGGGAGCTTACTTAGCTTAGAAGCTAACTGGGAGCTAACTGGTTGTAGAGACTCAGCTGGGTTCAGGTTCTTTTCCATTGAAATAAGATTTAATTTGAAAGGTTTAGTCAAAAAAGAAAAGGGGGTTTTTGATTTTGTAAATAAAGTTCTTGTCAGTATTTTCTTGTCCACACAGACTTCTGAATGAATGAAAAGCAGAGAAGGCATCTGGACGTCTTTCAGCCTGAAAATGCCGATTAGTGAAGCAAGTCAAGAAGCGGATCAGTGAGGTGGAATCGAACCCACGTCGCTGACGGTTCGCTGACGTGATGCTGGTGTCTCACTTCCTGCTGCTCACCTGGGTGCTGCTCGCCGCCACAGTCCGGAGCCAGAGCTGGAGACCCTGCACAGGTATGAGGACGTAGGTATGAATTTGAAGGTGTGGACAGAAACCTTTATTTCTCTCAGGACTTCCTGTAACTTGAGTTAGATAGTAACACTGAAGGGGCCGTGTGTCATCCTGTTTCCTGCCACCTCAGCGCAAAGACAGGAAGCAGAGGGAGGCTTCGCTCAGTCAGAGCTCTAACTTTTCTCTTAGGATGGTGAAGGCGCGAACATTTCATCTCTGGCTTAACCTCTTACCTGTCTCACTGCTCATGCCTTCACCCAACCAACCCAACCAACGAGGGCAACAAGTACAGGGCAGGTCATGACCCCATCATCCTGAGAAAAAAAATGAAGGGGGTAAATATCTGGCTGGGCTAAGCTAGCTGGTGCATCGACTCATGTCATGTCATTTAAAATCTATCAGAATAAATCATTAAACAGCATTTATGAAGCTGCAGAAACATGTAATCTGACGTGTTCTGGTGGCCCGGCTGCGTTCACACCGCAACCTGCTGCCGACCGCCGGACCGCCGGACCGCCGGACCGCCGGACCGCCGGACCGCTGGACCGCTGGACCGCAGCTGGAGTCCAACAGCTTCAGCACTGCAGATATTCTGAGTGTGACAGGACACTTTGGTTTCTCTCTTTGTATGCCATCAGAAATGAAAGCTAAACAAAAGTTTCATGATAAAATCAGCAGTCTGGATTCACTGCTGTGCCCCCTGTTGCTTCCCACTGGTAACACGCTCTGTACACGCTGAACTTTTCGAACATTCACGTTCATGATGCAGCGTTTTGTCTTCACAAATGTGTGATTCAAATGTAAAACTACTCTTGGCTTTAATCAGACTGAAGGACTGGGCTTCATGTTCTCCTCATGTTCTCCTCATGTTCTCCTCTGTGAGAATATCTCCACTTTCTTTGCTCCTGTGTGTAATTAACAGTTAAGTCGGTGTCTGTATGTGGTCTGTCTGACCCGGCCGCTGTGTTTCATGTGTTTCTCTGCTGCTTTGTGCTTCCATGTTTTTGTGTCTTTGAAATGTGAGATCAGTTTCTGTGCATGTTGTCCCCTCCCTCCATTCATCCTCCATTCATCCTCCATTCATCTTCCATTGATCCCATTGCAGCAGCAGAGCACACAGACGGAGTGTCGGAGGAGCTTAAAGGGGAATTCCAGCTGAAAACCAACATGGAGCTGCTTCTGTCGGTGAAGACACAAAGATTCAAACTCTGCGTCTCTGTTTCACCTCACGTCTGTCACGTTTACGTTCGGTCTCAGTTTGTCTCCGGTGCCTCTGGATGCTGAAGGACCTCAGCTGTCGTTGTCTCTGCTGTCGTTCGCTGTTACAAGATTTAATTTAAAGTGATCAAATCCTGAAACTCTTTAAGATCTTATCATTTTGCCCTATAAGTTATTTCCACACATTCAGGACACTCACTGTTACTTCATACTTTACTCCATTACTTCAGGTACACTCATTACACTACCCAAATACTCTGTATAACTATCTGTTTCTTCTAACGTGACCAAACCAAACACCTGTTTCCAGAGCTGGTTAAAGAATGAACTACCTGACAGACTGAACTCAGGGCACAAAATCCCAGAGGACTGTAGCCGAGTGGAGATGAGATCGAAAACGTTCACCGACTTCCAACATTTTCCTGAAAATCAAACTGATTCATTTCGTGTTTAGAATAAAAACTCTCACTGGACTCCATGACAACGTTATCGAGCTGTGACACCTGCCGGAGCTGATACCTGTAACTCAGCACACCTCTGGTTTTATTTTTAGATCTGTGAAGCCACAGAAGGAGGAACGAAAGACTCCCTGAGGTGAAAACAGCACAGCATTTCCATCTGAGAGCTGATAAAGATTATCGCCCGGCTGACCACATGACAGACTGTTGAGGCTCTTATCAATCACAGCAGCAGGAAAACATCCTGTCAGACGGAGATCTGATAAAAACCAGCTGTTACACAACATCTGCAGCTTCTGTCAGGCTGCTGAGCTCATTTCAGAAGTGGAGGCTTAGCAAGTTATCGTTTCTCTGCTGAAGGATTAACACACATTATTAAATAAGATCTGGCTGCATGGCAGTAAAGTCCACCACGACCTTTGACCTTTGTAGGCAGAGAATATAAAAATTAGTTTGAGGGGATTTTGTCTCGATCACTGGTAAAATCACAGTCTTCTCACTGATTCGCTGTTACAGGAAGTTTCTGATCATCAGAGGAATCCTGACACTGTTTCATAAATACTGAAAAGTTCCTCACAGTTACTTTAATTTAATGGAAAATTTGAGGTGAATCCTTCTGCTCCTTTGCAAAAGGATCCAAGTGCTTTATCCTGGAAATGAAACAGATCCTGAAAACAAAAGGAAAACCCTTTTCCAGACACAGATACCTTGGTACGATGCCAACGATACAGAAACAAAAGGTCTCATCTGACACCTGAACGACAAACCTGAATAAAACACAGAATGTTAATGAGTTTTTATATGAGGTCAAATGTGTTAAAAACACAGTGTTTCTGAGGCAGTAAGGCCAGAATGTGTGTCTCCTCCTCAGACCTGCTGCCTCTCGATCTGCTGGCCAGAGTCTTACCAAGCCCTGGACAAGCCCCGCCCACACAGGTAGGACACCTGAGGGGATAAAGAGGGTTGACCAGTGAATACATTAGAGATTTATGTACTAAAATACTGTAAACAACCGCAGAATGATGGTAGACAAACAAATAATCAAATGACCAATCAGCTGCAGATGGTTCAGTCCAGAGGGTCCAGAGGTCTCCGATTGGCTGCGGCCATGGCAACAGCACTGAGTTTCCCTGCCTCCCAGATCTTCACCAGCTGTGATTACTTTCCTGCTGAGTTCTCATTGGTTGCAACCATCAAGACACCAAAGCTGAGACAGAAGGTGAGCCGGTGGATTAAAGGAGAACCTCCTCTGGTTCGGTTCCGTCTGCTCTAACTTCTTCTTCTTCTCTGTTTCCAGAGGAACGAGTACATCTTCTCCGTGGTGGATGAGCGATCTGATTTGCTCTTGCTGGGGTTACGTGTTTCACAGAACCGACTCCACTTCCTAGCCACGCCCCCTGGTGTTGGTGGGCGGAGCCGGCTGAGCTTTAAGGATGTTGGACTGGACGATGACCGCTGGCACACGGTGGTTCTGGCCATCAGCGGACCGTACGCCACACTGACTGTGGACTGTGGACTGCCTCTGGAGCTGTGAGTCACCTGCCATCCGGTTTAGACGGGCAAAGTCTGGCCCAGTTCAGACCAGTTTAGACTGGTTCAGTTTAGCCTGGTTCCATGCGGCTGTGACTGGTTTGTTTTAGTTTCAGTCTGACTGAGATCAGCCCTCACTGTCCCTGTTTGGTTCAGTTAGGTTCACTTTGAGCCAAACTGGTTTTCATTTAGCTTGGCCCAGTTCAGTTAAACCTGGTTTAGCCTGATTTGGTTTAGAGCGGTTTCATGTGGTCTGGTTTCATCCTGGTCTTCCTTCGTTGACTGCAGTTCATTTCTTCTGGGTTTGAATCAGTCCGAGATGAATTCAGCCTGGTTCACTTCAGTTTTGTAAGTTTTACTTTATCCTGGTTTGGTTCAGCTCAGCATGGCTCATTTTGATTCCTTTCTTTTCAAAGTGCTGTTTAAAGTTCAACGGTTCATTTTGACCTGGTTTGGGCCGGTTTAGCACGGTTCACTTCATTTCAGACCAGTTTAAAGAAGCAACATGAACGTCAGCAGCTCAGTTCATGCACATCTCTGGTTAAATACCCACAAGCAGAAAGCTCTGCTGTGATGGATATGCAAACCACTGCTGTGCCAGGCCAAGCTGAGCCGAGCCAAGCCAGGAATGTGCACTGAAAAACACCGTGTGAGTCCAGTTTTAATCTGCAGTGAGATCGGACCGAAGACGTCTCTGATTCGGTGTCGCGGATCAGGAGCCTCCTCTGACACAGCAGAGGTCAGACTGGTGAATGAACTGGTTTTCTGTCTCCCAGTAAACAGGTCCAGTCCTTTCCCAGCGCTCTGAGCACCAGAGGGTCCAGATTCTTCATCAGCAGCAGGGGGAGGCTACGGGGACGCTTCTCCGTGAGTGAAACCAGGAGCAGGACTTCAGACAGACCAGAATCAAACCTGACCGCCGGTTCACACTGTTCTGTCTTTGTCAGGGTTTACTGCGCCAGCTGGTTCTGCTTCCTGGTTCAGACGCCACGCCCAGGCTGTGTCCGAGCCCTGACCCGAGCCTGGTCGAGCTGTCCGTCCCCCAGGTCCTAAAGTCCACCCCTCTCCAGCCTGACCACGGTGGACCGGTTTACCCGTACGGTAAGAAGATGAAAAAACCCACAACAGCGTCTGAATCAGCATGTTGGCAGTGAAGGAAGGCAAACGAGTATCTGAGAACCTTTGAATCGAGAGTCTGATGCAGTTTGCTTTAAAAGTGCAGACTTAGTGAAAGTTAGACATCACAAGGAAATTAAATCTCTGGTGTCATCACGAATGTTTATGCTTAAAACATGAGTTTCTGAAGTGAGCCTGACTGAAGGACAGAAGATGGACCGAAGAAGTGACCGGTGTGTGGATGAGGGGGAGGAGCCTGAGAGGAGACATAATGACTGTGTGAGGCTGAGCAGACGGCCGGCAGCTGCTGCCACTCAAAGTCATCATCATCTTAAACATGCAGAACTTAAATATGATTTATGATAATGAGGAACTGTGGTTTTTTATCCCTGGAAGTTCCTGTTTGGCTCATGCAGACTGTGAAGCCATTCAGAATATTTCCTGCAGCTTTCACATTAACATTTAAAGAATAATTATGAGCTTTAATGAAACAGTTTTGGAACTTGATCTTAACCACTGCATTTCTGCATTCACAGAATTTTTAATTGAAATGAAATGTCTGATCACATTGTTTTCCCATGGAGACACAATGCAATCAGACACAACAAACCTGAAGGTTCATTAAAAAATAAGCTTGAGTTTTCCTCCAGCTGACAAACAGCTGTGGATGACGGGAGAATATGGTGGAATTTTAGGTATTAATTCTTCTAGAAGCTTCATACTGCAGCCGATTCTCTCGTAGCTACGATCATCAGCAGAACAAGTCGGAGTCCTGACCGTCCTGCTCAGCGAGCTCTGAGCTGCTGTGAAAACCAAACGTGTTGAAGATATCTAATACAGTTTAATGAGCTCCTCTCCTCTCACATCTGGACTTTGGCAGCTGTTTGTTCCCCTGTCACATGTGTTCAGCTGTCCACGTGATTTCGGCCTCACAGAGGAACCTGGATGAGAAACGGGTGTATCAGGTTCACATCAGGGCACTTTGGCTGCTCTTACGTTTCAGTGCTGGTAGTTTTGTTTGTGATGGTATCAGTGGTTCAGTAATCTGAGCTTCTGCATGACTGACAGGATGGAAGAGCTGCTCTGTGTGTGTGTGTGTGTGTGTGTGTGTGTGTGTGTGTGTGTGTTTGTGTGTGTGTGGTTTTATGTTCCTGTGTGTGTATTGATTGACAGCTAGGCTATCTGACTGTTTGATGTGTGTTTCCATGACAACAGTGTCAGACTGACAGATATCGACCGTCAGTTTTAAAAACAGCAGCATCGTACAGGTGTGTGTTTCCGTTCAGTAAATCCTCCCGTTCTCTTTCAGATGGATATCAGTTTCATCTGTGTTTCCAGGAAATGTTAGCTTAGCAAAGACTGGAGGAAAGAAAACTGTGATCTGTCGTGTCCGAGTGAAGTTCTTCGTGGTCAACGTGTGAGAGTTTAGAATAAAAACAGAAAAGGATTTTGCAAATTTACACAGAGACTTGACTGTTTTTTTGGTCTTAAAAATGTTAACAATTAAAGTCTGTGGTTAGGAAAGGAAATTTTATTTCAATGATCCTTAAAAGCTAAATTACGATTTACATTTAAGGTGCGCTAAAATTTCTGTTAGCTCATAAGCTCATGTTAGCATAACTTTCCTCCATCATTAAATAACGGCGTGTCCGTGTCAGTCTTGGCAGGATCTCATAGATTAACATGACTGTTTGGCTCAAATGCCAGATAAAAAACCCTGACATCCATCTGAAATATCTGAATAACTTAAATGTCAGAAATGTTGCTTTAATACATCCCTGTGTTGCTTTTTAGCTAGTAAGCTAACATTTGACTAAGATACTGTTAGCTTAGCTTGTTACAAATTGAGTTTTTTTATTTAAGAACTGGGGATGAAATAAAAAGTCACAATACAGTTTGACATAATGGAGGCTTTAAAAGTTGTTTACATGTTAGCATCATTAGCTTGACTCCCCCCCTCGTTAACAGCATCACTGTTGTCAGAACCTGATAATCAAAGGATTTCTTCAGACGAGCGTTGTGCGAGCAGCCTGAGGCTCGGTGTTAGAGACGTTTAACAGACTGAACTCTCTCCGTCTCTCATCTCTTTATGACTCCGTTTGTGTAAACCCTCATCAGGTGAGCAGTCTGCGGTGAGTTTGATTTACGTACCTGTCCACAGGTGAGAGCGCTGCATGCACAACAAAGCCAACCTGACTTCAGTTTTTCAGTTTCTTTGCCTGAGAGAATGTTTATCAAAGGCTCCATATTATATATATATATTAGCTTTGAACATTTAAAGTAGTTTTCACCGTCTCAGACGGTTTCATTTGAATATTTTACGACCAGAAGACTCATGCTAACTGAGGCTAAAGCTAACAGGTTCTTGCAGAACTTGCCTTAGAATCATCGTGTCTTTTACTTTACTTTCAGTTTGCCAAAAGATTAAAAAGTTGAATCTTACAGCAAAACTACATGAAGCAGCATCAAACTTCCTGTTTGCATCCACCAAAACCTTCACAGAGTGTTATTTCAGACACAGCGTATGACTCAAAATAACTCTTCAGAGAGGTTTTTATGACACTCTTTCGTCCACCAGGGGGCCTGGGTGTCTCAAATGTGTGTGGTGGGGGGGGGGGCACACCTTAAGGCCTGTGATTTAGACTAACAGAGCTGCTTAATGAAGCATCAACAGTGTTGTTGTGCCCGTGGAGCTGAGTTCAGGGTCGCTCATTGTTCTGGTGATGAGGTGCAGTCGTGTCTTCGGGTGAATCAGAGGTCGTTGTGTCTTCAGGCAGGTCGAACCTCCCTGTCTGCGTTCACGCTGCCGTCCCTTCAGGTGATGCTGGCTGATGTGTAATGATATCAGAGTCATCCCCTTCTGATTTTGAAGGGCTGATGAAAACCTTCATTACCTTCACCTCATTAACTGGAGCTGTCAGTTCGACCACAGACACAGTTACTGTTTCAGACGGAGGAATGAAAGTAGCTCTTGGTTTCCAGCTCCGTCACTGTGGGATTCTTCCTGCAGGAAAGGGATTTTCCATCACAGTTAATGAAGCGTCACTCAGCTCCAGCACTCGGTCACCTGTCTGCAGCGAGGTGCTGCTAAATCTGCCAGATTTAACCTGAAGACACTGCTGCTTCATTTGGATTAGAAAGCTTCTTTTTACTTCCACTCCATTCAGAGAAAGTATTGTACTTTTACTCCATTACATTTGTCTGACGGCTTAAGTTACCTGTTTTTTTTTAATTTTCAGACTTTGATTATATCAACTTGATTTCTGGCCAAAGTTTTCACCTTCGAGATGTTTTATATTTTATTCACTTCATCTTTATTTTAGTTTTCTTCTTGTCAGACTTGGAGCAATAAATTCTCTCAGTGTGACTGTTTCTGTGATAATTTAACTGGATATGAGTTAATCTGATTATTGCATCACTGCTGTCGACTTTACAGCTGTTAAGGTTCCTCATTAATCACATGATTCCTGAACATGTGCTGGTGGTCTTGTTGTGTTTCAGAGGCGGAGGCCAGAGTGACGCTGGGAAATCCTCCTCCGTGTTCAGGCCCTGAACAGGGCCAGCTGTGGTTCAACGCTCAGAGGAAAGGCCTGTTCATCTGTGACGGACTCACGTGGAGGACGCTGCTGCACGGTGAGTCCAGGAGACCTTTGAAAGACCTCACATGCTGAGTTCTCACAGGACTTAGTGTTGCTAACACAGGGAATTTGTTCTAGAATGATGAACATCTAACTGTCATGTGACAGGGTTCATAACATTTGGTAAGTTTTAGGGACAAAAATTGAAGTTAAAATAAAGAGAATTCCAGTCATTCAGATTTTTGCAGTAACTTGAATAAAAGTCAAGACTTTCTGATGTTTTGTTGTCGTATTTGTGCTGCATGTGTCTCCTGCAGATAAGGAGCGTCTGGATTATGTGGAGGACTACCAGGATCTGTACACCAGCTCAGAGACCTTCGACGTCGAGGTCTTCTCCATCCCGTCTGAGGGCCTGTTCATGGCTGCAGCCAACAGGTACTGAGACAGTCTGACGGAGAGACCGGAGGACCGTCCTCTGCGTCTCCATGGTAACCTTCATCTCTCTTCCTGCAGGGACTCTCGGCCCGGTTCAGGCGTCTACAAATGGAAAGACGGGTCATTTCAACTCTACCAGAACATCAGCACTCAGGAGGCTCGAGCCTGGAAACACTTCACCATCGACGACAAGGTGAGGGCGGCGTCATCGCACCTGCAGACCGACAACATGAAGCAAACGATTCAATACACGAGTTTACAGGCTCTGAAAGACAGAAGCAAGAAGCTGGTCAGTCTGCTCTGATAAAAAGCATTTAAGTTACATTAAGAGAATAAATGTAGTTGAGCAGAAACAGAAAGTAGTAGAAAGTTTACTGTTTCCAAAAAATTAATTATTCAAAATGGCTAATGATTGTTTACTTTATTGACTATCAGCGTCTTCTTGTCGACTAATAATTGCTGTTTAGCATCTGATTTCCACT
>JAPZDY010000005.1:23938580-23956437 GCA_029783645.1 Ctenochaetus hawaiiensis | reverse complement strand
CACACACACACACACACACACACACACACACACACACACACACACACACACACACACACACACACGGACACACAGACAGACAGACACACACACACACACACAGAGTCTCTGTCTTTCAGTCCCTCAGTCCGAGTCACTGCTGCTGCTGGAGGAGTCTGTCGACATGGCCTCCACATCGTCCTCGTTCTCCTTGTTGTGGCCTGGAGGCTCCAGGCCGAAGTCGTTGCCGTGGTGAGGAGGCAGCATCCCCACGGAGACGTCTGAGGACTGCCAGGGGTAGTGAGGAGTCAACACGTCTGAGAAATGAGAGAGGAGCCGGGTTATTGTGAGCAGGAGGAGCAGAGCTGCAGCTCCTCACGGTTCGGCTGCAGAGACGCTCAGCGACGTGTCAGGTTCAGGTGCATCTGTTACTCACCTGTTCTTCCAATCATTTCATTTAAAGTTCACATCTTTTCTGAGTCTGTTTCAGAAACTTTAAGCTTCTACATGAACATCAAAGAGCTTGTGTTTGATCATATTTGATATCTGAGGCAGCCGCGTGTGATCCAGGGTCACAACAATAACCCCTCCACTTGATTTGTGATCCGTCTCATAAATATCTATGAGTCTATTATTGAACTCCTCAGACAACAGTTTCACCTGTTTGCAGGTAAGATGGATCAGTCTATCAGACTCACCTGGCAGCCTCCCAGCAGCCAGAGCGTCGCCCGGCAGGTGCCCGTTCACGCCGTTGGTCGGCAGGTTGGCCATGTGACCCAGCATTCCGCTGCGCATCTCCAGGTCAGTGGGGTAGGGTCTGCGTGGATCACCTGAGAGGGACACAAGTGTTATCAGTGCAGTGAAACAGGAGGAGCATGAGGAGCAGGAGGAGCATGAGGAGCATGAGGAACATGAGGAGCATGAGGAACATGGGGAACATGAGGAGCATGAGGAACATGGGGAACATGAGGAGCATGAGGAACATGAGGAACATGAGGAACATGAGGAGCAGGAGGAGCAGCAGGAACATGAGGAACATGAGGAACATGGGGAACATGAGGAGCAGCAGGAGCAGCAGGAGTCCCTCTGTGGTTCCTACCTGGTACCCAGTTGAGAGGAGCACACACAGCGTTACTGGCACTGATTCTGTGAGCGTACTTGATGATTTCTTCTGAAGAGATGCTGCCTGCAGAGAACGAGTACACAGCACAGGTTAAAGGACATCAGACAGAGAAGAGTGAACGCTGGCAGCGGTGATCAGGTGTGTCTGCTCACCTTTCCTGGCTTTTTCAATGGATTTGAGTTTCTCTTTGGCCTGGTAAACAGCTGTGGCCTAAAGACGAGGAGGAGAAGCATGTTCAGATCTACAGAGGAAGTTCAGAGATCCGTGTGAAACATCGAGAGACTTCAGAGATTGTCAATAATTAACTCAGAAAATCTGAAGTTTTGTGATTAACAATATAAAATACAGATAAGCTCGACCTGCCTGTGAACTCACTGAGGTGATGGAGGTTTTTGTAATTCTGAAACTAAATTTCTAATTTTGCAGTCACCACTTTACTCATCTGGCATTTGACAGCAGAGGTTTCTCATTCCCATCATCTTGAATACATCTGAGACAAACGTTGGCACAACAGGCTTCTCAAGTTGATCGAAAATTCATCAAAGCTTCATTTATTCCATAAAACTGCACACAGCTCACCGTTTCCAGAGTGATGATTAACGTCACACCATGTGTTTACGCCGTCGACCGCAGGTGAACAGAAGTGTTTGATGGGACAGATGAGACGTTCTACAGTTTCAACACCAAACATGCAGCAGGGCATCTTCAGACACTCCCACACACACAATCTACATGGATTTTTAGTTTATCAGAAACTGAGCCTAGAAAGCATCAAAATGTTGCTGTAGACTCAGTCTTGCAAATTCTTGCTAAATTAATCTTCAAGGTTCATAAGAGTTTTTTTTTTCAAAACTGAATTTTTGGCAGCATTTTGAATTCTGTCCACACGTAAACTACAAATTAACAGCAAATCAAACTTTGTAAAAACAATGTTCAACATCTCCAGGTTGTTTGGGTGAAGTATGCAGAATGTCGTCGAGTTTCTGACATCAGTTTGAAATCTGCCTTTCCACACACAGACAGCTGGTCTGCTGCACCCTGGTGGCCGGTGCAGCCATTGAATATCCAACAGTTCATATCTCATGTAATGCAGTTTACTCATGTTGATATGCAGTTGTTCACTGTTTTGATCCAATTTCTCTGCTGTTTGCTGCTAAAATTGCCTGGTCCCGTTGCAGCACGACAGCTATAACAGCTAGCACTAAATGTAGCCTAAATCAGTGTGCATGCTAGCTGAGGTGAAAGAGAAAGAAAGAAGAAAAATGTGCGATGAAACAGTCTCCATGGACTCTTGTTCCCCAAACTCTGATCCTAATGAAACACAAACTGTGTTTAATAATGACAGTTTTTTTACAATTCAAGCCCTGAAAATGCAGATTTCATGCTGAAAGAAAACAGACCAGTCGATCATTTAAAGACAGATCCGTCTCTTTCTCTCTTCTGAGTTTTTAGCACCACCCACCAGGATGTGTTCAGCCTCCTTCAGCTGTTTCTGCAGCTGCTGGATGTCACTGTCTCTCTTCTCCACCTCCTTCTCCAGCACCTGCATCTCCTGATGCACCTTCCCCTGCTGCTGAGCCACCTCCATCAGCTCCTGGAACTCCCTGTCCCTCTGCACCAACAGCTCCAGGATCTGAGGAACGTGCAAACACACACACATTTTACACATGTTTCATATGAACACATTTTAAGAATGAAAGAATTCAATCTGAACCGGAAAAACAGCCTCATTTTCTGGTTTCACATCTTATTTCCTTTTTTTTTTTTTTTTTTTTTGTAAAACTAAAAGTCATGAAAAGTGAACAGTTAAGAAAATACACAATAAGAGTAAAACCTAATCAAAAGTAACTCATTTTGAACATGGAGCTGAGCCCTGAGCACACAAAGCGACGCTGCGGGCTGTTTGCACCGCAGTGACGCGTTTGTCCGGTTGCCGTGCAGAGACACCGGCCGGGCTGCTGTCGGTCTTTGTCGTGATCGGTGTATTTCACGGTTCAGGTTTCGGAGTGTGTGTGCTGTGTTACCTGAACGTCCTCTCCTGGCTGGGGCAGCTTTTGTCCCCGGGACAGAGCCAACATCTCGATCAGCTCCCTGAAATGAAACCACAACAGTTCAAACAGGGCTAACGGTTATGTTAGCTAGCAGCTGCCGGTTCACGCGCTCTGAGCCGCCGAGCTAACGCGTCACACTGAAAACAACGACGGCGTGAAACAATCTGTGAACACGACACCAAGAAACAACCGAAGGGATTTGAATTTTACCGGGATAAAACCTCCAAATCATCCAGCACAGACAGCAGACGCTCCTTCGTTGACTTCTCCGCCGCCGTCGCCATGGCTGTAACAGGTCGCTTCTGCGCAGGACCGGAAGTGATGGCGCAACAGCTTCTTCTTCTTCTTCTTCTTCAGTTTTTACGAAAGCTCGCATACTAAGTGTCCCTTTACTGCCATCTGTCGGTTTTCATTCATTCCCACATGTGCTTTTACTACAGTATTGCAATTTTATACATTTTTTAAGTATTTGTGTTTAAGTGTTTACAAGAAGCTACTTTTTCCTTCCACCTCTCTACATGTCTTCATCTACATGTCTTCATCTACATGTCTTCATCTACATGTCGCAGAAAGGGGAGAAGAGATAAAAGAATAAGAATAAACTTATGAAAAACAAAAAAATACTCCGTTAAAAGTCATCAGCAAAATGTTCTTAACAATGTGAAAGTACTCCTGGGGTGGAATGGCAGCATGCTGAGAATGTACTGATCACATAAAGTCTCATACACACACACACACACACACACACACACACACACACACACACACACACAGATATTTAAATGTTAATATTTATATTTGCATATTTATACATGAAACACAACACATTATCACATTGGTTTGGATTTTTCATCGGCACATTCATCAGCGCATTCAATTGGAATATTTAAATTAAAAATAAATTAAAAGCAAGGACCAATCTCTGAAAACAAGAACACTCATTTTAGATATTTTTTCAGCTGTAATTCACTGATAATACTAATAAATATTATTAATAATAATAATTTTTTTACTTTGGATTTCAACGCACTGTAACCGTCGCTCAGATCGGGGGATAGTAGCCGACATCTGGCAACCATTCCGGGTTGTCCGCTGACTTTTGTTGATGTTTGTCTGGAGCGACTGCGAACAGACTCATCAAGGCAGCGGATCTCCACCGGAACCTCAGCGTGAAAAATTTCAAAATAAAACCACGTGAATTGAAAAACGTCTCCTCGGCCAAGGCAGCTCCTCATTCGGGCCAAAGATTAAAGGATATCATGTGATATGACTGAAACCACCCTTGAGTTAAGCATGTAGGCGAACTACAAACAGCAGCAGGTTAGCTTAGCTTAGCATAAAGACAGAAAACCAGCTGTCTGCGTCTAAGAGGAACTAATTCATCTCATTAGCTTTGTCTGTGGAAAAATCAACATGTGAAAAAAAATTGTTATTTTATTGGTTTCATATTTATTTATGGACCAGGAGTGGTTGCTGAGAAAAATACTGAGACTTAGTTTGCTGATATTAATGCTAAATTATGCTAACTGACTATATATAAGCTTACAACCACAAGTGTGTTGTCATCCTTCTCACCTGAGCAAAAAAAAATGAAGAAATATATTTACTACAATCCAAAGGAAGGAAGGAAACAAAGGAAGAGAGGAAAGAACATGTCATTGTTGGATGGTCATGCAGATCGGGCTGGTTGAACCATCTGAAGGTCTGAGGATGAACAAAATGAGCTGAGAGGCCCCTCCCCGCCCGACCACCCCCAGGCCCTGATTCTTTCATGTCTGCTGATCTGATGCACGTCTCCGTACACTTTACAGATGATCACAAACCAGCACAGAGTGGTCTCTGACAGTCTGCCTGGTTAATAACACAGTCCAGCATGTGAAGGAAAACTGGGTGATTTTGAGAAAAATAAGAACTTGACTTAATGCACTTACAATTCTAAGGTGTATAAAATATCACAAAAAGCAAGAAGTGGGAGAATATCACATCAGACTTTTTAAAACATAATGAGGTGCTAATTTCCAAGTGCTGATGAATTTTTCTGTTGTGCCTCACTGTCACATCTCTTTGAGCCCGTCAGCCAGGAAATGTTGCAGTTTCCGGTGCTTGTGCTTTTATTTTGAATGTTAACCGGACGTTGTGCGGGTTACAACTATCTTGACTCGCTGTTATCTCACAGCAGATCAGACTTGGCCGGAGAGAAGTGCGACTTCTTCACTTCGGAGCAAAATCTGTTTTCAGCTTCTTCGCCGCTTTTCCACCGTGTTTTTCTTCATCTGAGTTCGTCAGCGTTTCTGCCAGGATGGTGAAAGTATCTTTCAACTCGGCTTTGGGACAGAAAGACGTGAAAAAGGACGCCGAAACTCTCATTCCCGAGGAGGACAAAGTGAGTAGAAAATGGCTAACGGAGCTAACGTGAAGTTAGCTTCGGGCTCCGGAGAGACGCACTTTCTTCACCGCGAACTGCTCACGAGCTTCAGCCTTTAGTGTTTATCATTACATGTCGGGATTTTATCTGATTCAAACCCGATAAAAACTCACTTTAAAACTCTACAGAGACGTGTGAAGTGTTTGTTTCGATATCGTTATATAATTTATAACTTTGTTCCTCATGGGACGTTTTTTTTATCTCGGTTCAACACAAACGTTGATGTGTTTTCATTGTTGGCGTCGATCTTCGTTTCTTTAAAGAAGTTTCACGCAGTTTTCTGTTTGTTCTGACGGTTTGGAAGAAAATCGAAACAAAGGCTGTTTGTCTCAGTTTCTTTCGGTTCCGTGATGTCTGATTTCCCGTGTTTTCCCCCGCAGAAACCCCGAGGACGTCAGCGTGGTTTTTTAAAAAAACTTTCAGTTTTGTTGATTAAACTTCTAAAAGTTTCACAGAATAAAAACCTGTCGACCTCAGACTCTGAAAACACCGAACTGTGCACTTTCCTTCAGAAAAGATCTTTTATAATCAGTTATTACTGCGTGAATGTTCAAATTGAGGTAATTTACTGCTGTTCGTCTCATTACTGTAATTATGTTAATTGTCTCGTGAGAGACGTGACGTCACCTGTCTGTTTTTTGTGTTTGTTAGTTTTTTTTTTTGTCTTCCGGTTAATTTGTTTGTCGAACTTTATTTTAATGAAATCCGTTTTTGAACCTTTTATCTCCTTCCTGGTGAAGGTGTCACCTTTGCACAGACAGGTGAGGAAACGTCCGCCCCACCTGGTCACGTGACCTGTAGATAAAAAGGTGTTCTGTGGCTCTCTGCTAATGAAGACCTGCAGAGTTTGCTCTCTGAAGTTTCTGACTTCACGCTTCCTTCAGACCCCGTCAGGAGCCACCTTTCTGTGGGTCCTGGAGGAGTTTTGAAAGAGTTTTCCAGGCCTGGAATGTTTAGGAGAACATTCAAACCTATGAGAAGTCGCCTAAACATGAACAGTAACTGTAGGTTTGTGGTTTCTGAAACGGTTTTTGGAAACGAAATGACAGTTTTGAAATGGTGAAGTGTCTGTGATCTCTGGGTTAATGAACCTGCAGACTAGTTGAGTGACTAGTTGAGCGGTTTAAAGCTGCTGAGGGTGTAAACTGCTGAGGCGCGGCGGCGTTCAGGGTGAAGTCTGCTCTAATCTCTGCTCTTCAGCCTCCACCCTGTTGTGAAAGAAGCGGCTCTGTTCTGAGGAAGTTTTGGTTTGTCGGCAGGCTGAAAGACAGCCTGTTTCTCTGAGGGGTCAATGTGGCCGTCTGTGCCGGAGCCGAGCTGCCGGAGCTCTAACCAGGAAGTGGGATTCTGACTAAACAGGCTTTAACGCATGTTTGAAGTTCTGATGTCGTCTTCAGATGGATGATTTGATGTGCATCTTTGCTGCCTGGTTATTGTGGCTGCACTGTGCAGTCAGCCAGCGTCGGTGGTTGGTGGGGGGGGGGTGGGGGTGTCAGTCAGTCTGACTGAATCTTATCTTGTTAATCGGAGCTTAATGTTTTACTGCTGGGGGTTGGAGGGAGTGTAAAGAGCACAGTCTGAACTGATGCTGTTTGAGTGTGTGTGTGTTGGGGGGATTCCGTCGACAGACTCTTGTTGTTTAAGGTTAAAAAGGTCCGGATATTTAGTCAGAAAGTGAGGTTTGAAACATGTTGTTTAGATCCTCGGTCTCTTTGCCTCCATGGAAACATTCCTGCTTATCTTGGTCAGACAGACAGGCAGGCAGGCAGACAGGCAGACAGACAGGCAGATCGTCAGACCGTCATGGCTGCTGTCGAGACTTGAACTTGAAAAGGCAGCAGACAGGAACCCTGCCTTGGTCTTTCCTTCTGTCTGGGCAGATGAAGCTCCTGAATGGTGGTGCTCAGCTTCGAGGCGTTGCCATCTTGTGTTTGCCTGAACGGAGCTGCATGTTGACGTCTGTTCAGCCCTGATTCTTTTTGTTGTTGTCACGATTCTAACAATGAAAATGAAAAGTTGAAAGTTCTGATACTCCTTGTTTTGAAGTCCACAGAAAACCTGAAGACTAACCTGCAGTTCAGCTGAGGTTCACTGCTGAACGTTTCCGTCTTTGTGTTTTTATTGAAGAAGTTCTTGTTGGGTCTCCTGAGAATCATCAGCTGACCAACTGACCAGTGTTCTGCTCTGGAAACACAGCAGGAAACACAGTGATGCATGGAGCTGCAGGGCTGCAGCCTCACTGAGCTCTGTGCTGCAGCGTGCTGAGGTTTCATGATGATCTGTGGTTGTTTCTGTAACATCAGGCTCTGACGTCGCAGCTGCACCGAGTCGTGTTTTCTGGCTCGACTCGAGCATCTTTGAACCGCGTGAAGCTGAAAGCAGAACAGGAAGCGTTTCTTACTGAAGGAGCAAATGAGTAAATATGATCATCCAGGATTTCTGTTAACTCACTGTTGTCATTGTCTTGTCTACAAAACCTCAAAAAATGTAGAAAAATATCCTTCAACAAAGATCTTTGGATAGTTTATTTCAGCTGACCAACAGAAATAACAAACATCGTCACACATTTCACCAAAAAACAGAGAAACGTCCAACAGGTTCAACTTACAAAGCAAACTGATGAAAATCTGTTTCATGACTGATGGGAAACAGATTTTATTCTTGTTTTGTGGTCTTCAACACAGCGACAAAAATTAACTCCATGTTCATGAACTGGCCTCATCATCTGCAGGTTTGCTGAACAGAGTTGAACCGATCAGCCGAAGCCTCGTCGTCCGTCACTGAGACATTTACAGCAAGAAAAAATAGACCGAACATTTGGGTTAGGGTTAGCTGGATCAGCTGTGTGTCTGCTCACACTGCAGCTTCAGAGACAAACAGCAAAGAGATCGAACAGAAACGTTTTTCTGCAGTTTTCACATCAACTCTGATGAATCCACAGCAGCAGCCAGTCAGCTTCTTCTGTTTCCTGCTGAGTCATGATGGACCGTCTCTGTGAACACACCTCACACTGCTGCAGGGTCGGGCTGCAGGCGGAGGTCTGCAGGTGGAGGTCTGCAGCTGGAGACTGGGGCTTCATGGCTGCAGATGGATGTCAGGTCTGCAGGTGGAGGTGTCTGCACATAAACTCCAGCTGTCTTTGGGCCTGGAACATCAGTGTTGGGGTCTTGAAGTGTCAGGCAGCGTCGGTCACTGAAGGTCCCCTCCAGTAGAAACATGACAACACTCTTTTTAATTTTAGGAAATGTAAAAAATGTAATTTGATCAAACGTTCTCAGAGGAGATGGAGGAGGAAACCTTCAGCACAGATGTGACATACGACTGTGGTCACAAACTACAGAGGGTCTGCACACTGAGGGCCAGTTGAGACAAAAAGGACACATTTACTTTGTGTTTTTGAATCACTTCTCACTGTACACGAAGTTTTTTTGTGACTAATCGTGTTAAACAACATTCATAATCTAATCTCATGGCAGGTTTGTGGACCCTGAACTGTAAACGTGGTTTTATTGGAGGCGGATGTCGTCTGAGAGTCTGTTGTTATTGCAGAAGCAGGAAGGAAGCTTTATTAGGACCTCAGCTGTTCCTGAGCTGATAACATGTTCCAGTGAAACATCACTTTTATACGTGTGGCCGAGGAGCTTCAAGTCCTCGAGTCAGCTGCAGGAAAAACGGACGCCTGCTGAACTCAACGCACTTGTCTGATGACTGTTTGACGTTAAACTGCTGGTTTTTAAGGTCTGACCGTGGCTGCTTTTTAAGTTCTAAATCATCAAAGGTGACATCAGTGTCAGTGTTGTTTATTAAAGTTGGACGTGGATCAGATGTTTGTCAGTTGACAGAAAATCGACGGGCAGCTGTTTTAATGAAGTGGATAAAAAGCCTCGCTCAGTCTGAACGGAGCTTCTCAGCTGTGAGGTTTGGTTTGTTTGGTCACAGACTGAGGACCTCACCGTGGACTCTTCATCCCGAGCTGGGATCACTGCTGTCTGTTCGTAGACCTCAGATTCATCCGTTCATCCACAGGAACCGGTGGTTGCAGCTGTAGTTAAAGTCGTGGTGACATGAATTCGGTTGATAAGTGAATTTGTCAGTTGTGTTCTTCCTCTTGTCCACACAGAGATGCTGTGTTTGCTCCTGTTTGGTGGTGACAGCATGAATGTGGGACAGTGTGAGCAGGTCTCATGCAGACACACTGGGACTGGAGACCCTGAACGCCTCTTCAAGCTTCACGTGCTCAGATGTTTGTTTTCTGCTCACACTTTAATTTTAATCCCTCAGTTTCTCTGGTTTCTGTCCTGTGAGCTCCTGTGCAGCTAACTGAGCCGAGACGAAACCCGCCTGGTGAACCACAGCACATCTACGAAGGGTTCAGAGCTCCATCAATCAGTCAGTTAATCAATCCAAGTATTCACCATCCCCACATTCAGCTGCCTGATTAGGAGGATTTTCTGCTTCTCTTTATCTTCCATGATCATGAAATAAATACTTTCAGTAATCTGACTGTAAGTTGGACAGAATGAGCAGGTTATTGACGTCTGTTGGTCTTCAGAAAGTCGTGGTTGTGGTTTCATAGACCAGCTAATTATAGATTAATTATAACTCATTTATAGACCGACTGCAGAGACGTTGTGGATGCAGATCAGCTTCACCAGCTGCTCACCGTGCTGTTCCACCAACTCAGAGATACAAACAGCTTCATCCAGTTCGTTCTTCTCCTCTTTGACCAAAGAACCATGGCTCTCTGGTCGTCGATGCCACATTCACATATTTTATGAACCCACCTTCATACTTGTTTGAGCGGGTTACAGACCAGATCTTAACATGGGACTCCTGCTGGCTCCTGCTGGCTCCTGCGGCTTCTGCAGGCTCCTGCAGGCTCTTGTGGCTCCTGCTGGTTTCTGAAGCATGTGCGCCGTCCAAAAGGATTATGGTCTAATCGCTCAGATAGAGACTCGTCCGGAGAGCTTAAGCAGCCTCCTACAGGGAGCCAGCGGCTAAAACTCAAGAAGAAGGAGGATTAAGCAGCCAGACAGATCTGTGGGGAGAGAAGGGCGCCCCCTGTTGATGACCTGAAGCCTGTGGCCTTAATGTGTCAGCGCTCACACTCAGCTCACCATTATTTTTGTTTCACTCAGCAGCGTGAAGAGTCTGATGGATTGTGTAGAAAACTTAAAGCCTGTGTGTGTGTGCGTGTGTGTGCGTGTGTGTGCGTGTGTGTGTCGGGTTCCTGAGCTGTGTGTCTGCTGCTGTCTGCTCTCAGCTCGGTGCCCAGGATGAAGTTTCATAAAGATCCACTAACACTGAAACTGAACTTCTGTCCTGGACACTGATACTCACCTGTGTCCACACACACACACACACACACACACACACACACACACACAGAGATGATCCACTTCAGACTGAACCTGTTCAGGATCAGGAGAAACAGAGGAGTCACATGTTTTTGCTCTCAGCACTGCAGCACAACGACATGAAGGCTGAGCAGAGATCAGGACGGAGGAAGAACTTCAGAATGACCGAAAAACAATTATTATGTAAAAATTAATGAAAGGGTTAGTGTGATCAGTGAAAGGGTTAGTGTGATCAGTGAAAGAGTTAGTGTTATAAATGAAAGGGTTAGTGTGATCAGTGAAAGAGACGGAGACGAGTGAGGAGAGGAGATTCACAGAAAACTGACAGCCACATGGTCACGGCAGCAGCGACAAACCTCATGAACAGGGAACATGTTTGTTGTGGTCGACTTCATGTGGCGGCTGGTTGGTCCATCACACACACACACACACACACACACAGGGACAGCATTGATCCCTGCTGTACTGTGTGTGTGTGAGAGATGTGAATGTCCTGATGAAACCTCAGCACGGCCGAACTGTTTCTGCAGCCACAAAAGCTTTTAAAGCGAAAGAGCAAAAAGTTCCCATGAACGGAGACGAATCATCTGCAGTCGAGGAAAAACGCCGGAGCCAGCAGAGCGAAGGAGGTGTGACGACAGAAGAGGAAGTGGACGAAGCAGAAGTTGGTGTTTTAACAGAGGCAGAAGT
Organism: Ctenochaetus hawaiiensis; assembly: GCA_029783645.1. Lineage (NCBI taxonomy): Eukaryota > Metazoa > Chordata > Actinopteri > Acanthuriformes > Acanthuridae > Ctenochaetus > Ctenochaetus hawaiiensis. The sequence continues at coordinate 23,944,812 of JAPZDY010000005.1, read as the reverse complement.
CATGAAAACCACTTCCTGTTTGCACACATGAAGAGTCATTTAGGCTGAACATCAGAACACAAACAGAACTGATCTGTAATCAGTCGTTCAGTCGGTTCAGACAGATCTCTGAATGACGGGCTTCAGGTTGTCTGTCAGAGGAAACAAACGACATGAACATCTGACGGACTGAGAGAAAAATGTGAGAGTTGCTGCTGTAGAGTCACTGTGACAGTTTGTCAGAATGTTCATAAGAAAGGATTTTAATTTTTACATCAAGTTTGAGATGTAAAATCATTGAGGAAGAACATTTTGTTTTGTTTGTCAGTGTACAAAATGTCCTCAGAGGTGAAAATCTGCTGCTCTGATGTCTCATGTCTTTATGTTTTTGGACCGTTAGTTGGACAAGAAAAAGACTCAGTGTTTCCCTTTTTGAATCGTTTTTAGTTTCGTATCAAGTTCTTTTGTTCGGTTATAAAAATCATCCTCCGTTTTATTCCTTCATTCAAAAGTTCAGTCAGTCAGTCAAATAATGATGAAGGTCCATCAGTTTGTTTCCTGGTGTGTTTCTGACTGTACATACTGTTCCTGCTGTGTGTGACGTCCACATACTTCACTGTGTGTGTGTGTGTGTGTGTGTGTGTGTGTGTGGAGTTATGAAACGTTCGTCTGAAGGCCTGTTGGTTCTTGTTGGTGAAGCTTGTTGTGAAATGACTGTTAAAGTCATGTGGGAATAAAACACTTCAACTGTAACAACCTGCTGAATCCAGCTCTGTGTGCGAGCGTGCATGCGTGTGTGTGTGTGTTGCCTGGCGGTCGGTTCATAAACAGGATGGATGTGATGCGGGGGAAGCAGGTCTGAAGTGAGTCGATGTCCTCAGCAGGTTTTGTGTCGTTAACAGACTGGATGGACCGAGTCTTGACAGAGAAGCTCTGAGTTCTGGTTCTGGTTCTGGTTCATGTCCGTTGTGGTTCATGTTCTGGTTCTGATTCTGGTTCATGTTCTGGTTCATGTCTGTTGTGGTTCATGTTGTGGTTCTGGTTCATGTCCGTTGTGGTTCAGCTGTGTGTCGGTCTCTGTCTTCCTGTCAACTGTTCTGTCAGTTTCTCTGAATGTGTCCACATACTTTTGGCCAACAGTCCCTCCATCACTGGCCTGTTAACTGGTGGATCAGGATGTTGGAGTCTAACTTTGAACGTGTGGATCCGTTCTGACCGTCTTTGGGTCTGTTTTTTTATTGTCCAGGACTCGTGAACATTCAAACAGATTGATCATAACTCTGGTGTGTTGACCTTCAGTGTTTTGGCTGGAGGTGGAGCTCCTGCCTGACAGATTCAGGACTGAGACGGAGCTGGTTTCTGTTCCCGTCTGTCTGCTGAAGATGTTCAGTTGGTGCAAACATCCTCTTCTGCTTTTCTGTGTCGACTTGTTCCTCTTTCCTCTCCTGAAGTTCAGGGGATTTGTGGGTAACTGGACCAGACCTGCACCCAGCAGAGGCCACCTGAGCTCCTCAGCTGATGGAGAAAAGCCTCAGTAAATGTTCTTCTTCGGTGTCTCTGATGGCGGCTCGGCCTGTCGAACAAACCTTGACCCTGACGGCCTCTTTCTGCTCAGGTTTTAGTCTCCTGAGGTTTTAAACAAATGTTCTTTGGTTCCTTTCTTCTTCTTCTTCTTCTTCCCCTGCGCCTTCATCTCGCTCATTGTTCTAGGAACTGAACATCTGGGTTGAAGTTTGGTCTCGCTGTCTTTAAATGAAAGGGAAGTTGAGAAAGGCTGCGCAACACGTTCAGTTTCCTGTAACTGAGCTGTCACGTCTTTATTTCTGACCAGAAAATGATGATGCTCCACATTTATCGTGCGGTTGAAGCCGAGGACGAGCTGAGGCGTCTTCTCTGCGACCGTGTTGCTCTGCTGACCAAACAGGAAGTTCCAGTGTGAATGTTAAACTGGAGGTCAGAAGGCAGGAAGTCAGCAGACAGGAGACAAAGACGTCAGTTCAGTTTCAGTCCGACCTGTTCGGCCTCGTGGTTCTTTTATCTAAAGTTATTTTCCTTCATTGTGTCATAAAGCAGCTTTTTCTTTCTTCTGGGTTTAAATGGAAAAATCTGCAAACATTGAATGTGGATGTGAAACTTCTTCTCCTGTCAGAGCTGAAGCTGCTTCATCAGTTTGACTGCAGAAGTCTGTCGGATCAGAACAAACTGATGGGATATTTTCAGAGCGAGCTGTTTCCTGCTGTTTCCTGTGGACTGTTTCTGCTCTGAGCTTCGTTTGACCACACAGGAACAACAGCAGGAAGTGTGTGTGTCCGCGAGTGTGTGTGTGTCCCTGTGTGTGTGTCCATGTGTGTGTCCATGTCAGATGAAGTGAGGAAGCCAAAAGCAGATCTTAACCAGTGTAAAGTCAGAAACTGGCAGGTGTGGAGCCGTTTTTCTTTGTTTCAACTCTTTTTTTTTGTGATTTCCTCCATCTTTGTGCGAATTCTGAGGCGAATGAAAGAAACAAAAAACTAAAAGAAAACACTAAACTTCTAAAAACATCAGAGAAAAACTTGTCTGGTCTCTCTGCAGGATGTGGAGGCGGTCCTGCCGCTGCGTCACCAGTCCCGGGCCTGGTGCTGGTGCATGTGCCTCGGTCTGGCCCTCATGCTGTCCGGAGTGGTGGTGGGAGGAGCCTACCTGTACCGCTACTACATCCTGGAGGTGAGCAGCCAACCCCAACAAGGCTGGGGAAGCATGGAGGTAAATAGAAGGACAGTAGAGATGGAAGGATGTGAATGGAGGCAGTGAAGGTGTTGAAATGGAGATCAGGGTTCATGCAGGTTTAACCTTTGAACCTGCATGAAATGTTAGTTAGTTAATGCACGAGTCCACCTTAAAACATTTAAAAACCTGCTGGAAACACAAGAACACAAACTCCACAGCCGACAGACACAACGAGGGCGTCTCCATCCAGATGATGAAGGCAGGATGTCGGCCAAGTTTCTGTCCCTGAGTGTCTTCAAAGAGCCTCACAGGAGCTTCAAAGGTCACCACGTTGTTCAGAAGTGAAGAAACTCACTCACTGTCTGCAGTTCCACACACTGAGAACCACAGAGTCCTGACGCAGCTGCAGAGTGTGTGAATCCCTCCGTCAGCAGGAAGTCGACAGGTCGGAGCAGGTGAACGGCTGTGAGCTGGGCTCCACCCACCTGGGCAGGTGTGAATGGTAAACAGGTTCATGAGGAGGAGGAGAGAAACAGGAAACTGCCTCACAACATCACGGAGACTTCCTGATAAAAAAAACTTCAAAATAAAAACAACCAGATGAGGTTTTTTTTAAATCCAGGAAGTTGATTTCTAAAGAAAAGAACGTCGTCACATTGATACAAAAATCCTGTGAATGTAAAGTTTCCATCAGATGGAAACAGCAGCCGGTTTGAGCGTTAAAGTCAAGTCCAACCTTCAAATCCCTGAACTTCCTGTTTTAAACCGTTTCACTCTGCAAAGGAAGGATTTTATTTATTATCACACTGTTCACTCCTTCATGCTGTCTGAAGTCTGTTTGTGTTTCCCCCTGATGTTTCTGTGCTGAAAAGTTCACACACACACACACACACACACACACACACACACACACAGGTTGCCTTGTCTCACACTCTGTGTTTTCCTGCAGGAGGACCAGGTGTTTGTTTGTGGAGTGAACTACCATGAGGAGGACTTCATGCAGGAGGAGGTGAGACGCTGCACAGTGCACACACACGCACGCACGCACGCACGCACGCACACACTCACACACACACACACACACATTCAGTCGCCTCACCCTTCAGAACGCCGGCGCTCGGCTGAGCCGCTGCTCCTTTAACTCCTTTACCTGTCTGCTGTGGGTTTCAGGTGGAGGTGGATCTGCCGAACCAGTTCCAGCTGCGGCAGCTGGAGGAGAGGATCCAGGTGCTGGAGAGGGAGCAGGTGGAGCTCATCAACGTCCCCGTGCCCGAGTTCGACAACGGAGACCCGGCTGACATCGTCCACGACTTCCAGCGGGTGAGACGCCGCAGGGGGCTGAAGCCCCGCCCACTGCCTGTCAAAGAGGCTCTGCTGCTTCCTGTTTGAGTCACATGACACAAAGGATCAATAAGTATCTATAGAAAAATGTAATTAGAATAAGAAAATAAAAGAGGAGGGTTTGTATGAGAACAGCAGGTCGACTCTGCAGACCTTTAAAGTCTCATCTGGACTCGAGCTCACAGACAGGCAGCCACCAAACTCACCACTTCCTGTCCATGTTTCACAATAAAACCTCAGACTTAGAGACCTGACTGAGTGGACCGTAGTTGAGTGTGAGAGTGTTCATCAGGACGAGGAGGTCCTGAGTTTTTACTGCCACTGAGGTCGATAAACACACAGTTTATGGTTTTTATATCTTCATTTTCATGAACTGTCAGAGAATAAAACTGACCGTTTGTGACCGTTTGTGTCTCAGAGGTTGACCGCCTACCTGGACCTGAGTCTGAACAAGTGCTACGTCATCCCGCTCAACACCTCCATCGTCATGCCGCCCAGAGACTTCCTGGAGCTGCTCGTCAACATCAAGGTAACAGACGACGACCCTGCAGCCGTGTGAGCCGGTCTCACATGAACGACAGAAAACTGTGACCACAAACGTCTCACGAGTCACTTCAGCATCTGTTAACAGTTTAAAGGGACAGTTCAGCTGTTAGATCGACACCTGTGGACAGAGCCAGGTGTGTTCAGTCTGTGTGCTGTGCCCAGCCAACCAGCTGCTGCCTGCAGCTTCGTGTTCAATGAACACATGAGAGAGGCTTCAGTCTTCGCTCTCAGTAGCCAATTAATAAAATAAAATGTGACTGGTCAAGAAAAAGCATTTCATGTAGAAACAAACAGAAATTGAAGAGACGGAATAAAAGCTCATGGAAACAGAAAATAAAGGGTTAATTAGTCTTTTGGTGTAAACTGAAAACTCTGAGGAGTCTGAAGAGGCAGATCCAGTCAGAGTGTGTTTGTGGTGGTTATCGATCATGTGACCTGTTTGTGCTCCTCCTTCTGCTCAGGCCGGCACCTACCTGCCTCAGTCCTACCTGGTCCACGAGGAGATGATTGTGACGGAGCGCCTGGAGCACGTCGACCAGCTCGGCTACTTCATCTACAACCTCTGCCGCGGAAAAGACACCTACAAGCTGCAGCGCAGAGACAGAATTCTGGGTAAGCACGGAGTCCTCCAGGGTTTGATAACACACACACACACACACACACACACACAGACAGACAGGTGAACACAGGTGTCACCAGAGAGTCTCTGATGTGCTCTCTCTCTCTCTGCTCGTCTTGCAGGCATGCAGAAGCGTGAAGCTCTGAACTGCCACAAGATTCGCCACTTCGAGAACACGTTTGTGGTGGAGACTCTGATCTGTGAGCCCTGAGAGAGCGGCGCCTCGCGGCTGCGCTCAAAGTCACTGGCGTGCAGTGAGATCTGTGTTTTTAACCCTCACCTGTCTTTTTTCTGTCCTTTACTTCAGGTAGTCTGAGTGTGTGAGAGGCGACAATGTGAAGCTGTTTGGTAAATATTCATGGATTGCGAAAAAGGTGAAGAGTTGTGTATTTTTCCACTTTTTTGGGGATTTTCTTGGAATCGTTTTCTTTTCATAAAATAATGAGCTAAAAGTCAGCGTAAATTATTTAATCCAAATAACTGCAATTACAGCATGAGCATTTATTTTACTAGACAAGGGAAAATGTAGTTTTCTTTGAGTTCAAGCAGAAGATTTCAAGAGAAAGGGCATCTTTTGTACCACTCGTCCTGGTTTGCAGGGAGACTTCCTCTGTTTTTTTGTATTTTGTCTGCTGTAGCTTTAATACGACTGCACCTGTTCTTTCTTAACTGGAAAACGATCTTAAAATAAGAGTGTAGACGCAGGTTTGTCCTGCTCAGCTTTAAAAGAGACTTCAGGTGTGAAGCAGGAAGTTCACAGGGCGACACGCTTATGTTAAAATCTTTTTCTAACGGGCTGTCTGTTTTTGAATGTGTCGGTTTTGGACGGCTCTTCCTGTTGTACTAATTTGTGTATATAATCTCTTTAAAGATATGAACAGACCAACACAATAAACAAAAGAGAAAAACAACCACTGTGTCCAGCCTGAAATCTGTCATTCAACAGCACATTCACACGTTCTCAGCAGGGAGCGCACCTGTGTGACATCATCTGTGTGACATCATTCATGTGACGTCATCCGTGTGACATCATGGGGGGGG
>JAPZDY010000005.1:23892589-23909223 GCA_029783645.1 Ctenochaetus hawaiiensis | reverse complement strand
TGTGTGTGTGTGTGCACTTGCGTTTCTATCCAACAGGGGAACAAGGCATCGTTACACATTCACCTACAGTGGACCCATCGTACAACAGGGGACAATTTTTAGGTCCCCTGTTGGACATGCTCTAAATCTTGCTAAAATCATGTCTAAGACACTCTGGTAAATCTTTTTAACTTTTGCCAACTGGAGACCGGAAAGTGTGCGAGTGTTGAAGCTCATGTTCTGCAGCCTGCCTGCCAGCCGTGAGCAGGCAGTGTCATGACCCATTCACACACGTCGTTCACATATGTGAGTGTACTTTTGGTCTGGAAGTGGTTCTCATGATTCAGTTCAAACCACGTTAAGGATTCGTCGGTTTCCGCTGATGCTGAGTCTGTCTGATGGATGGAGAGGGAAGCTGACGTCACGTGGACCGGAAGCAGGTTTCAGGAGACCTGTGTTGTGTTTGTGGGTTTGCATCCTGAATGTCTCCTGATCCAACAGAAACAGATCAGAAACCTTGTTCAGTGAGGGGGTGTTATGTTTCAGGTGCTGGCAGAGTTTGATGGAGCTCATTCAGGACTGTTGTTAGTCTGGTTTCACCCCCATCCCCACCACAAACCCCCGCCCCCACTTTAAAACACGACCCAGGATCCAGAGAAACTGTTGCTTATGAAATGTTGATGAAGGCAACTCAGCCATGTCAGCGTATGTAAAGCAAACAGCAGACCGTGTTTTATTATTATTATTATTATTATTATTATTATCATTAACAGAGATAATTCACGATGCCCCCCCATGAAACAATCAGCTGACCCGTCCTTCTGTCTCCGGTCTACCTGTCTGCTGTCTCATTTCTTGTCTCTGTCTTTTTCTAACATTAACTGCCATGTCAAACTAGCTGTCTGTCTCTCTAACTATCTGTCTGTCTCCGTGTCTGCCTGTTTTTCTGTCTCTCTGTCACCATCAGTCTGTCTCTACCTTTAACTGCCATGTCAAACTAGCTGTCTGTCTCTCTGGCTACCTGTCGGCCTTTGTAGGGTTGTTATTCAGCTGTCTCCCTGAACACCTGTCTCTCTGCTTGACTGTCTTTATGAAAAGCCGCAGGAAGAACCGACTTCCTGACTCTCAGCTAATATTTTATTCAAATGAGAGTTGAACCGCAGAGTAAATAAATCCTGTCAAATAAGTGACACAACCTCTGATTTCAGACTTCAGTCCGGAGTGTCCGGTGACACCGTAACCTCCGTGAGTCCTGACGGCGGCTCTCCACCTGTGGAAGTGTCTCTGAAAGCCCCTTGAATGGCAGGGGGGGTCACCTCGGCTCGCAGCCAGCGTGCATTGCCATATAAAGACAAAACGCCTTTCATTCCTGTTTCTGAAGTGATGCATGTCACTTCCTTCCTCGTAGATTTGAATAGATGCGTTGTCGCTCTGCTTTGGGTGGCGACTCGAGCAGCGAGCAGCACAGCAGTCAGACGGTCGAGCAGAGGAAGAGAGAGACAGCCGGCCCACGCCCAGACATCTGCAGCCTCCTCAACTCACCTCTCAGGTAAGTCCTCTGGTCCACACAGGTGTTTCCTGAAGGCAGCACGGTGGGACGAGGAACATCTGGGGGGGGGGGGGTTCTTCCTCTGTGTGTGTGTGAACGAGGGGAGGACAGAGTGTGTAACCGTGCGTATAACTGTGTTTTCTCTCACTGGCTTCATTTTCGTAATCCGACCCCAAACTTTGGTCCCCCTGCTCACAAACTGTCCCACTTTCCCTCGCCGCTGTCAGCGTTTGCTCATGTTTGAACTGCTTTCACATGTTGGTGATCAGTAATTATCGAGTGAAATCTGAACCTGCTCAGAGTGTAAAGTGACCCGAGAGAGCTGATGTTGTGATTTGAGGCTCAGAAAATGAAACAGACTGGATTTTTCCAACAAACAGAACTGAACAACAAAAGCCTGAAAGCTGCATTGGATGATTTGTGCAACTTTGTGCAGTTTGTCAGGAGTCTTTTCAGACCTGAGCAGTCGTTAACTGGGAGCAGTTAGCATGAGGCCTGCAGGGGAGGGAGGGGAAGAAGAAGAAGAAGTTAAACCAGTGTAGCGAGCTGAGAAGGAAGTTTGTGGTTAGCCTCACTTCAACTGCAAAAAATCCCTCAGAGCAGCGAGCAGAGTGCAGAGACACTGCAGCTCCGTTTCACAGTTTCATCACCGAAACATGTGGAGAGGACGAAGAGACGATCGATGAGAGGGGAGCACATGTGAGGACCACACACACACACACACACACAGGCGCACACACACACACATGCACACACACGCACACACACACAGGCCTCATGAAGTCAGATCCACATGATTAAGAAGTACATGTACTCAAGTACTGTACATTAGTGTAGTTTTATACCTCTACTTGTAATCGAGTATTTATCAGACAGTTTTGTGTTTTAACAGCTTCAGTTAACAGTTTGTGAACATGTGATGCTTCCGTTTAGAGGAACTATCTGTGATGACAGCTAACTTTACTCTGACTTCACTCTGACTCATGACGCTGATGCAGAGCTTCAGACCGAAGTCACATGACAGTTTTTGTCAATCTGATCAAAACATTCATCATTTATTTTCCAATAACTGATTCCTGCAGTTCCAGTGAAATCCTCAGTGGGAAAACAAGTCTTCTGTTTGCTGGCTGACCAGTTAGTTTTTGTAAAGACTGATCTGATGGATATTTTTTTAAACTAGTCTTGTTTTATCAAAAGCTCATAAATATTCGGTCCACAGTTGAACTGAGAAAAAAAGACGTCTCCATCCGTGTGGTCGGCTGGCTGATCAGCTGACTGGTTCATACTTTCAGGACCTGGTTTCTCTGCTGGGAATCAAACCACCAACTGTCTTTATTTAAGAAAGAGCAGCTGATCTTCTGCTTTGGACATTTCACCTTTATTAGAGAGTCAGTGTGGAGACAGACAGGACACACGGAGAGACAGACAGGTGCGACTAGCAGCAAAGGTGTGTTCAACCATCAGGCTGCTGCAGTGAATCTTCACAAGAGCAAATGACAATAAAGAGTTCAAATGAGTCCAAATGAGCAGCTGCACGTCAGCTCACAAGCATCAGCCAGAAGAACAGTCTGAAGGCCCCACAGTGGCTTCAGCTGCTGGCTGTGCTGCGTTCGAGGACCAAACTCTGACATCCTGCGCCTTAAATATCAAACTGAGTCATGTGACTGCGTGTAGCTGAAGTGGAGCCTCTGAAAAGTGGATGTTAAACTGTTGAGAGCCTCATTTTAGCTTTTGTGAAGTTTCATTTCTGCTTCTGAGCGACGAGCAGAGCTGCTGCTGCGTTCACTTCAGCCACGTTTAAACTTGGCCTCAGAGCTGCGAACACGTTAGTAATGTGTCCAAATGAACACACACTCATTAGATATCAGAGCTCCTTCCAGTTTTTATGGCACAGGTTAAAGTGAGGAAGTGACGTCTCAGCTGTCTTGTGAATTTCTCTTGGAGATCAATAAAGTATCTATCTATCTATCTGTGTTTGAACTTTTAAATTTTAATCTGAACTCAGATCAGCTCTTGACTCTCTGAACGAACAGGAAACAGCCGACCTCTGATGGTTCAGCTCCTCCTCTCAGCCGCCGTAGTTTGCTACAGATTTCACACTGTTTTCCATCTGCAGTGCAGAAAAAGATGCAGCAGCTTCGGTGGTGTAAACTGTCGGATGCAGGTGGCAGAATAACTGTTGAAGTTAACGTCTGCTCCACTTATCTCCTTCAGTTCAGTTAAAACCGGAGCTTCTTGAAAAAAGTTGACTCGTTTAACTCATTTTTCAAGAATAAAGTGTCAAACATCTCAAAGTCTTGAGTCTGTCAGTCGTTTGCTGGGTTTTCTGGTCTTGATGGTCTTTGGGTTTTTGGACGGAACTGGAAGGATCCCAGTGTGAGGGAAACGAAGGAACGCAGACATCAACTCTGCTCTACCGAAGTGCAAAGAAGTCAAAAGTGGCAGACGAGGAGGTGAAAAGACCTTCACACCCACCATGACACCATGAGGATGATCTTCAAACACCACCTGACACTGACGTGAGCGTGGAGGAGACAAAATGTCACTCAGCAGGAAGCTGAATCAGTCTGAAAGGTTCAGTCTTCTCTTTGTGGTTTCAAGCCTCAGATTAAAGTTTCCTAATGTCCTCCTCACTGATGTGTGTGTGTGTTTCTATGTGTGTGTTGGCTCATTTATAGCAGCCAAAAAAAGGAAGACTGTTGTGTGTGTGTGTGTGTGTGTGTGTGTGTGTGTGTGTGTGTGTGTGTGTCATGTGGTCACCTTCCACAGATTTGCTTCACTCGCTCACATTTGCAGTTTTTCCTCTTTTGAAGAAGAGAAACATTTTGTTCTCATGTGAAGTCGGACACCAAACGCAGGAAAGAGCTCCGCCCACTCGACCAAACATCCACCTGTCAGCGTCTCTGCAGCCGTTTCAGCTCCCAAACTGTGGAGACTCCGTCCACAAAAACAGCTTCTGTTATTTCACATGAGATTCACTTCATGAAGCTGCACAGAATGCAAAGAGTGAGACAACATGCAGTTTGACATCCAACCAGAGGAGCAAACAGCATCAAAGTGCAGAGAAATGTGTGTGTGTGTGTGTGTAGGTGTGTGTGTGTGTGGAGGTGCAGAACAACAGAGATCATTCACAGTCTGGACACAGTCCAGATGCATCCAGCAGCAGGCAGGTCCAGGTCCAGGTCCAGGTCCAGGTCCAGGTCCAGGTCCAGGTCCAGGTCCAGGTCCAGCTCACTGCAGGTCTCAGCTGCTCCAGAGTCTTCTGGCTCCGACATGCATCTGATTTATGTTGGTGCAGTGTGGTGTCCTGTCTGCAGGGGGCGCTGTGTGAGTCAGATAAATGTCCTCCAGTCAGCATCAGCTGAAAACTTACAAGTCTGAAGCATCAAAAGTGTTGCTGTGGAGTCATAAAAGAGCTGAACAAACATCTGCTGCTGCTCCTGGTATCGACCCCAATCAGTCAGGTGGCATTGTGGGTAATGTAGGTTTTGTAGGGAGAACAATGTGTGAGATAAAAAAGACGACGTGTCCGGTTCTGTTGGGTCAGTTTTTAATCTTTTTTTTGTTTGTAACCTCGCTCGTGAGCCACAGAGGAGTTCAGAGACGATGTCAGGAAGAGTTGGGGTTCTTAGTTGTCCGGCAGTCAGATTACCTGAGGGACCAGTCGGTGCTCAGATTACAGATTACACAAACAAAGAAACCCTTCTATGTCAGGCAGGAAGTGCAGCAGAATCAGGAAGCTGGAGGCCGACAGAAGTGAGAACTGTGAGCAGTTTGCATCACAGTTCAAATCAGGAGATACCATCTCTGAAGTTCCTCCTTTTCTGCACCGCTGAGCGCGTCTGCCAAGTCCCACATGTCATTTAAAGATGCTGTTTTTCTCTCTGTCAGTTTCAGGTTCCCAACATGGCCGCCAACGTGCCAATCTCTCCGGAGGAGCTGGAGGAGCTCAGAGAAGCTTTTGCTAAGATTGGTAAGAGAACAGAGGTGTCATCTGTCATTTCTTCCTGTGGTTTTGACTCAGGAAGGAGCAGCAGAGGACCGGTGAACAAACCACTCTCTGTTATCTGTATCTCTGTATCTCCATAAGACGCCGTTTCTGACTGCAGGAACGCTCCGTAGTTCAAACCCCGCACCCCGCTGCTCTTTGTTTAACCTTAAATGTTTCATACATCTGAGAAAATCATCTGAAAAAATCTGAAAGCGCCTCAGAAGGAGGGAAATGTGAAATCTGCTGCTCTGAAGCTGATGGTTCTTTTCAACCAAAAAATGAGAAATCCTGTAGCAGAAGGACTGACAGGTTCAGCTGCGTACTGAGTATCAGAGTTCGTGTTTCTTCTGTTTGACCTTTGACCTTCACATCCTTCACAGACGTCGACAACAACGGATTCATCAGCAAGAGCGAGCTCAATGAGCTTTTCAGGGTGGCTAACATGGAACTGCCAGGCTACAGGGTCCGAGAGATCGTCCAGGAGCTGACCAAGACCAACGACCAGCTCACCTTCGACGAGTTCACTCAGGTGAGTCCACAGGTCAAAGGTCAGGGGCACAGCGTGCTCATCGCTCGCTGGCAGGTTGAATCGAGCTGCTTGAAGCTTAAATACTGAGGTGAAGCACAAGTATTTCAAACTGTCCTTAGGAAGAGTATTTGAGTAAATCTACTCAGTTACTTTCCTCTGCTGGTTTGATTGAGGCCAGCAAAGCAGATCTCAAACACTGGTGAAGTCTGATCATGTGACCAAACGTGTTTAATGCACATGAAGGCTGAGTGTCTCACTGATGGTTCAGATTTGTCGTAAATTCTTCCGGTTGAGTTTTTGTTCTGCGTTCAGTCAGAGAACTTCTTCGATGGATGAGCAGATCGTGTCGTTTCTCTTTAAACCTGCAGATCGTTCACGGCCTGAAGAGCAGCGAGGTGGCGAAGACCTTCAGGAAGGCGATCAACAAGAAGGAGGGGATCCGCAGCGTGGCAGGAACGTCGGAGCAGTCGGGAACCCAGCACTCCTACTCAGGTCTGTTGGTATTTAACGTCTGCTGCTGCCTCTGTTTGTGTTCTGCTCTCTGTGACCTGATGAGGTTTGTTCCTGTGCAGAGGAGGAGAAGGTGGCCTTTGTGAACTGGATCAACAAAGCTCTGGAGAAGGATGCAGACTGCAAACACGTCCTGCCGATGGATCCGGACAACAACGACCTGTTCACCGCCATGGGAGACGGGATCGTTCTCTGGTAGGCTCCTCGCTAACAGGCCCGGTTTGTTCCCAAGGACAAGAGCTTGAGGAAAGTTCAAACTCTGCTGCTTGGATTGAGATGTTCAGATTGACATTCTCATTTCTGTTGGGTATGAAGCAGCAGAGAGAAGCTAGTTAGCTTAGCTTAGCATAAAACACAGGAAACAGGAAGTCTGCTAAGTCCTGATGTTTGAAAGAGTAAAAGCAACAGTTTGTGGTTTTTCTTGTTGGCAACCTGAAGGAGATGAGAAGACTCCAAATCCAAAAACATCTCATCAGCACAAACATACGCAAAAATGTCACAACTGTTCTTTTGTTCACTTGTTAGCAAGATGATCAACCTGTCTGTTCCTGACACCATTGACGAGAGGACCATCAACAAGAAGAAGCTCACGCCCTTCACCATCCAGGTGAGACAGGAAGTTTCTGCTGGAGGATCAGACTCACGTCCTCAGTTTGGTCACATCATCTGTCCACGCTGTCCTCTCTCTGAGCGTCTCCGTGTCCTCCGTCCAACAGGAGAACCTGAACTTGGCTCTGAACTCTGCCTCGGCCATCGGCTGCCATGTGGTGAACATCGGCGCTGAGGACCTGAAGGAGGGCAGGCAGCACCTGGTCCTGGGTCTGCTGTGGCAGGTCATCAAGATCGGACTGTTCGCCGACATCGAGCTCACCAAGAACGAAGGTGTGTGTGTGTGTGTTGACATTAGCTGGACTTTGTCTCAAAGTAAAAATCTAAGATGTTTCTAATGTTCTGAAGGTGAAGTAGCAGGACAAGGACATTTTGAGTCTTGAAGAAACAACACAAAAACCCACAGCTCGCTTCTTTTACACCGCAGGTTCTGTGCAGATGTTCATCATGTTCATCAATGAGCTTTAAAGGGGAGGGAGGAAAACCAGGCTAACCTTTGGTCTGTAAGCTAAGCTAAGCTAAGCTAAGCTAAGCTAAGCTAAGCTAAGCTAAGCTAAGCTAAGCTAAGCAGGTGCTGGCTGAGGCTTCAGATTTACTCCACAGAGTGGAGTCAGTCTGAGTATCTAAGCACCAAATAAAAAGGAAACAAGCCGGTTTTCTGAAGCATAAACCTGCACAGTGTCACTCTAATGTGTGTGTGTGTGTGTGTGTGTGTGTGTGTGTGTGTGTGTGTGTGTGTGTGTGTGTTTGTGTGTGTGTGGTGTGTGTGTGCAGCTCTGATCGCTCTGCTGCGTGATGGAGAGAGTCTGGAGGATCTGATGAAACTTTCCCCTGAAGAGCTGCTGCTGCGTTGGGCCAACTATCACCTGCAGGAGGCCGGCTGTGGCAAGATCAACAACTTCAGCTCCGACATCAAGGTGATCACACACACACACACACACACACACTCACACACATTAATAACATTCACTGAACATGAAATGAACTCAAATCACAAGCCAACAAACAAACGTGAACTTCTGTGGCTGAGTTCAAAACATTTATCACCTTTTTTTCAGTTGAAGGTAAAATCCCTTCAGTCTGCAGTTGTTTTCATCTGAGTTCACCTTTCAGGACTCCAAGGCGTACTACAACCTCCTGGACCAGGTGGCCCCCAAAGGGGATGAGGAGGGGATCCCCCCCATCGCCATCGACATGTCAGGAATCAGGGTGAGAAAAATCCACCGTTTGTGACGTGACAGTTTGAGAGTGCGGCTGCAGTCGGGTTCTTCTGGTTGACTCACCTGGTTGACTCGTCCGTCTCTCTGCAGGAGAAAGAGGACCTGAAGCGAGCCGAGTGCATGCTGGAGCAGGCCGACCGCCTCGGGTGCAGACAGTTCGTCATGCCGACAGACGTCGTCCGCGGCAACCCCAAACTCAACTTGGCTTTTGTTGCCAATCTGTTCAACAAGTATCCGGCTCTGAAGAAACCGGAGAACCAGGACATCGACTGGAGCTCCATCGAAGGTGAGTCTTCCACAGAGCAGGTGGCTTCCTGCAGGTGACATGTGACAGGAAGTCTCCTCCTCACAGAGGTTTCTAACCACCGATGTTTCCCTGCAGGTGAAACCAGGGAGGAGCGGACCTTCAGGAACTGGATGAACTCGCTGGGGGTCAACCCTCGAGTGAACCACCTCTACGTGTAAGAACGCTGACGGCTCTGCTGCTCCTGCTTTACTCTTCAGCATCACGTCTCTGAAGTTCTCAGCTCATCACTGTGTGACTGATGACGGTGTGTGTGTGTGTGTGCAGAGACATCGATGACGCCCTGGTGATCTTCCAGCTGTATGAGAAGATCAAAGTTCCTGTGGACTGGGACAGAGTCAACAAGCCTCCTTACCCCAAACTGGGCAGCAACATGAAGAAGGTCTGAGAGCAAAGTTCAGGATCATCGAGGTCACGACTGAGAGATTCAGTCGAGATGTTTTGAATCAGGATGGAAACTAGAAAATAAAAAATGTTAAGAGCTGAAACAGATGATGTGAGACAGTTTTAGGGCATTAGCATGCTAACGTTTGCTAATTAGCAGTGGTGGAAGTGACAAAGTACAAACTGGCCTGTATTCAAGTATTTCTATTTTCTGCCACTTTTCATTTGTAATCCACTACATTTATCAGACTCTTCCTATTAGTTACATTGTATTTAGGATACTTTTGTTATATCTTATTAATCTACTCAGCAGTTTACAAAGTATCTGAAACTGTCTCCAGGTTAACAAACCACAAAAGAGTGAAAAGAGTAACATCATCATCATAATAATAATAATAATAATAATAATGATAATAATAATAATAATAATAATAATCACATAAATGTTATAACAATAACACCAGCTGAGCTCTGAATGAACGGAGTCTTCGTTGTGTGCTGCAGCTGGAGAACTGTAACTACGCAGTCGAGTTGGGAAAGAAGGAGGCCAAGTTCTCTCTGGTGGGCATCGCGGGTCAGGACCTGAACGCAGGGAATCGAACCCTCACCCTCGCCCTGCTGTGGCAGCTCATGAGGAGGTAACCGTCCGTCACCGCTGCTCCGTCCATCTGCTCCTCCTTCACTGCCTCCCAAACCCTGAAGGTCCTTACATGAACACTTTTCTTCTGAAAGGTCACGCTGTCTGTCCCCTCAGATACACCCTGAACATCCTGGAGGACCTGGGCGACGGGCAGAAGGTGAACGACGACACCATCGTGGGCTGGGTCAACAACACTCTCACAGAGGCCGGGAAGGCCACCATCTCCAGCTTCAAGGTGACAGCGACTCCTCCACCTGCTGCTGCAGCTCTCCACCTCAGATAACCTGCTCACGTCTCCACTGTCTGAAGGAGTTTTTACGAAACTCGTCAGCATCAAACCTTCGACTGGAGGTTTGGAGAACACAGTGGATATGAGAGCAGATATCTGCTGTTCAGGTCAAAGCTTCAGCTTCAGCCTGTGCTTCAGTGTCAAAGTGTGTGTGTGTGAAAACAGAGGCTTCATAGAGAAACACTGAGGATGATGATGATGATTCCTGTCATGCTTCATCACATCTCTGCTCCTCAGTGAACGAGCAGCAGCGTGAGGAACTTGAGGAGCTTCTGTGTTTCTCTGTGAAGAAGTAAACGACGATCAGCTGACTCTGTTTGCTCACTTCCTGTTTTCATAACTTCCTGTGACTTTCTGCCTCAGATTCACATTAAAAACACTTTGCTAAGTTTATGGGTAATCAGATTACTCAGACAAGAGTCTAACTTGGGGCTGCAGATGGTGTGTGTGAAGATCACCTAACTACATTTATAGTAAAGAGCGCCCCCTGCAGGATCATTGTTCATTGGTGCAGAGATTTATGTGTGTGTGTGTGTGTGTGTGTGTGTGTGTGCAGGATGGGTCCATCAGCAGCAGCATGCCGGTTCTGGACCTGATCGATGCGATCCAGCCCGGGTCGATCAAATACGACCTGCTGAAGACAGAAGATCTGACCGAGGAGGAGAAACTCAACAACGCAAAGTTCGTACAGAGTTTTTTACTCGCCTCTTCTTGCATTAACGGTCTTTAAGTTTTAGAAAAAGAGCTGCCCTTGTTGTTCAGACCGATCTGAGTCGAGATGGACACACTTCAACCTGCTCACTGTCGTCTCTGTGTTCCAGGTACGCCATCTCCATGGCGAGGAAGATCGGCGCCCGCGTGTACGCGCTGCCCGAGGACCTGGTGGAGGTCAAACCCAAGATGGTGATGACGGTGTTCGCCTGCCTGATGGCACGAGGCATGAAGAGAGTGTAAAGACCAGGACGACCTCGACAGTCTGCCATCAGCGACTCGAGGAAGCGGGTCGAACGGGTCGAGGAGCAGCTGCTTCCACAGAGGCTCCGCTGAGCGTCTGTGGCTTTCAGCAGGACGGCGAAGAGAAAAAAACTGTTACAATGATAAATACCCATGATGCTACGTTATGGTTCACATCACGCAAAAACCCTCATTTTCAAACATCCACTGCAAACTTTCACTTTTCTCTCCTCTCAGAAGACGATCTGCAGCAGGTTCATCACGAGGGCTTCGTGTTTCTGTGCAGAGCTGCAGCGTTCCTCCTCGTTTCTGCTGTTTGTTCTCAGGGTTCCTCATTTCTCATCTCCTCTGCTCAGTTGATTCCAAACAAATTCCAAATCGAACTTTACCCCAAATGTAAGCAACAAATAAACAGATTTTTGTATTAAAACTGTGTTATTTGAATTTCTTAAGTCTTCAGCGTTCAAAATGAGAGAATGTTTGTCCCTTAAAAACATCTTTTACAACAATAACAGATGTGATAAAACCATGATGCTTCAGGTGCTGACGGGTGGACTCTCGTACTTCTGTTGAACACCAGCTGTCAGTCTAAACATGAGGCCTTTAACACACGAGACGATTATAGATCTGAACTGATTTAACAAGGCTGGCAGAGCACAGACACCAGGACTGACTGCTTGTAGTAACTGAAATTGAAATTGTCTCGTGTGTTCAGAGCCCTGTTTTATTAATCTGAACATCTAACCCTAATGAGCTCACGTCCTGCAGGTATAAAGTGTCTTCAGGGGTCACGGCTCTCTGAAAAACTCTGTGAATGTTGAGCTGCACAGAAACCAGAGAAAAAAAAAATCACACACAAAAAATACAGGAAGTGAACGATTCGGACCTGAAGAAACATGAAAGAAACCACGAAACTTCAAGACTCAATTAAACTGTTTAATTAGAGAAAAGATTTCATTTCCAAAGGAAAGAGCAGCGGTAAAAAATCAGCTGTGTTCATCCTTCTTTTACTTCTGGGAGAGACTGAAGGGAGAATGAAGACGCGGTCTGGAGGCAGAGCTGGACCGCAGCGATGAGCAGAGAGTGAGGAGAGCGTGTTGAAGTCTGAAGGAAACGTCACATCATATTTACAGTTTTCTCATGTGAGCTGCACCAGTTTCTGCTCCTCAGACGCACAGAGACATGAAGAGTGTTTGTGGGAACCAAACCAGCGACCCTTCGGCAGTTTTTGAAAGGGAGGCGTGACGTCAGTGAGTCTGAGCGGCGTCTCATCATTTGGCGGGTTTGGCCTCGGTGGGGTTTTCTCCGGTGTCCAGGGTCTTGAGGAGGCGGAAAAGGCCGGCAGCCTCGCGGATGCGGCTGAACTCGATGCAGAAGGCCTGAACCTCGATGAAGAGGTCCTGCACGTTGATGATCTTGTTCCGGATCAGCGACTGCAGGAAGACGCAGACCAGCCGGACCAGACGGTTCTGGAGGAAAAATCAACACGTCAAACTGAGTTTCCAGTGAAACTGAACAGTATCGTCCTGATGAAGGTGGACCTTCATGCTGCTCAGTGATGATCAGTGACTCATGGAGGTCAGCAGGAACACATTCAGCAACACATTCACACATTCTGTGGTTCAAAGAAATAAAATGTTTACACGTTCAGTCCAAACTGACTCAACCAGCACGTTTGTCTCAGGATTCTTTCTGCTGAACCGTCGAGTCATACCTGCATGTACTTGTCTTTGATTTGCTCACAGGTGGAGATGCAGTTGGAGATGTAGAGGTGGATGAACTCTGGAGGCAAGTCCACAGCAGTGGTCAACCTGAGGAAACATCCAGAGAATAAACTGCTTCTTTCCACAAGGACTCCAGCCGGTCTAATAATCCGACCTGTGCTGCCAACTAGTGGTGACAACGTGAACTTCACCTCCTGTGCATCAGTGATGGAGACCAACTTAAGTTAGCGCAGACTAAATTTAAGATGTCTAAGAACACAAAAACAAGCCGATTAGAGTCTCCTGACTTCATGTTCATGGATGAGTCATCGGTGACTTCAGGTGAGTGAAGTCAAACAGAACTCAGGTGAGTCACACGTCAGAACTTTTAACCTGTGATTCATTATTTTAAAAAAGCAGCAGGTTTGAAAATGATGGTTTCTCACGGCTGCTGCTTCAAGGCTAAAAACAGGATTAATAAATGTCACAGACAACTGTCTCAGCCATGAGGAGCACTCTCACCTGTTGACCACCTCCATGGAGTGCAGCGACATGTCCATGTTCACCAGCACAGAGAAATACTCTGTGATCTGGCTGCTCTGCATCAGCTTCAGCAGCATCTCGATGGCCACCAGCGGGTTGTTCTCCACCAGGTCGGGCAGCTTGGCCGGGGTCAGGCCGATGTGATACACCAGCTTCGGGTCCTTCTCCAGCTCGGCCAGCAGCTGCAGGGAGACGCACAGGTGTTTGTGGGCAGAGGAGATACGAGCTGCTTCTCATGCTTTCTCTACGTTCTGCAGCCGAGCAGATCGAGCGCTTGTCATTGCAGGAAAGACTCCATCAATTATAAAGACAACATTTCCCATCAACCCTACTGTGTCCTTAAATTCTCCAAACATCCATGAAGAAGAAAATTGTGCTGTTTTCTCTTCTCCACCATCTTTCAGGGATAAAATGGTTTTGTATTTTTTTGTCAGATTTCGTGTTGAGATCAAACCAGCAGTGAATGTTTCTCCTGACGAGTCACACATACGTGTGTGCTGTTTTGAACATGAAAAGTAAAGAACAAGAACAGCTTCATGCTCTTAGACTCTGCTGTTTGCTCTGCTGTCAGTGATCTAAAGTATCTCTGGACTAACTGGACATCAACGTCCCACATGCAGTAGATTTTATGTCGCTTTAGAATTTTCATGTCTGAGTTTGAGGTAAACGGTCTAGAGACTCGACAGCAGGACCTGAACTCACCTGAGACTGCTGCTGAGCCGACAGCGGGCTCTTGAAGGCCTTGGACATGACGCGTTTGATCTCCACCCCGGTGCTGTTCTTCACACACATGGAGCGATCCCACTGGATGCTGTGATCCGGCTCTGTGGGGTTCAGCCACGCCAGCTCGTCCTCACACACGTGGAGAGGCGGCGGCGGCCGGATGAACTCGGGGCGGAAGTGACCTGAGGACGGCGAGGACGGACACACAGCATGGACACACAGAACAGATGATGCATTCGAGTACCACTAGTTACCATCAGGTGTATTTTCTGTTCATTTCTGCTGAAACTTTGTCTTGTCTATCATCAGTTTTAGTAACCATAACAACGAAGGTCTGCGTATACAGAGTGAGCATAATCAAAATGAATGAAAATCACTTGTCACCAGGACAGAAAAGAAAATCAGACGGACTGTGTTTGTTCACATGGAGGAAGAACTGAACAGCTGGGACTTTTTTTCTACCTGAAAAACTGTAGAAGATTTGAATCTGATTCCCTGTTTCACGAGGTTGAAGCTGAGAGCCCTTCACTGTTTCAGACAACATTCAAATCAAAAAACACTCACTCTCCAGTGGAGGGCGGGGTCCTGTGACCAGAGACTCTATGATCTGATTGGCCACCGAGCTGTCGAATCCTGAGTTGGACGAGTCTGGATCAGGGTCGTTGAGGATGCTGGGGAAGCTGGCTTTACTCTGAGTGGGCAGCTCGGACTGACGCTCTGAAAACAAAGACGTTCAGAGAGAGAGAAGGGAAACGATGCTGACTGAGCTCCAACAGACTGATGCTGCTGCTGCTCACTTCGTTACTTTAAATTACTCTAAAATCAGCTTCAAACTGCTGATTAAACAAAATAAAGGAAGTTTATTGAGTTTGATGCAGATGTGTGATGTTTATCGCTGTCTGACTCCCATCTGGAACAAAGAACCAACGCTTTACTTTCAGCTGTTGGTGAAGATGAGTGATGATGCTCTGAGGCAGCAGGTTCCTCAGCAGATACGAGGCTGTGTTGGTGTGAACTGACCTGCTAAAGCCAGCTGCAGCCCACTGATGTCGATGGACTGGGGCATGTTGCCGACGTCCATGCAGGACACCTGCCTGGGGGTCTTCTTGAAGAGATCCCTGGGCGGCGCCAACATCAGCTGAGACAGGAAGAACTTCTCCGGCTGAGTGATGGGAGGCAGGAAGCCTGCAGAGGTCACATGACCCAAAACAGATGTGTGGGAATGTTGGTGAAGCACAAAAATATCCAACATTTCTCTTTAATCACTCTGATGTTTGGATTCACTGTCACACAGGAAGCTTCCACCTTTACTCCGAGTTCACAGCACCAAACGGTTTTTGTATTTAATGAAGGAATTTAGACAAACAGAGAATCAAGTGGAGGTAAAAACAAGGTTTTTTAAAAAACCTGAGGAAGTGATGAGT
Source organism: Ctenochaetus hawaiiensis (assembly GCA_029783645.1). Taxonomy (NCBI): domain Eukaryota; kingdom Metazoa; phylum Chordata; class Actinopteri; order Acanthuriformes; family Acanthuridae; genus Ctenochaetus; species Ctenochaetus hawaiiensis. Next base: position 23,893,872 of record JAPZDY010000005.1, on the reverse strand, counting down.
CCATTCCTCCAAAACTAAATCAGCTGCTTGTGCTCAGAGGTTCAGTCTCTGGTTGGATTGAAAACCTGAGAACTGGATCTCCTGATAATGTCAGAGCTACAATTAACGGTTTCATTTTCATTTGAAAACTACTTTTATTGAACAAGTATTAATGTTTCGGTCAGTAAAATGAATTCATGTTCCCCCCAGAGCAGGAAACAAGAAGGGTGATGATCACACGGGAACCTACCGGAGAGCACCTTCTCCTGCTCCTCCCCGGTGGGTGCGGGGTTCAGCAGGTGGGCGAACACCGCGGCAAACGGGTTGGCGGCCAGCGGCTCGGTGCGGTACATCTCCCAGAGCAGGTAGAGCGCGGTGAGCCGCTGCGGGGAGCTGGGCAGCAGGTCCGGCTGCTGGAGAAGCATGACCAGCACCGAGCCCACCCTGAAGTGCTCCGCCTTCCCGAAGTAATGGTGGAAGTGGGTGGAGAGGCTCTCGAAGGTGTTGGTGCAAGCCTCCTCCGAGATGATGCTAAGCAGGTTGGACAGCTCCTTCGGGGCGAGCGTCATGGTCTCCTCCCCGGTGTGACTGACAGCTCTCTGGAGACCGGAACTGTTGTAAAACTCGCTGTTTCGGTCAGTGCAACATAGAAACCATCTCCGGTTAGACCTGAGGAAAGTCAATTCATCTCTGTGGGTGAAAACAGGAGAACTATCAGTCTGACTGTCATCACACGGTTAGCCCGGTTAGCAAGGAGTTAGCTTAGCCTAGCAACGCTAACCGACACGAACCGGAAAAGTCATGGCACAAATGAGAACTTTCGTCCGACAGAACCGGCACCGACCGATCCGGTGACGACGAAACACATCCAAAGAACCAGCAGACAACGACCAGGCGACCTGTCCGAGTCGGTTACAGTGCTACCGGAGAGTCGCGTGCGGGTCCGCTGCGTTAGCCGTTTAAATTCTGCTGCTGTGACCCCGCAGGCGCAGTGCATTGTGGGATACGTTGTGTTGTTCTCGGCGGTTTTATGAAAGTCCCATCGACATCAGCTAACGGTGATATCTGACAAAACCGTCAAACAAAGCATAAAACATGATTAATAACTACAAACACTGCAAGTGTGTTTTTCCTACAAATGTATTTTAATGTTTCACTGTCAACCTGCTTCACATTAAAGGTTAGAAAGATGCTAACAAACAGTAAATCTCACACAGACAACGGTCAAGAGGCTGCACGATGACTTGTGTTTAATTTAAACCATTCAAACTGTGGGGATCACAGAATAATCAGAGCCTATGAAG
>JAPZDY010000005.1:23877825-23889485 GCA_029783645.1 Ctenochaetus hawaiiensis | reverse complement strand
AACCAACTCCAACAGGAAAATCCTGCTTTGACATGAATGCAGGAGTCACAAGAATCCAATGAGATCAGATAGAAGAGAACACACACAGGGGACATCTGACTCACACCACTTACTGTACTCTCACTACTCTAACTACAGATTACTCAGTGTACTCACACACAGGGGACATCTGCATATAGCATCAGTCTTTTCTGAATACTTCATCCATCGCTATAAGTAACTAAAAGTTCACTCATTTCCAGCCTACTTTGACCCAAACGGCCAGACTCTTCTGTTAGCACAGTGTTTCCTGTCACATGCAGATTGAATGAAACTGTGATCAAAGATTAGACAGAAGACACCAAAAACTCACCACAGCAGTAGAAGAGTGACACCCAGTGGAGAAAATGTGAACTACTGAAACTTTACATTGAGTGGCAATTATTGTATTTTTTCTCCATTACATTACTCTCACACTGCACACCCTATGAATAATACATAATTTACTTAATTAAGCTTAAAATGCAGGATTTTCACTCATAAGTGAGTATTTTCAGTGTGGTAATAGTACTTTTACTGAGTGAATGGCTCTAAGAGTTTTTGGTATTAAACTGTTTTCTTGTATTTTTTGATGTTTCGTCTTTCTTTGTGTTCGTGTGTGTGTGTGTGTGTCTGAACTCTGTGTTTGTCTCTGTCACTCTTATAAAACCTTGATAGTATCAGCAAACTCAAAGGGCGCAGCTCTATCTTCTGCTTCCAGCTGTGATGCCTTCAGGTCCTGACGGAACTACTGATGTCGCATGTATTTGCCAAATAATAAATGCTGCAAAAATTCAAATTTTTATTATTTTAGAGGCATTTTTGCAAAAAAAAAAAAACCTAATGCAGATTTAAAAACTAAAGATGTTTGTCTTTTAGTTTTATACTGACTTAAAGACATATTTTAATAAAATGTAGACAAAACATAACATAACATAACATAACTTTAAATATTTGTAGGCTTGTATATTTATTAGATTTCATTTGAACTGTGTTAAACTTAGTTTGTGTGTCTTTAAGTATTTGTACAAACTGTAAGGCTGTGGTGGGAGCACAGCTCTACATCCTTTACTTACTTCATAATGAGGTCTGGATTCATAAAAAGCTCTTCAGGCTGCAGCAGCTGGTTCTTGGTTGAGTCATATGTTATTTTCTTAAACTGAAGTGCATTGAACTCAGAGAGCCACACAGTAAACATCAATACTAATTAATAAATAACACTAAAGTAAATACATCGAACTTTAATTTACAGAACTTCAGTAAATGTCCTTCGTTACATCATTGAAAGGAAAACTCAAAAGTCGGAGCTAATTAAAGGTTCCTGAAGGCAGCAGTGGGCGGGGCAGCTTGTACACGTGACGGGCAGGTCATCCGTCCTCGGGAGCCCACGTGAAGTTAAGATTCGTTTCCAGTGAACGAATAGCGGCGGGTCCGGACGTGAAGCCGGTGAGTTTCAGTCTGCAGTCGGTTCCCGTTAGTCGAGAGGAAAAGGTGAGTGAGATCCGTTAAACACGTAAACATCAGACAGTCTGAATGTTTCTGCTGACCGGAAACCGACCGCAGGTCTGTTGTCAGTGACGTAACTATCGTTGATATTTGTGATAGAGTTTTGATTTCTGCTCCGTTTTGTAAATTTCAGTAACGTTTCTTTCTGTTGGACCGTCAGAACAAACAGAGTAAAATGGATTTTAATGAGTTTAAAACCGGAATCACATTTAAACTCTAACATCACTTTTTTTCTCCAGAAAAAACAAAATAAGAAAAAAGTCCTGAAACTATTTTCAACAACTAAATCAAATAAGTGTTAACTTTTCGCTGATTTGAATGTTTGTTATCTTTTAAACGTGTTTTGTTGCTTAATGTCGGCTGATTTCTGTGGACTTTGTGCCTCGTTTCGCATCTTTATATCAGTTTATTGTTGACAATATAACATTTTTATGCTGTGGTGTTTCATTTTTTGCAGAATCAGCTTTTTCGGCTGAATACATTGTGTTCACATACAAGTTGATTTACAGTGATTTTTTTTTACTTCACAAGAATAAATGCTGGATAGTAAAGTAATAGATTACTTTAAATTCATGAAGAAGGTGGTAATGTACAGTTTATGTATGTATATGTGATGCTAATTATTCACAGTATGCAGGATTCATTGTTTATTTGACAGTGATGGATGATTTGCACATAAACCATAAATATGATTTTTAATTTGTTGGTAAGCAGATTTTTTGGAGTTACAAAGATGCTGACATCAGGACTGATATTACTGTTGATCAGAGTGGATTGTGAAGAGTCTGGTTGTTTTTGGTGCTCTGTAGCGCCCCCCACAGGGGAGGAACAGGTTGTGTCCTGAGTGTGATGAGTACTTTAATCTTCAACTAACTCTGAAACAACACATCAAGTTGGAACAGTTCATATTATTTTATTATCTTTCAGAGGTTTTTATTTTGAAGTCCCTCAACATAATTATCAATGCCTCAAACCTTTACAAAATAAAAGTAACGATGATGATGATGATGATGATGAAGACAGTGCAGTCACATAACAGACAGTGACACTTGCTTCCTGTTCTTTCCTCTGAAACAAATCACAGGTTTGACTGCAGCAGACTCTGTGTCGTCCCTCAGGTGTTAACAGACCTTCTTACCTGCAGCAGGTGGTTATGCAGACTGACATGAAGACGCCCCTGTTGCCGGACTCCGCCTCTGATGTCCCGGAGTCTGTGCTTCGGGAGCTCGGAGGCTCTGTGATCGGCATCATCGGCTCCGGAGACTTCTCCCGCTCCCTGTCCATGCGGCTGGTGGCCTGTGGTTACAGAGTGGTGGTGGGCAGCCGCGACCCCAGCCGGGTTTCCAGAGGTCTGTTTCCTGATGGGGTGGAGCTGCGATCACAGAGGGAGGCGGTGGACCGTGCAGATAGGGTGGTGTTCACGGCAGTCTACCCGGAGCACTACGACGGTCTGGTGGGGCTGAGGGAGCGGCTGGCCGGGAAGGTGCTGGTGGATGTCAGCAACGCCAGCAGGCTGAGCGGCGGGAGGCAGTCGAACGCAGAGAGGCTGGCCGAGCTCTTCCCAAACAGCAGGGTGGTGAAGGGGTTCAATGTCGTGTCTGCGTGGGCGCTGCAGGCCGGAGCCCACGATGGGAGCAGGCAGGTGAGGTCAGACAGGGTGCAAACGGCAGGTGATGATGAGGTCGGTGACAGTTACATGGGATTGATTTCTATATCTCTGCATTTGCAGCCTAAGTATGGGATATGTGATTGATTGGTTGATTGATCACACAGCTCCCCCTAGAGCCACAACAGGCCTCTTACAACTCATTTTTCCCACATCACCTGAAGTGGTTGTCATCTCCCCCTCCAGGTCCTGATCTGCAGCGACTGCTCCCAGTCCAAAGCCTCGGTGCTCCAGCTGGCCCGTCACCTGGGCTTCAGCCCCGTAGATCTGGGGGGTCTGTGTGCATCCAGAGACATCGAGGAGGCCCCGCTCCACCTCTTCCCGTCCTGGGGGGGGCCGTTCTTAGTCACCTTCCTCCTCTTCCTCTTCTTCTATGGTTACATCTTCCTGAGGAATATACTGCTGCCCTTCCTCGACCAAGGAAAGAACAAATTCTATGAGCTGCCCCTGGTGATGGTGAACGACACTCTGCCGGCCGTCGCCTTGGTAACCCTGGCTCTGGTCTACCTGCCAGGTATTGAATGTTGGGTTGAAACTGCGGGATATCAGCCCGGTGACCTGCAGATAGATGGTGTCCTGAATGAAATGAGTGTTGTGTGCGACAGTTGGTGGTTCTTCTCTCTTGTGGTGGATCAGAGGCCTGATTTCGGTCCCGTGTGTTCTCAGGTCTGCTGGCCGCCGGACTCCAGCTGTGCAGAGGAACCAAGTACAAGAGGTTTCCTGACTGGCTCGACTGCTGGCTGTGCAGACGGAAGGAGCTGGGCCTGCTGAGCTTCCTCTGCGCTGTGCTTCATGCCGTCTACAGCATGTGTTTGACGCTGCGGAGGGGTTCAGGATTCACCCTGCTGAGTGCAGAGAACCCCCAGGTGAGCAGTGAACAGGTGAGCACTGAACAGGTGAGCGCTGAACAGGTGAGCACCAGGGACCTGAAGTCTGACCTCAGCTCTGATATTAAAGTGCTTTTTTGTTCACTCCGAGGTGGAGGCTGGTGTTGAAAACTCCCGGATGCAGGATCAGGTGTGGAGGTCTGACCTCTACCTGTCCAGTGGGATTCTGGGATTGGGAGTCCTGTCTCTGCTGGCTGTTACCTCTCTGCCCTCTGTGGGAAACACCCTCAACTGGAGGGAGTTTACATTCGTCCAGGTCAGCAGATTAACGATGAGGAATCGTGTCAATCACTTTGTGTTGGTCAGTTTGTTTGTTGTGAAGGAGATTCTCCTTTTTGTAGGAAAGAAAAGGACAAACACCAAGTAAACTGCCACGAATCAGTCACTCAGACTCTGTGAGAGACTCTGTCCTCCTCTCAGTGTGTTCCTGTTCCAACATACACATGCAGTATGTAGTCATGTATCACTGTGACACATCTGAGAGGTTCAGCTGACTCTTGTGCTCAGTTACATTCATAAAGCTGCAGAAACTGTGGAGGTAACACACATCTTTGTGTTCTGTCCTGTGTGTGTGTGTGTGTGTGTGTGTGTGTGTGTGTGCAGTCTGGACTCGGTTATGCTGCCTTAACTCTCTCCGTCATGCACGCTCTCTTCTTCGGCTGGAACTTCGCCTTCCTCCCGTCTGCCTACCCATACTACCTCCCTCCGGTGTACCTGCTGGCCCTCATCCTGCCCTGCACCGTCCTGGTGGGGCGGCTCATCCTGGCTCTGCCGTGTCTGATGTGGAGACTGACAAAGATCCGCAGAGGCTGGGAGAGCGTGAGACACCGGCCCCCAGGCACCGAGGAGCCCATCGCAGAGGATCAAACCTGGGGTGACGTCTAGAGTTTGAAGATCACATCCAGACAGCCCAGGTGTGTGTTTTCTCTCTGTGAGAGTGTGAACTGTACTGACCCGTCCCCTCCTCTCTGCTCTGAGAGGCTAAAACTGGACACTACAACACCACTGCCACTTTCCTCCTCCACATGAAGAAGAACCGCAGCGACTCAGAGGAGCTGTGAGCTCTCCTGACCATGATCCTGGAGGAACCTTCAGTTTGTTCTGAAGACTCTTAAAAGGTTTTCAAGGTTATTTTCAGGAAGTCTTTCTACAGTTGAGTTTTTTTTATGATTAAGTCACAAAAATAACAGATGACGCGTTAAAGCTGAAGGTCCAGTTCAGCTCCACATTCACACAGACAGAAGGGAAACACTTTGTTTTACAGGTCCGTCTGTTCTTCAACACTGTCTACAAACTGTTCAAATGAATAGAAACTGCAGAGGAAACAGGTTCTGATGCAGGAAAAATGTTTAAAAAAAGGACAATCAACAGCTACAATCACAACTTCACTTTTTTATGTTTGATGCAATCGAAATGTTTGAAGGAAAAGACCTGATCATCATCATCATCATCATCATCACCATGACTGGAATGTTAATGTATTTAAAGTGACAAACAACTAAACACTGAATGTTTGAAAAGTTTTAAACTCAGTTGATCCTCATAAAAGATGTAAATATGAAAAAAGGGACAATCATCAGTTTTTTAAATAATTCATAGACGCTGTGAATCCGGCTGAAGTTTGAAACTACGTTAAGAAAGCAATGATTCTGTTTGACTGCAGGTGTGTTTGAGTCGGTCAGATGTGTGTGTGTTTATGAACTCTGCCTTTGCTCTGTTTTGCACTTTTCAATGTAACAAAATAACACAATGTTCTAACCAGAAGTTAATTATTTTCCTGTTTTAATAAATGAAACTTTATTTAATACTGGTTTGTTGTTGTTGCTTTCAGCTGACGGCGTTTATCATTCAGTTTGTGTTTGTCTTTACTCTGTCTTACAGTCACTTTAAAAACTATCAAAGTGAAGTTTTGTTCTCCAGGAAACAGACAGAGCTTGAGCTGATGATAAAACTGGTGTATGTGCACACAGCACTACTTGTTGGCTGGTTCATTGAGACTTGCTTTGTGAGAAGGGGGCGCTCATGTGCAGACAGTCCTGTTTAAAATGTAGTAAATTAAATGTAGTTATGAAGGTAAACTTACCTGTGACTGAATGAACTCTGCCTGTCTGTTTTCTGCAGAAAAACCTGAACCCTTCCATCTGAATCATTCATTTCTTCTCTAAATAAATAAATACAGACAGAAACAGAAAATAAAAAGTGCACACTTGCTCCGGCTTCAATCTCTGCTGTGACAAAGTTTTGATGTGACTTGAACCGACCTCGTGTCCAGATGATCCAGATGTTGGTATCGTCTCCACGGCTCACTCGGTCGATCACATCCCCTCATGCTGCGTGAGGCCCAGCAGGGAAGCACCAGGACGGGAGCCGACTGGAGCCGACTGGAGCCGACGGGAGCCGACGGGAGCCGACGGGAGCCGACTGGAAGGGACGTAAAACCTCAAACATTCGACAGGTTTGACAATGAAAATGGAAATAAATCTTTCGTGGCAGCTGCACAGAGACCGACTCAGTTCTCACTGAACTGCTGTGAAGAAAACAAGCTGCAAACTGATCAACAGGCCTTGTAGCTAAAAACTACATTTAACACATTTTTGAGAGTTTACGGTTCAGCAGGTGTTTTGGCTTCGACTGAATGTAAAACAGGAGTTTGGTCCACAGAGGCTGGAAAAACAACAGTGAGCCGTCATCTTTAAAGAACAATGTTATGAGACAAAAATACCGTAACAGACAGATTATCTGAACTGTTCGCTCGTTCTGAATGTCAGATGAAATACAAGACAACACAAACAGGTTGTTAAAACATTTACTTTCACTTCTTTAATCTCTTTCAAAGAGCAGTGTGCTTTCAGTCGTGGTTCAGTTTGAACAGCAGAGAGCTTCTGCAGACGTTACGTTCTACCAGGAACCAGCTGACAGAAAGCTCCTCAGCTGAGTCTTCAGTTCAGTTCAGCTGACAGCGAGTAAACAGAGCCACAACTTCAGCCACAGTAAAAATAACTAATGATTACAGGAAATAAAAGACTTGATCTGGGAAGTGAAAAAGAAGAAACTCTGGCAGGAATGTTTGCGGTGACACTCAAAGAACTAAAACACAAGTTTTCCCGGAGAGATCACACAGACTGTGTTCACTTATGAGCTGATAAAACAGAGCAGATATGAGATTTGATCATTTGTTCACATCAGAAGGAGGAAGCAGATCCAGCACAGAGCTGGTCTGAGGACACTAACTTTAATCATGAGGTCAGAGGTTAAATCTTCGGGGGAATGAGGCAGGTTCCTGGTAGAATCAGACCGACAGAAGCTCTCCGTCACATCTCACTGATCTCATCTCTCAGTCATCGCCGTTAAAGGGAAACTGCAGGCAAACAAAAACCAGAGTGAGCTGAGAGCCGAGTGTCGCAACTTTGAGCCGGACTTCATGAGTCACAGGTCACATGTTTACTAGCTTAGCGTGCTAACATTTGCTAATTTGCAGTAAAAACAAGTTCAGCTCAGGCTGATGTCATCAGAATGTCACCAGCTCTGCAGGAATCTGCTGACAAACCAAAGTATCAGACACTTTTTATATGTTTGACCTGATGGTGGCGCTATATGAAAAGTCAAAGGATTATCAGTTATTACAATTCATCTTGAGGGGAAAATGAACGTCCGAATCACATTTTATGGCTAAAAAACACAAAGTTCTGATGGGAGAACGGATGTGAATCACTCTGGTTTTCGTGGTAAAAAGCCTCTTAAATACAAATACTGTTCCACAAGGAGACCAGATCTCAGGTCCAAAGTCACAACGAGAGTCCACAAGGGAGGTTTGGTTCATACTGGTTTACACTCACACACACACACACACACAAACACACACACACAGGATATATATGGCACAAAGTAAAGTTCTCCACCTCCGTCTGAGACTCGTTTTAAAGGGTCGTTACAGAACAAACCCATCCAGCTGATCAAACACAGAGAATAAAGCAAGTCAGTGACACTATAGAAAAAAAAACAGCAACACAAAGAGTCTGAAAACACCGTGGATACAAACGTCAGCCATGTGTGTGTCAGTTATATCAGGCATGCAGGCAAACACACTGTAAACTTCATAACTGGCGACAGGTCCAAGATGGCCACCCGGCGGTTCGGACGGGTCCACTTCACGACACGACTACAGGACACGCCGAGGCGGCCGAAGAGCAGAGAGAGATAAGGCTCAGAGGTCAGACAGGGGACGACTTCATGTGTGTGTGAAACCACGTGAAACACTTCAGTTTACTGGTGCACAAGAAGAGATCACTTCATCAGAATCCATCCAGCAGTGTTTCAGTTTGGACAGACTGACGTTAGCATGAGCGGCGCAGCTACAAACGGACGGAGAGCTGCCCTGTGGAGTTTTCAGGGAAACAAACAAAAAGTTCTGTTCACATTCAGCTTTTCCACCAAAACATTAACATCTGCTGTGAAGGCCACGTTCATCGGTCGGAGCGCCGCTGCTTTCCTCGTGAAACCAGCGGGAGGAACATGACAAATCAAATGTGTGCACGTCAGCGTGTGTGTGCATCCTGCTGTGTGTGTGCACGAGAGTAATGAAAGCACGAAGAAAAGATGGAGAAACTGGGGGTCAAAAACTCCACAAGGGGCTCGAATATTCCAGGTGTTTCAGTGCTAATCTGTGACTCCTCTACAGATCTACAGAAAGTGAGTGTAAAAAATGTTTTTGTGACACTAATTCAACCACAAATTCATTAGAAAACTTAAACCATCTTCCTGTAAACTGATCTCCTGATGTGTTCACGGTCCTCTGTTTCAGTCAGTTTCTTCCTTCAGCTAGAATAAACCACTGCCACTAAACTAAACACTGAACAAGAGGCTCAGGTTACAGACTTCACACCAGGTAAGGACGTGTGTCATGACGAGGATTAAAAACACACAGGATGAGTTCGACTTCATGAAACACACACAGGAAACAGGACGCTTCCTTTTGTAGTGATTTTTCTCGACAGACCAAAGAGTCGGGTTGGTTAAGAGCTCAAAAAAGGGCCAAAGTTACGTGAGTCTGTGTGTGTTTCAAGCCAATCAGAGCCCACCAGCCGGTGTGTAAAAACCAACCAACCAACCAAACTGTGAACGTAGTGTTTAGTGCAAAGTGTCTTTCATGGCTTCATTTCATTCTGACCCAAACACTGAACAAACATATCAAACACTATAAATTAACTATGAAACTAAGCGTCAGCCACTGCAGGAGAACGACTGTGGATGAGTTCTGATGAGTTCTGATCAGGTTTCAGGCAGAAAACCAGCAATGAGAAAACTAGAGAAGCATTAAGTCCAGGAATCAACATAAAGTCATTATTTTCAGTGGATTGTTGTTGTGTTTTTCACATGACGGGAACATGATGTTTTTCCTTGGAGCAAGAAATTATTTGACTAAAAGTGCTGAAGTTGCGGCTTAAAAATAATTTTCATCATAAACAACAAACTAGTTTTGTGTGTTTCTTGTGATCTTAAGAAAACACACATTCCTTTGGCCCGTCACACCACACACACACCTGGAGGAAACTCACCAAACTACAACACCAAGATTCCTCTCAGTCCTCCAACAAGAGAGTTTGTTCACGCTCGTCTCATTGGAGAACGAGAACTGAACCAGCAAAGAACCCTTAACGCAAGGCCTTATGGGTAGAAGGAGACGGACGCAGCTCAGAAAGCAGAAAACAAAACTTAAACTGACGTTCACACTCACAGTCCGTCCAATAAACTACACTCACATTAAAATATTAGTGATTTGTTTTCACCAGCTTGTGTTTGCTTGTGATCGGTTAGTGTGAATCCAACTGAGACAAAAATGGAGCCCAGTCAGTTTTTCCCTTCTACATCAGAGCAGCAGAGCGACCTGCAGCCCGCAGAACGACCCGCTCCTCAGTCGGCGTAGTGCATGATGGACTCCACGTAGTTTCCGGGGAAGAGGCCAGTGGTCGCGTTCATCACGCCTTCAAACCAGCCGTCCTCGTTCTTCTTGATGACGTAGATGATCGCTCCTTCCTGGAACGACAACTCATCCTCCTTGTCTGCAGTGTAGTCGTAGATGGCCACCACTGGGGGGCGACAAACACACAAAAATATTAGAGCTCATAGTCAACATGGTTTAAATATCATGTTGTAAAGTGACAGTGACAGAGAACATTTACATCAGAAGGAGGAAATGTTACTCACATCGTTCTGAGTTTATTTTCCAGCCTACAAAAGCTACTGTGACAGTGTTTCCACAACAGTCAAAAACAGCCTGTTCAACATACTTCAGAACGTTAATATGATCCTGAGCAGAACTTCACCCCTTCAGATGGCAAATTGAAACATTTCTGATGCTCTGACAAGAAGTCTACAGGTTTGTTCTCAAGAAGAACACGGGAATTTTTAAATGTTTCAAGGACAACACAAGACTTTCAAGGACATTTTACTTTTCCTCTGAGTTTCCTTGTGTTTTTCCTGGAAAACAGATCAGTTCTTCTCCAGGTTTTCCAGGATGTGTGGAAGTAAAATGGAGGCCAGACTCTGTGGTTTTGGTCAGGATACGTTGGCAGATGATGGATAATGACACTCCTCTGAGGTTCTGTACCTTTCTCCAGGTAGTTTCTGGGGGCCCACGGCGGGTCTTCTTCAGCGTACGGGTCGCTGTACTCCACAACGGCTGAGTCCTCCTCCTCGTGTCCGTCCTCCAGTGGCTGAGGAGAGGTCAGGGGCTCCTCAGGCCCTGATTGGCTCTCAGCAGGCGGTTGAGGGGGAGGAGGGGCGTCTGAGACTAGAGATGGAGGGGTTGTTGTGGAAAAAAGAACGAAAATCACACATTTAGAAACACACACACAGACACACACTCTCTTTTAAAGCAAAGTTTGTATTTTCCAAAAACTGACGTGAAGAAACTGGGACCAGCAGGACCAGTAAACACCATCCACCTTCTGTCCTGCCATTCCAGTCCAAACTGCGCCACCTACAGGCAAGAAACTGTGTACTTCTTGATTTTAAGTGACTCACAACATTTTTGACCTTTTTAAAGAACGTCACTGTAACAAACTGGTGTAAAAACACTTAACAGATGTTGACTTTATCTGAAATAACAGACTTTTCTGTTCTTGGTCGGAACAAAATGAATCAAACTGTGAGTTTGAGTTGAAATCAATGACAAGACCCAGTTCAACCAGACGCTTCACACCTTAAATCTCCTGCACAACTGATTCATTTAAAATAAAATATGAAAACATGAGTAAAGAGGAAGAAAACCACATGAGATCCAGAACATAATTACTCTACATTTGACTCTGAGATGAGATTTAATGGATGACAAACTCATTTTTATACGTAAAGTGACTTAAGTTAACAAACTCTACTCACTGGACTCCTGAACTCGAGCGACGAAACCCATGAGAGGAAGCTGAGGAGTGAACTGGAGGATGGAGGGGGGAGGAGGTGAGGCTGCAGACACACAGAGCACATTTAACTCACAGACTGAACTTCTTTTTCTACATTTCTCCACTGTGGGACGAATAAAGGAATATCTTGAACAATCAAACTTCAGCTGGACTGAAAATGTCTCA
>JAPZDY010000005.1:23826141-23837410 GCA_029783645.1 Ctenochaetus hawaiiensis | reverse complement strand
CTCCACTCTCCTCCTCCTCCTCCTCCCCCCTCCTCCTCTCACCTCTTTCCTCCTCCTCCCTCCTCCTCCTTCTCTCTCCTCCCCTCTTCTCCTCGACTCCTCCCCTCCTCTCGTCTTCTGCTCTTGTCTTTTCCTTTCAATTCTTCTCAGCTTCCCTCCCCTCTTCTCCTCTCTCCTCCTCCCCCTCCTCCTCCCTCCTCCTCTCCTCTTCCTCTCCTCCTCCTCTACTCCTGGGTCCGGCTCCAGCTCACTGGTGTCCACTGTGGCTCCTCCTGCGCCTCCTGGATGATGGAGCAGAGCTGCATGCAGGCGTCCTGCAGGTCGTCGTTCACCAGCACGCTGTCGAACAGCTGTCTGTACTTTGCCTCCATCAGGCGGGACACCTCCTCCAGCTCCACCAAGTCCTCCTCCTGCAGAAGGAGACACATGAGGTTGAACTTGGACAGAAGCTTCTCTTGCTCCTCTTTCATGCACTCGGTGCTTTTGCATGTGATGTTTGTGTAGTGTTTTACAGGTGTGAAGTGCTCAGGTGCAGTTCTTACTGTGAACGCTCTGTTGACGCTGTAGTTGGTGATGATTCGGGCGTCTCTTCGTGTTTGTCTCAGTCTGTCGGCACTCGGAGCTTTGATGAAGATCACGTAGGGCTTCAGCTTGGACGTCCGCAGCGGCTGGATGCTCTGACAACAAGACCGACATTTCTGAGTTTACTGTACTGATCCGCTGCTGAAAATAGTTCCCACAATATTACATCCTGTTTGGGTGACAAAAACTAAACTGAGCAGCTTTTTCTGTGAGACAGGAAGTGAGACAGTCGGTTTGACAGTCAGGAATCAAAACAAAGAAACACCAGATTTCTTCTTTAACAGTGTTTTTTTTTATGAGCGTGAGAACAACTTTCCTTTTCACCATTTGAAAACAATCAGAGACGAGTTCAGCTTCGGTTGCACAGCTGCAGAAGCAGGAGAGATGAACCTTCATCATGACGAGAACTTCATGGACTCACATGCGGCTCGACGTCGATGATGCACATGCGTCCTCGTTTCAAAACCTCATCGATGGCGTCAGTGCTGGTCCCATACAGCTGGCCCTTATGCTCCCCATACTCTACGAACCTGAGCGCACACACACACACACACACACACACACACACACACACATACGCACATACACACACACACACACACGCACGGTTAATGGGGATAATAATGGAATACAGTCTGGTCAAATTCTGTCCTGTGAGGTTAAAAAAACAAAGTAAAAGAGCATCAAAGTTAAATCAAGTCACTTCAAATAAAAAACTAAACTACGAACGACACTTGTTCATCTGAAGAACAGAGGAGCTCACCTGTGGTTACACACCATGTACTCAAACAGCTCTTTGGTGACAAAGTGGTACTCTCTTCCTGCCTGCTCCCCTGCTCTGATTGGACGGGTGGTGTCTGGAGGAACAGGGTGACAGCCAATCAGAATCAGTGTGTGATCACTCACCACTGACACTCAGACACAGCTGTCAAACTACATGAGCAAACACACTCCCACTTCCTGTGCAGACAGGAAATTAAAAAGTTACAAAGTAAGAGCATGTCCTTGTTGAGGAAACACATGCAGTTGTATGTTTTTATAAAAAATGATGTAAATGAGTTAACAGACAAACTCAAGATGAAAGAAAGATGAATTTATGTAGAACTATGTTTGGTTCCTTTACATTTTTATCTCCTAAACATTTGAGTGTGTGTGTGTGTGTGTGTGTTGAGGTGATGGAGCGGGCGTACGCGGTACGGGGCCCTGGAAGGTCGACGGGTTCAGTTTGATGAGTCTTTTCCTCAGTTCATTCACTCCAACACCTGAAGCACCTGTTCACAGGTAGAAACATGACGCTAACATGAACAAAACAGGTTTACACATTGAAATCTTCACCAGCTGAGACACTTTGAAGCTGATTCAGTTAGTAAAAAAACATCTGAGGTTCTTCATGTTCAGGTTTTCAGGGTTTCAGAGCCGATGAGAATCCAGGTGAAACTTAAAATCCAGCAAGTAATTCAGACTCCTCTCTCACCTACGAGGATGATGAGGCGATGGTTCTCCTGCGGGGGGCGCTGGTACAAAGCCACCTCCTCGTAGGGGGTGGACAGGGAGGCACAGCTGGGCGAGCAGGAGGTGCAGGACTGTCGCCTCCTCCTGTAGGACGTCCTCCTCCAGAGACGGAAACTCCGGCGGAAACCAGCTGATGAGGGAGACATGAATCATTCATGTGTTCATTTGTCTGGTCACCATCCAGATGTGACACATGTTTTCATGAGTGACACATCAGCTGATTGATTAAGAAGAAATGCTGATTTTACAGTTTTCTGTGGATGGAGGCCTTTGATCGCTGCACGCGTTCAGGTAAAGATGTTTAGTTTCAGTAAATGAAAACATGAATAATAAAGTAACTCGCTGCCCCTCTTTCATGCTCTCATGCACTTCAGCCTGAGCTGTGAAGCTGTGAGAACCTGAACGAAACCACAAAGAAGCTCAGCGATGCTTCGGCTGCTATGAGCTGCTGTTGTCAGAAAACCAATCAGTGACCTTTTCACTGAAATGTTCAGTATCAGGATTTTTTATACTCGTGTTTCCTCTTCACACCGCCAAAAAGCAGAATTTCAGCTTTCTTTTAAAAAGTCCTTTGTTAAATTCATGAATTCATCCACCGACATGCTGAGCAAAGAGTTTTTCTGACTGATGGACTTGGTCTTACCGAGGTAGATTCCATCAGTGAAGTCAGAGTCGAGCTCATCTGCAGGGAGACAGGAGCAAAACACTTCACTTTGTCTTCTGCATTTATATCATTTTACACTGAAACACACTCCATTCGCCCTTTTCATGCAACACACAAGTGAAAATAACAGAACAAACACAGTCAAATATTCTATAGTGGAATAAAAACTCAAACAAACAGGAAGAACAGCTGACTTTGTGCTGTTTCCTTCAAACAAACAGAAACTTTCACCTTTTTTCAAAAATAAATAAATGAGTTTTTTTTTAAACCACTGAAAACAAAGTGGTGTCTGACATTTCAGTCTTGACCAGCAGGGGGCAGCATAGCGCCGTCTCACAAACCCAGGACACACACTTCTCCTCCTCTCCTCTTCTCACGTGTTAACACTTGGCCAGTTTTTAATGAGTTACTTTCTGCTGGTGATGATCACTTCACTGTTACTGTTCAATAAATCTGATTACTGAGTTCTGGTTAAAAACTGATCATCAGTATTGATCAACATGAACATGAACTCATCATTCTGCAAACCCACCAAGCTGAATTTCTTCCAGATCTGAAGGGAGAAAACAGAGAGACACAAATCACCGTCACTGCACCAACTGATTCGATTGGTTCATTTATTCTCACTGCGTCAGGTGTGTTTTACCTGTGACCAGGCGTTTGTCATCAGCATGCGATCGATCGTCCTCTGGAACAAACAAAGAGAAGGAACTTTTTTAAGTTAAAGCTTTTCTCCACACAGATGGTGCAGGTGTGTGTGTGTGTGATAAGAGGCTAAATAAAAGTCTGATAAGGTGAAGCTTTATCACCTGCGACAGGATGTGGATGATTTATTTCTCCCTAACAGCTCAAACACACGTCTTGTTTTCTCAGTTTGATCAAAACGTCTCGTGTTATTTCCTGTTCTGATCAGCTGATCCGAGAGTTTGATAACAGCTGACAGGTTCACTGTTAGTTTGGGAGTCAAATCACAAATGTTTTATTGTTGTCAGACTGTTTATTGAAGGCGTGTGAGCACAGCAGAAAAGTTTAACCTCGTCTGACACGAACATGAATAAACATGAGTTTACTTTGATCGGCTGCAGCTGCTCAGCGTCTCCACACAGATTTAAGAAGTTTATCATCACAAACAGTTACATCTCCGTCTCACATTAAAAAACAATTAAGTTTAAAATTATATAAATATCAAAACATAAGCAAAGAACTAAGATAAAAGTAAAGTGTGCTAATAAAAAACGCATTTTGCATTAATGTAATTGTTATTTTATGTTATACTGATGTTATATAAACACCACTTGTTGTAAAGTTGTAAAGTATCTTTTCTGTGATGTTTGTTTGATGCTGTCATGTGATGGACTGAAGTCACACAGAGACACGAAACAAACGGACGGATGAAGAAGCAGAAACAGACCCACCGTTATCAGGCTGGGTCACTGAAGGCAGCACGGGGGGGGGGAGGGGGGGGCAGAAACACACAAACCAAGGTTAAAGGTCATGATGAAGGTGAGACGTTTTCAGACTGGACAGCAAAGTCTTGATTTTTGTGTATTTTTAGGTTAATTATTTAAATTATTTAATTATTTAATTCTGCACTCTGCCTCATTTAAAAAAACTCCAGCAGTTTGTTAAAGAAAAGTAAATCACATCATTGTTATTATTATTTAAGGTCTGTAACTTGTGAGAAGAAAGTGTCTCTGTGTTTAAATCACAGTTGTTGACAGGAAGGTGGAGTCCTCACAGGGTCGGATGCAGGTATGAACCTGTAACGGCTGGCACCACCACTGTTCCCTCTGTTTGCTGCAGAGAGAAGACAGACGATGAGTGAGAGACAGAACATCTGAACTGCTGCTACAAACAACCTGAAGAACCAACAACCTGAGGAACCAACAACCTGAAGAACCAACAACCTGAGGAACCAACAACCTGAAGAACCAACAACCTGAAGAACCAACAACCTGAGGAACCAACAACCTGAGGAACCAACAACCTGAACAACCAACAACCTGAAGAACCAACAACCTGAGGAACCAACAACCTGAGGAACCAACAACCTGAACAACCAACAACCTGAGGAACCAACAACCTGAAGAACCAACAACCTGAGGAACCAACAACCTGAACAACCAACAACCTGAAGAACCAACAACCTGAAGAACCAACAACCTGAGGAACCAACAACAAGGAGAACAAAATTTAGCTTCATCAGATGGAGTCTGACTGACTCTAACAAGAGCTACATCTTCAGATAGTCTCAGCAGCTGCAGGTGATCTGAACCACATGCAGCCTGTGAGGCATTCAGATGCTCAGGTGTTATGATGTTCAGGTGTTCAGTTGCCCAGGTGTTAATGTCTTCATGTGTTGAGGTGTTCAGGTGTCCAGGTGTTCATGTGTTCAGATGTTAAGATGCTCAGGTGTTCATGTGTTCATGTGTTCATGTGTTCATGTGTTCAGGTGTTCAGGTGTTCAGGTGTTTATTAATCATGTGTTCAGGTGTCCAGGTGTTCATGTGTTCAGGTGTTCATGTGTTCATGTGTTCATGTGTTCAGGTGTTCAGGTGTTCAGATGTTCAGTTGTTCAGGTGTTCAGGTGTTCAGGTGTGAGCGGCGTCACCTCTTCAGCGTGCTGGCTGAGGGGATCAGACCGGCGCAGGACGCTGTGCACGGCAGCTTCCTGGCCTGCCACCACTGTCCGTCTGATTGGTCCACCACCTCCAGCAGGTCCCCTCTGCTGAACGCCATTCCTGCATCTGGACAGGGGATGGAGGCGTCCTGCAGGGGGCAGTAGTCCACCATCGCCCTCATGTACACCTGACAGGCAGAGAGAGAGGATTCGTTCATCTGTAAACTTGTTCACCTCAAACACCTTGACTGACACCTCCAGTGAGTATTTTTACTTCTACTCCATTACAGTTTAAGAGTAACTCTGCAAATACTTTTACTTTGAATACTTTGAATACTTTGAATACTTTGGCTGAAAATACTGATGTAAATTTACTTGAATTTTTGAATGAAGGATTTTCTCTCTTGTGTTGTATCAGCACTTTTTCTAAAATAAATCCACTTTTCTCACTTTTCACAAGAAAATATCACTGAGGCTTTTTTTTAAAAATGTTGAACTTTTCCTTTAAAGCCTCTCCGTCACTGCTTTAATTAGAATCAGGTCTTTTCACACCAAAGTGAAGAACTTGTGTTTTTTAATGAAGAATTGTTTCCTCATTCATGGTGAGTTTGAAGTTCTTCATTATCATTCTGATCCACAGACTCGTCATCATGTTGGGTGGATGTTTCTCACCGACTTCGTGCCGCCGCTGCTCTGAGCTGCGTTCGGAATGACTTTGAACAGGATGGTTCCCTGAGAGTTAATCTGACGGGAGGAGAAACACAGGAACGTCTGCAGTCAGCAAACATCTGGAAACAACACAAAGTCTTCTCATTTGTTTGTTTTGTCTCTTTTTCACTCACCAGAATCTGGATGACCTGTTCTGGCTCCAGACCCCCCACAGGGTTTCCATTCACCTCCACCAACAGATCACCAGGATGGAGGAGTCCTGACACACACACACACACACACACAGAGTCATGGAGCTGCACATTGTGATCATGTGACCTCTGGATGTCTGGTTTTCTGGTTTTAAATACAGTTGAACTCACCGCTGCGGTCGGCCAGGCCTCCATGAATCACTCTGGCGATGTAGATTTCTCCCGTCTCCTCGTCCCTCCTTATGGTCGCCCCCTGACAGACAGACAGACAGACAGACAGACAGACAGACAGTCAGACAGACAGACAGTTAGACAGACAGACAGACAGTTTATCCACATTTAACACCCCTCGCCTGCTGCAACAGCAGAAGCTTCCAGCTGTTAGAAAATCTGTAAATAGCTTGATAAATAAAGAGGAAACAGACAGGAAGTGAATCGTGACAAAACAAATGAGGGATGTGATGGAAGCAGCTGATGACAGAAGCTGAAAACATAAGTTTTTATCTTAAAACTGAAGCTACAGACTGTGAAGTTAAACAGCTAAAAATTAACATCAGCTTCTTTCTTCTAATCGACGCCAACAGATTCATCACAGCTTCACCGGCACGCTGACTCAGGTGACATCACTCGTGACGCCACATAGCGCCCTCTGGAGTCACTACTGATGTCACACTTCTTCTTTTACATTTGAAGTAGTTTTCCCAAACACCTGCAAAAGCACTTACACCTTCACCACTAACATGGAACTGGTTCTGTTCCAGAACTGTTTAAAGCATTTTGGACCACATTTGGAGCTCTCAGATTAAGACAGAACAAAACTCCAGAGAATGAAAGAGAGATGAAGATGAAGATGATGGTCACAGTCTGAAGGTCAGCTGGATGAAACGGGGGATGTTCAAGGGAGAAAATGTATTTTTTTCCCTACCTTTAATTACTTTGTTCAGTGCAATAAATCCAGAGATGAGAAGAAAAGTGACAGACAGACGACTCTGTTCTTCAATCTGAAGGATCAGTTGGATCTAGATGTTGATGCAGATCTTCAGTATTTCTCCTTTTTTTAGTTGAGTTCAACATCTTAGATGAATGAAAGTTCAACAGTCACTGTCCATTTTAAAACCAGAGCAGACGAGGAGGGGAGACAGTCTTCCATCACTTCTTCTTCTTCCTCTTCTTCTTGGTTGTCAGGCAGCCTGAGCTGTTACAGTCCTGTTGGTCCTCCAGTGAAGCTCTAGAAACGGATCCATTGTTGAGCCTCACCTGTCCGTTACCTGCCCTGTGGGTGGCACCAAAGCTCACCACCGCCCTCTTGGAGTCTCCGTTCACTCGACTTGTCTTAGATGTTTCAAAGCCTCCTGTGCAGGAGCTGACCGAGGTCGATGAAGAGGAGGAGGAGCAAGAGGAGGAGGAGAAGGAGAGGTGGCGTGGATACGGTGTGGGAGGTTTGCGGACAACTTTTGGAGAGATGGATGAGACTCTTGGAGGAGGTGGCGGAGGCGTGCGTGGTTTCAGCCTGGGTGCGGTTGACGGCTCGGGGTGTTTTCCAGCCACGATGAGCCCCTGAAGCTTGTCAACCACCTCGGCCAGCAGATTCAGCGCCTGGGCGTTCTCCTCCGCACTGCCTGTGATCATTTCTGTGGCTGCCATCATCCTCTGACCCAGCCGCTGGACGTCCTGAGTGCCGTGCTCGATGCTGCAGGCCGCCGTCTGAGCAGCAGACCCGAGCTCCTCCACGCTGCGCTGCTTCATGAGCTCAGGATGTTGGCACAGCTTCGGTTCCTGCCGCTCGTTCTGTGTCCGTTTCGGTCGGTTCTGGCATCCGTTGTGCCGAGGAGCAGTGGAGTAATGGACCACCTGATCCAGAGACTCTTGTAGATGTTTGTCAGGAGACCCAGGTGGACACTGATGCCGCCTGCCGGGGGCGGGGAGGGTGCTAACCCCCTGCTGCCGGGTGGAGCGGTGAGCTGCAGGACTGGAAGGTGCTGTCTGGGCTCTGAGAGGACTCTTCCCAGGAGAAGAGGAGGTTCTTCCAGGTGTGGGGATGTTCCTGGAGTGTCCTGCTGTGACCACCTTTTTGTAGAGGACGGGGGAGTTGGGAAGGCTGAGACTGTAAGCTGGGACTGGAGGAGGAGGGTAGGCGTAGTCATCACTGCATCCACCAGCAGAGGCAACGTCCCTCCTGCTGTTTGTGGGTTTGTCTGAACATGAACCTCCACGTCAGAATGAAGAAGAGACAGAGGCGACCACATTAGTGCCAACAGATAAAATGAAAAACCTGTTGTTGATGAAACATCGATGCAAAAAGCGAGTGAAGAGACGCATGAAGACAAAGACGTGACTCGACTTTGGGAAGATTGAAACTGTGAGGAGGATAAATGAGCGGTGAGATGGAAGAAAAACGGCGTGTGAACTGAAAAATGAGCCGATTATCTCCACAGTTTTACTGGATGAATCTTAAGATGGAGTTTCTGGTCGAGAAATGTAAAAAATGAAAGAAGCAAAGGACTGTGGGAAATAATAACCTGCATCTCAGAGCAGGAAGTAAAAGATTTTTCATCTTGATGCATTTAAGCTTAACATCACAAAATCTAAACGGCTTCTGCCACAGCTACAATTTTTCAAGTGCAGTCTGATCAATTTACATCAGAGAATTTTAAAATGTATTTTTAGAAAAAGTCTGAACCATCAGTGGATCAACATCCACTTTTTCTGGTTTACATGTGAAGACAAACGTATCAATGAAAATCACCGGGTGATGGAGGATCAATGTAAATAAATAAAAAGTCTCCAGAGGAAACGAACACGTTCTCCTTTGTGATCACATGATGACAGACTGAAGGATGACTGAATGAACGCACAGACGGTGATTACATGAAGTATCTGTCTTCATGTTTTTCCCCCTCTTACCATTGCAGGGGGCGGGACTAAAGACAGAGGGAGCTGATTGGTTGAGGCCTTTCTTCCAAAGCTCTGTTGGTTGTGGACACAAACAGGAACTTCCTGTTGACTCATAGCGGGGCAGGAAGGGGCGGGACTGTCCTCTGGGGAGGGGCAGAGGCCTGGCTTCACTCTCAGCTGCTCTGAGCTCCTCCCCCGACCGCGCCCTCCTGGCTGGGACGAGGCGCTCCAGCGTGAGGCGACGGAGGCTGCTCCAACGACTACGAATCATCGCTCCGTCTCCAAAAATTCCTCCACACACTTCCCTTTTCTTAATGAACAAAAGAAGGGAGGGTAAAATCTTTAAGATCTTCTCTCATATTGTGTTATGGAAATAATCATCTGAGATTAGTGACAGTTTGTTTTGTTCTGCAGGAAGTTTCTGTCTTAAACGTGCAGAACTTTGACATCAGAGAGAAGAATCACATCCTGAATCCTGAGTGTCCTTCAGGCAACAAAACCCTTTCAGTCCAGAGGGCTTTTAGAAAATTAGCTTGTTTTCTGATTTCTGAGAGTAAGAGAAAGATGAGACAGCGATACCATTCAACTGTACAGCTAGCAACCAGTTAGCGCAGGTTAGCTTAGCACAAAGACAGGAAACAGAGGGAAACATCTGGACAAACTCCGTCCAGAGGTGCCTTTCATGCTCACCAGTTAAAAGTTGCATCTTGCTGTTCAATCAAAGCAGAAAACAAACAATACAAACAGTGTTTTCTTGTTTTGTCGTCACCATGAAGTTGCCGGGCAACCAGCAAAGACTCCAGGAAAAAAAGGCATAAGGTCAGGAAGTATTTAGTCAAGTAGCTGTAACTGTAACTGTAACTCTGCAACATGATGTTTCTAAACTTCTAAACAGAAGATGTAACAAGTGGAAGAAAGTAAAATCCCAGAAATGTGGAACTGTTCCTTTAAAGTGAGTTTTATTGTCACGTTTCAGTTTCTCAGTGTTCATCATGGACACAATCTCTCCCAAACCTCCATCGAGTGCTGCAAGTTCCTGAAGTTCATGTGAAAAATGTTCATCAAGCTCCAGTTTGTCTTAGTGAATATTACAGAAAACTAATTAACATGCTGTCAGTGGACATTTTACAACCTGGAAGATTTAATCAATGAAAAATGGAAGAGAGCCGTCACTTTTCTCACAGATGAAACTTTCTGTTTTAAATCTCCAAACTTTTATTTCAGAGAGAATTTTGCTCTCTAGATTTTATCTGAAAAAACAGGAAATAGGTTTTCAGGTTTGATTTTTTAAACTTTTTTTGTAGAAGTTGAAACGTCGAAGACTCTCTGTGACAGACTTTACAATGACTGATAAAAACTCTGGAGCAGCTCAGACAGAAATTCAACTAAAACAAACTGCAAACGACAAACTGAGTGAACAATTTATTCCTGCTGAGATCCTGAACACACTCGCTGCACTCACAAAGCGTCTGTGTGAAACATGAATGACTGGGATCTCCAAGCAGAATGAAACCAAACGTTAAAAAACGTGTTCAAACGTTCTCACCAGCGGCTGGTTGTTCTTCACCAGACACACGATCCTCATGGCCTCCTCGTCCTCAGGCATCTCATCAGGCAGAGGAGGCAAGACAGGCCCGTAGTCCAACTGAGCTACACTGTCCTGGGATGACAGGACGGCCTGAGAGACAGGTGAT
Source organism: Ctenochaetus hawaiiensis (assembly GCA_029783645.1). Lineage (NCBI taxonomy): Eukaryota > Metazoa > Chordata > Actinopteri > Acanthuriformes > Acanthuridae > Ctenochaetus > Ctenochaetus hawaiiensis. Next base: position 23,826,583 of record JAPZDY010000005.1, on the reverse strand, counting down.
GTGTCAGACAGACAGACAGACAGACAGGTGCAGGAGTTAGAGTGGAGCATCAAGATGATAGAAGAAGATAATAAATGAGTAAACTCACCTGGATGTGAGGTGAGCTGAGGAGGCTGCAAAGCTCTCGAGCTTCAGTCGACGGATGGTGGATATTCTGTATGGCAGCCATGATCTGACAGACAGACAGACAGACAGACAGACAGGTGTACTCAGTGGAAAGACACCTGATGAAATTCAGACTGCGTGTTTCTGAGTCTGACTCCAGGGACAAACATCAGCTTGGAGAAAAATGTTTGCTGCCCATGATCTTCATCACTGCTAACAAACATCTGACCCACAACCTGAGCGTGTGTGTGTGTGTGTGTGTGTGTGTGTGTGTGTGTGTGTGCAGACCTCATGTGACAGTCCTGAGGCATAAGGCAGAATGGGGCTGGGTGTAAAC
>JAPZDY010000005.1:23750858-23761803 GCA_029783645.1 Ctenochaetus hawaiiensis | reverse complement strand
ACCTGAGCGGAGAATACCAGAGGAACTCCTACTGCAGAGTGTCAGAGAACCAGCCAGGTGACCCGTCTGTCTGTCTGTCTGCCTGCCTGTCTGTCTGTCTGTCTGCCTGTCTGCCTGCCTGTCTGTCCATCTGTCTGTCTGCCTGCAGCTCACACTTCAGAGAGAAAACTGTGTTTACAGACAGCAGTGTGTTTTTTTAATGAGCGTCAACATGCAGGTTATAAAGTTCAGGTGAAGCTGCTGAAGCTGTGTGTGTGTCAGCAGGTGAACTTGATTTTGTCTGTTCTGTTCTGTTGAAACTTGTTCTCAGCTTAACAAACTGCCACCTGTAGCCAGGTGAACACTCGCTTTGACCTCAGAGTGCTGAGAACAGCTGAAGGGTTTGAGAATGTTTGAGAACATGAGACCAGAAGGTCACTGATGAGCGGATGAAGAACTCTGAACAGAGTCATTTTTAATTCTTTCATCATGCTGCCGTCATCTACTGATAGTTTTGCTGAGTTGCTGTCAGCAGGTTGTGTGTGTGACCGTGTGAACTTCCTGTGTGTGTGTTCAGACTGGTGGAGGAATTACGGAGCAGAGCATTATGGGCCGCAGTCGGTGTGTCTGTACCAGAAGTCTGCCTTCGTGATGGAGCAGTGCACCAGGAAGATGACGTACCCGGACTGGGGCTCCGGATGCTACAAGGTGCAGTGAGCTGTTTCTCTGCAGGTTGTTGCAGTTTCAGGTCGACCCGTCAGACTCGGATCTCTGACTCGGATCTCTGACTCGGATCTCTGACTCGGATCTCTGACTCGGATCTCTGACTCGGATCTCTGACTGGTTTCAGGTGTCGTGCTCGGTTCAGGGTCTGACCGTGTTCGTCCAGGATCGCTCGTTCCTCTGCGTCCGGAAAGGTCAGCTGCTGAGCGTCAGCGTGCAGGTCAACGACTGGGTCTACAACGGCGTCCTGATCTGCCCCGCCTGCACCGACATCTGTGACGACTGCCCCCTCCCCCACCAGCTCCCGCCCATCAACACCTCCAGGAGCAACCCCATTGGTCAGTGTCGCCTGTCCGCATTTTGCATGTTCACAGATGAACAGCAGGAGTTTTTACCTGGAGTACTCACCTGTGTGTGTGTGTGTGTGTGTGTGTGTGTGTGTGTTTCAGACCCCTGCTCCAGCTCCTCAGGTCTGGCCATCACTCTGTGGCTCCTGCTGCTCAACCTGCTCCCCCTGGTGGCCGGACTGCTGCTCTGCCACTGCAGCTGATGAACACCAACACTGAAAAAGTAGCTGGACGTTTTTCTGAGGTGAACACTCACCTGTGATCCTCCGTGGATTCAACCTGCAGACCTTCTCTCTCTTTCATTCCTTCTCTCTCTCCTTGTTTTCTTCATTCCAAAGCTCGTTTGTCTCCATTTGTTTTCATCCTCATCGGCTCCTCAGGACCTCCCCTCCTTCACTCCTCAGACTGTTTCTCCATCTCTTTCACTGTCAGGGATCTTTTTGCTGAAGTTCCATTCAGGTTTTAATCTGATGCAGCAAACAGTGAAACATCTGGAACATCAGCCCCTCAGACAGCAGACTGGACGCTGTCTGTCTTTTCTTTGGTGCAGCAGAAAGTCTTTTTACCAAGAACTCATGACTGAACTCCAGCTTCAGATCCAGTTTCTGCAGTGAGTGAGGAGGCGACTCTGTGTTTCCTGCTGATCTCTGATCTGTTCTTTCTCAGACACATTTAACAACATGAGGGACTGACTGGTTTCTGTTTCACTGCTGCCTGTCGTCTGTGAGAAACACGAACCAGGAGGAAACGTGACGAACGAAGAGCCGTCACCTGGTGCTCTCTGACAGGAAGTGGACTGAAGGATTCTCCACGCCGGGTTTGTTGTTTAAGTCTCACATGTTCGGTCGTGCAGGTACAAACACTGTTTTAAGCTGAAAGGTCAGTGTACTTCCTCCAAGTGAAACAAAGGATCAGTGTGGTATGGCGACCCCTGGTGGATACAGGAGGTAACTGTTGAATTTTTTAAAGTTTTACTCAGAAAACCTGTAATGTAAATATGGGTACGAGGCTTTGTTGGGATTTACTTCCTGTGAGGAAAGTGTCTCCTGATAAACACCTGATTTTAAACATTTCTATCTTCACTTTGAGCAGATTTCATGAAGGCAAACAGGATGAATGTGATGCAGCTCGGTTGTGACTGTCAGCAGAGAAGAGCAGAGATCACTCTCCTCTGTGTGGAGCCTCCACATGACAGCCTGCAGCAGGGTCAAAGGTCAAAGCTAAGGGTTTGAGTTACCATGGGCTCAGATTATTAGAAACCATAACATTTTTCATATGAAGGGAGCTGACAGTCAGCAGCTTCACATTCACAGGTGTGTGTGTGTGTGTGTGTGTGTGTGAGATGAAGTCGAGCCTGACGGTTTAAAGGAACCAGGACTGAACGTCGACCCCGAGTGAACGAGTTCTGCAGAGTCTCGTCATATTTAATGTTTTATTCTGTCGTTTCTCTCCGTTCAGATCCACAAACGGTTCGACCAATCACAGGCGAGTGATCATGAGGTCTGACTTCAACAGGATGTTTAACCGCTGAGGTCAGACAGGAAGAAGCGATCGAGTGATCTTTAAGTTTCAGTTTGCAGTGTTTTAATGTCTCACTGTCAGAATTTGATCCGTTAACGTTTGGAAACAGGTTGAATCATTTTATCTTCAGTAGAGTTAGTGACAGGCTGCACAGGAAGGCATCAGGCTCGACCTGCAGCCTCAGCAGCCCAACGGAGAGCAGGACGCTCTGTGACAATGATAATAATGTCTTAAACAGAGACTCAGAGGAACAACAAGCCATGAACATTCAGACAATGAAAACCTGAACAAGCCATAGTTGGATGATGAAGATGAAAGTGTTGGTTCTCGTCGCTACAGAAGTGAATCAACTTTTGCTGATTGGAAGCAAAAGTTGTTCAAAAACAGTTGATATCATTTCTTTTAATCTGTTTCTGGATTTTTAAATTTAAACCCCGACTAGAAGTTTCACTCGTTCATAAAGAAAATATTCATCCCTCCATTCTCACCCAAACTCTGACCGACAGGAAGTGCAGGAGGGTGCGTTCACTGTCGTGGTGTCGTCTCATAACTTTTTGAATGTGTTGCTGAAAACATTTTAAACCCAAACTGGAAAATCAACATTCTCGTATCGATCAATCTAATCAATGAATCAGAAACTTTCAGGCCGAGTTCAACAACAAAAAACACGATAAATTCTGACGAAGAAAACTTAACACAGACGATTTCTGCCTTTTTCCTCTCAGAAAAGTTCAAACTTCTGATGCTGGGAGAGGGGGAGGTTTGGGAGTGATCACATGACTCCAGAGGGGAGGAGTCAGGGGACGGGTGTTGATGACATCATCAAATTTAACGACACGTGTGAAGCTCTGTTTGTAAAAATCCTCTGAAGATTTGGTGCAGCGTTGTTTTGAATCTCAGCTCTGCGGGACGAAGCTCGTGTTTCTGCTCAGCTGTTTGGACCCTGAACGCCTCGGCTGGTTCCTGAAGCTGAATGAGACGTTTGGACTCTGCTGTCCACATGCAGCAGAGCCACTTCCTGTGTGGTAACTTCCTGTCATCTCACGGTCTGTGTGTGTGCGTGTGTGTGTGTGATGGAGGGACACAAACTGCAGCTGTCAGTGTGAGAAAATAATCTGAGAAAAACCTCAAAAATGGTTTTATCACACAGAGTTTCCAGCACTGAGGTTTGACTTCAAGGATCGTTCAGAAAGCTGCGCTCGGCTTTTCTTCGTTTGTTTTTTTTTGGGGGGAAACTCTTGTTCTGTGGTGTTTATTGAAGTTTCTTGTTATTTGAAGACGAGACAGTGAAGAGGAGAGCTGCTCTTAAAGCTGGAGGATGTTCCTGTTTGCAGTGAAAGTGAAGATGAGGAGGAGTTTTGTGTTTGTGTCCATCAGCCCGTCGTGTCCCCACGTGTCCGTCTGTGTCCGTTAACATGTCTCTGATCAAACTGACTGAACAGGAAGTGGAACAAAATGACCTGCTGGTCTGAGATGTTTACAGAAGTTTGATTTCATGGACTGTGAAGCTTCGTGTTGTTGCAGGCTGAGACCGAGGATCTGACCTCAGTCCAGGTTTTATTGTTTTAAAGGGGCATTTCACCTGAAACTGAGCAGCAGCTGGTTGTTCGGCTGCAGGATTTTGGTTTTGTGGTCCAGATGTTTACTGTGAAGGAGACTGAAGTTGCACTGAGTCGAGCTTTGGGTGGAAACTTGAGATGTTTCTGAAGTTTTTCCTGTTTCCTCCTCAGCCGAGTCCTTCAGTCTGCGTCACTCCGCTGATCCGTGTTGTTTTTATTCCAGTTATGTATTTATTTTTAGAAAAAGGGCTGCTTTCTAAGACAAATCAAGACGACGGAGATATTTGTCCAAATAAACGCTGTCTGTATCCCAGAGACCCCTGTTTGTTCTGTTTTTAACTTTTAAATAAACTGGTGTTTCACACACAGTGACGTTAAACTGTCTGAATGGCTCCACAAGTTCACAGCAGATTATTGGATGTTTTCTGTAAAAACACGAACATTCAGGTTTTTTCTGACTCGTCACATGTGATGCAGTAAAACCCGTCTGCACTCTGACTTCCACTCATGTATCTGTGTTTGCAGAGGTGGAGGACCTTCATGATGCTGCTGAGGCTGAAAATCAGGTCACCAAATGTTTTATTCTGCCAAATATCTGGAACCTTTTCACCCATCAGTAGTTAGTTCTTGTTGTGTATTAAAACGACGACTAAATGTCTGATTTATAAAAGGAAACCCTGTTTGTCTGCAGGCTCAAATCTAAAACACGACTCCTTAAAGTCAAAGCTGCCAGTTTGAACCAGTAAAAGCCCTCAGACGACCGATTCAACCTTTTTATTTTGAAAGTATTTACATTTATTTTCAGAACACAAGTGATTCAGTAAAGTTACAAACAGACTTTGATAAATCTCAGACGGCGGCCATATTTCCATCATCTCCTGCCTGCACCTGAACTGCTCATTTACAACAGCTGCTGAACTAATTTGGTCCTGTTCAATAAAGGTCAGTCAGCTGGAACCTGCACACAGCAGGTCACGTTTACGGGACGTTACAGCCAATCTGCTTTAAATCAGTGGAACAGAAAATACTAATTGTGCGACATGATGTTCACATGAGCAGCAATTACTCTTTCCATTAAATACTTTAACATATTCAGAGAGAAAATGTCAGAAGTACTCAGATTACCACAGTGAGAGAACTAATACCACACTGTTACTAGTAAAAATACTGCATTTAAAATTTCACTTAAGTAAAAGTACTCAAATTATTCAAAGTAAAAGTACTTGGTGCAGAATAATCTCTGTGACTTTTATACTGTCACATCTAATTGTAATAGATTACTGACTCTTCATGTTCATGTTCTGCTGTTGGAGACGGTTGAGGTGGACTGCTTGTTCAGGAAAGAACTGTAGAAGTACTCTGTAGGTGCAGTATTTGAGTAAATCTGCTTAGTTACATCTCATCGCTGATTATGAAGTGAAGTGGTTTCATTTCCTGTAGATCACCTGCAGCTGTCTCCAGGTGTGTCTACCTGCTGGTTATGAAGAGTCCAAACAGGTGCAGCAGCCTCTCCATCAGACTGTCTCACCTGCAGGAGGCGGGGCCTGTTCCTCCGCCCCTTTGATCCACAGGAAGCCCACCTGGGTGCCAAAGTTCGGTCCGTCCCTGACGTGGGAGAAGAAGGCCTCAGGGTGGCAGGAAGTGCAGGGCGTGACGCAGCGCCGCTCCGTCACGGCGTCGTCGTGGATGTTTTCAGGCAGGACGCCGCCTCTCTGAAGGAGAATCCTGAGGCAGCAGGAAGTCAGTCAGTCAGTACTGTGGTCACATGACCTTTTGTCCACAGCAAACAAAATCACAGAAAAAAAGAAGCTCCTATAAACTGCACAACTTTCCTGAGCCTAAGGTTTCCTCAGTTTCAAAGTAATCCAGTATTAAAGTAATCCAGTGATAGTTGAAGACAGTGAGAGCTGGAGCAGCTCATCCAGTCTCTGTTACTGAACACAAACAGGCCACAACACTTGTCACCCACAGCTAACTTCACTGTTTACATCCCACAAAGCATCATGGGTCTTGTAGTTTCAAGGAGCTTGATTGATCCCAGAGGACAGAAAAAAACAGAAGTGACAGAGTTTTTTATCATTATAAGATTAAAATAATCTCACGACTCATCAACATGGATCCTGATGAAGAACAACTCAAACATAATATTTGTTATAACACAGAAACATTTCATGACATCACATCACAGGTTGTCCAGATGTTTCAGTCGTGTCGTGCCGAGCTCTACCTGTTGGCGAGGCGGATGTTGACGTGCGGCCTGGCTGACTCTGGATCAGGGACGCAGTCCGGGTGGATGCAGCTGAAGTCTGGTGTCTGATGTCTCTCCAGAGTGAAACAACACGCCCCCACCGACGGCCCCACGGCAACCACGATGTCGCTCACACGGCAACCGAACTCTGTCACCATGGCCTCTACTGTTGCCATAGCAACACCCATCAGGGTCCCTTTCCAACCTGAGAAACGGTGGTTCAAAGTTTATCCAGGAGCTGTCATTAGTACTTTAAACATTCAATCACTGGTGATAGATTTTATCATCTCAGAGAACTTCAGTTTTCTTAATTTGCTTGAAATAGAAGAAGAAAACTCTCCCACCTGCATGAGCAACTGCAATGACCTTTGACACTGGATCAGCGAACAGGATCGGCATGCAGTCGGCCCCCGGAGCTGCTAAAACCACCCCGCTCTGATTGGTCACCATGGCGTCGTAGCTCTCCGGCTCGACTTTCCCCAAAACCCAGACATCACTGCCGTGGTTCACCTGCAGGGGGCGACAGGTTCATGCATGAAGAGAAACTCTGCACCACGTAAAAATCCATCAGCACTTTACTTAAGTGTGCGTTCGAATGTGTTTCAGTCAAACTAAACTTTTAGTACCAAAGTAAAAGTGCAGATTATGCAGAAAAACTCATCAAAGAAATAAGATGTTTTGTTTTGTTGCATTAAATTTACAGCTGAATGCATCAGTTTATCTCACTGATGCTGCAGCTGGTGAACATGGAGACTTTGCTGAGCGGATTGTGAACTTTCCCTTAAAGTTTCCCTTATTTTAAATGACAACAACAATAATAAATAATAATCTTTTACTTGTCCCTCTATATTCACCTCAAATCAGTAAATGAGGAAACATGTATTTTCCCGCCACTGATATGCTGAAATGGGGGTCAGTAATCAAAAACGGGAATGTGTGTGGGTGTATGAAACACACATGCTTGCATTGTCTCTGATCATTCTGGCCTGAGGGTCATGTGACCTCACCTCCTGATTGGTCAGTGCTTCCCGTTTTTCCGACTTTATTTTAATTGACAGGTTTTGTGATATTTCTTCTAACTGGACCCTAAAAATAAAAATCACAACAGTAAAGATGCATGTGGAGACGGTTCAGAACCTTGACCAGACGAAGAGGCCGAGGGTGGAAACCAGCATGGAGGGCCAGTCTGCGTCTGTTCTCCTGCACCACGGCCCCGGGGTCCCTCCTCCTGCTGCTGCTGAACAGGTTCAAGGAGGACAGGGTCGGGATGTAGGACACACCGCCTGTACGAGAACTGAAGCCGTGACCGAAACAGTCTGCCACAGAGAAGAAGAGACAGGAAGTGTTTAACATGGATGCACCGGTCACACCAAACTCCATTCAAAAATCTGTCAGTTTTACAGCACCTGGCTCATCAGGGAACAGAACTTTAAATTATTTCATCTCAATTAAACAGACCTGTGAATATGTGCAGTGTTGCATTAACAAAGTGTTCAATAACTACACTGAGAAACTGAACATTTACAGGAAGAGACAGAGCTAAAAGAGAACTGACCATAAACACGCTGCAGCACTGACACCAGACTTGAAGAAAGTAACGAGTAATCTGCATCAGGTCTGACACAGATACTGAGCACAGATACACAAACTGTGGTAATCTGTAATATTCCTAAAACTTCCAGACAAAACCAGAGAATATAGACGGTAAAATCTGAAAACAAAAGCAGCGTAATGAGCCATAATGACGAGGGAACTGACTTAAAATTAGAAATGTCTGAAAAAATACTTATTATTTTTTTTAGCTTTTTATATTTCACACAGATGTTGTAGACATTTGACAGAGTTTGTTTTCTTCTCACCGGTTAATGACCGAACAGCCAAACGCACATTAACAACGTGATCCTTCGGCCTTTGGCTCCTTGACGGTTTTTTCTTGTTTAACGTGTTTAATGTTTGTAAAAACCGACCTGGGATCAGTGTTGACTTCAGGACCGTCACGTCTCCCCTCAGCGCGGGCAGCTGCTGCAGGAACGCCGACACTTCTTCATGGACTCCTTCACCAGGTGGGTTCGTGTGGGCGGAGCCTCCGCAGCTCGGACAGGTGAGGTGGTCCACCGGCCTGTAGTCGAAGGTGTACACGGCGGTGAACAGCTGCTCCTGATACACCCGCAGCACGTCCCGACCCCGCGGGGACGTGAGGACCCTGACCGCGCTCAGCTCCAGCCCGTCCACGGTCTGCTTGAACCGGTACAAACACTCGGCGGTGGAGCCGCGGAGGACGTGCACGCTCCTGCACGAGCTCAGAGACGCAGCCGAGAGGCCGTTATTCTCTCGGTGACTTTTCCCGCACAGCAGGAAAACGTGCGCGTCCGGTGCGGGGTCCTGCAACAGACACGCGCCGGCGCAGGCCGGACAGCAGCCGTGAACCAGGTCCAGCAGCACGGCCTCACACATCGCAGACAGTCGTTCCTTTCCCCGGTGAGAACGCGGAGTGACGGTTCCTCCGTCTTATGTAGCCAGACAGGAACATGTTCGGCAGCAGAAAGAACGCAAAAACTACAGGCAGCCCCGCACTTCCTGCACCGCAGACCTGCAGCCTGGCCCCGCCCACACTGGAAAACCCTGACACGGGCTGGAAACTCCGCACCGAGCGGCTTCCTCCTCCTCTGCTGACACACCGGGAGCCTCTGCACGGAGGGGCCGCGTGAGAGAAAACAGTGCGTTAGAAAGTGTCAACAGGTAAAAAAATACTGGAAATAATTTTGTTGATTGTTTTAGTGCAAAAAAAAAGAAACGTGAAATATCAACACACACACACACACAGAGCTGATATCTGTGACTACAAATAACCTGCAGCCATTTTTAAATTAGTCAGTGTGAGACAACGAGCCCACAGACGGTCAGACTCTCCCCGGACAAACACAGTAACTTAGTACATCTACTCAAGTAAGATTTTTAATAAATGTACTTTATCTGATATGGAACTATGGTAACAGTGTGTTCTCGTGTTCAAAGAGACGTTTCTCCTCCACATGCAGATGTTGTCGCAGTCACGGCAGGACAGGAGCACATGCACCTCGTGCATGTTACACACCTGAATGGAATGCGGCCCACAGTTTCATTGATGACAGCTGCTGACAGGTCGGCCTGCCAGCTGTGAATGAATCAGGATCAATGCAGATTAACGGCCGAGCTGCTGTGCTGGATCACATTAACCTGATCAGCTGTGTTCACATGTTGAATATATTTACACATGACAACACATTCATGTCTGATGGTTCCCAGCTGTGTTTCCCTTCACTGTCCTCTCTCTGACGGAGCTGCGTGCTTCTGCTTCTTGTTTCCGTCCAGCAGCTCGAGTCTCACAGCGAACCTCAGGAGGAACAAAGGCTGAAGACACGAGTGAGGACGCTGCAAGGACGTGCAGTCAGGGGAGGCAGGTGAGGCAGAGCACCTGCCATCATGAGAAGAAAAAAAGAAATAATAAAATAAAATAAATATTAATATGTTTCCACTTGCCTGTGCTTTAATGAAATTTCGGTTTGGTTTCGACAAGTTTTGATCATTTTTATAGTCAAAATCGCTGAAATCCTGTATTTCCTGTTCAAATACAACGGAGAGAAGAGAGGTGAGGCAGCGCGTGACCCCCTGCAGTACCTACGCCTCACAGACGGGGGCGATAGTGAGCCTGAAGGTCAAGAGTTTAATACGCGGTTTACTCTCGCTAAAGTTAAAACAACAACCAAACGATCCAATACGCTGTTTTTTTCACTAGCTGGAAATGGAGGATTTGATTTCGAATTTAAGATTCCTTTTTAAAACTGGACTTTGAAGCAAAGTAAGAATTAATAAAAACCGGGACACCGACGCCGGAGCTCCGAGGTCTGCTTCAAACACCGGGAGTAACTCGCTCTTTAGCCGGAAAGATCGGCTTCGTGGCTGTGCTGCAAAAAAACCGCCTTTTTTAATTTCGCCGTTTGTTCTCTACGTGTGACAAAATGTCTGGACCAAAACTGGATTCTGTGGTTTAATAAACCTGCCAAGAAGTCTCAGCAAACATGAAGGATCAACTCCTCACATCCAAAGCCAGATTTCTTTAAAAACTTAAAACATTACGGATTGATCCGGCTCTGAATGAACAACGGAGACTTCAGCATCCACAAAGCCAAGGTAAGGGAACACCGAGAGACTTTGAAAGTCCTAATAAATGTAACCTGCTCTTTAGCTAACAGGAGCTGACATTTCGTGCTAACCATGAGAGAACAAGCTCTTCCAACCGTGGAAACTATGTGGAGCTATTCCATGGTTTTGCTGAGAGAGATTAAAGGTTAGCAGGACACTCAGAGACATCCACTGTGTTTTCTGTCTGATCAAACAGAGTTATATGTTTGTAAATCTGACTGTGAAAGTCGGTATGTATGTATGTTAAAAAAAACTAATAAGAAACTTATTTTTATAATTTAATTTTGATGTCATGAACCAGTCTAACGTGTGTGAGCAGCAACATGGTGAGAAGATGCTGAGCTCGGTGTGTGTGAACGGTGTGTGTGAACGGTGTGTGTGTGAAC
>JAPZDY010000005.1:23577851-23647978 GCA_029783645.1 Ctenochaetus hawaiiensis | reverse complement strand
CCAGCAGAGTTTCCATTCCAGCAGAGTTTCTGTTCGCGAACACGTCCGTTTTGTTTCCAGCTGATGAGCTGAGTGATGGTTTCGTTCTCAGCTGCTTCAGGTGAAGGAGGAGGAGATGAAGCTGCAGGACACAGCTGGTTCATGTTGAATCAGACTTGCTGACATTTTGTTCTCACCACTTCTTCTCACAACAAGAAAGCTGATTGCTTCCATTTTGTCACTGATGTCATATTTTTTTACTTCTTGCTCATTTCATAATAAAAGCTTCTCAGTAAAAAAACAGATTCATCCTTGAGCTGTTGAAGGACTTTTACTGTGAAACATCTGTGCAGGAAGTGAGAATCATCTGATGGTAAATTAGCAAAATAAAAACACAGGAGAGTTGAATAAGCAGTAAACAAAAAAAGATCCAGGCTCGGCAGGAAAATCCTGGTTCTCTGTGCAGTTAAAGTTAAAACAACACGATGGGTTTCTTTCTTCATTTTTTTGTCTAAATGTCTTTAAGGGTCATCAGAAGATTTTCTGTCAGTATAAATCGAATCAGTACAAAGCTTCTAAAACCGCCTGGGTTTCAGCTAAACGTTGACTGTAAAAATGTCTTCGACTGATCGAATCTGCTGGAAACAGAAACTGAAGTCTCAGCAGAGTCAGACTGTCTCACATGGACTCGATGGTCTCCACGTCTCCAGTGTCGGTCAGGTTCACATCAAACAAGAGCTCAGTTCAGTTCACACGTTTTAAAATGAACCAGTTCAAATTCAGGGTTTTGAACTTCTGAACTGTTCTGCTGAATCAGAATCAAGAGGATAAAGCTTTCCTCACTGATTAACTCTGGATATTATTGTCCGCTAACTAAAGCGAGAGTGACTGTCGCTTAATGCAGCTGAAGATGAACAAATATCTGAGCCCGTTCATGAACATTCATGAGCGACTGAACGAAGCTCTGCAGTTACAGTTACTTTGACTGTAACTCATTACATTTTTTCACCATTGGAAAATCAATAATGCAGAAAATCTGATCAAATGTAATTATTTTATGTAAAGGTTGTTCTTCTTCTCACTGACTATTCGACCTCGCTGGCTGTAAAAAAACCTCCTTTAAAATCACAGAACATTCAACGTTCACATTAATCAATATGATGTTTCCTCAGAAACGTGGTTTAAGTTACCACACGTAAGTTACCTGTCAGGTAAGAAACATTCAGATAATACATATTTTTCATGCATTATTTGCATAAAAAGTGCTGCTTTGTTCAGTATTTCACAACTTCCCGGTTTTTGTTGCTGCTGAGGTCAGACGTGAAATAAACCGTCTCTGTTTTTAACTGAGTTTCTGTCAACAAGGACATGATCGCATTCTGTTTTGTGTGTTTTTAAGCCGTGATTGTGTGTTATAGATGCAACGCAGTCATGTAGAAGCACTATGTAACATAAAATGGCAATACTCAAGTTCAAACCTGCACTTCAGGAGATACTGTCCATCAACATGAAAGCAGGAAACACACCGAAGACACAAAAAACAGGAGAGAACATGTTCATAGTGCTGAAATCATGCTTTATTAAATCAGTAATGCATCAAACTCAAGGAGGACGAAACATGGTTCTACATCAACAGATCAGTTAAATCAAAGTGCAGGGAAACACACACGTCTCACAGGAGATGGAGCCACTGTGGAGGTGAAGGGGACCCTGGATACTGACAAGGTGAAAGGACTAAAAGCTACAAACACTCGCACTCAAACACACAAACACGTTAACTAGCTATCCTCCAAGAGATGGCGCTGTTTCTGCACAGCAGAGCCGGCTCTGGCTTCCCATTCGCTTATGGCCAGGAGATGTTAAGTTTAGGAGCCAGTCGGGCCGTCCTGTGCCAGAAACAGCGCTCTTCATTAAAACGATCTAAACGCTGAGAGTGCAGGCCGCTCGCACCCTGAGCAGGTCATCAAATCACGGTGTAATGACGCAGTCAGTCTGAGCACGAGGCCGGTTCATGCTGCTTACATGAGGGTGATGCAAACAGCACTCAGGGTCTCGTCCTCATGGAACAACTCATAGGAAACTGTAATATCTCACGCACAGACGCGTGTCCAAAACAATAACTTTGTCTTCCTGTTTGTGGTTCATATCGTCAACAGGGAGCCTCTCTACCTGTTGAGGCAATCTTAAAGACTTCAACTTATCGTTGAGGCACAGAGTTTAGTTTCTCAGTTTGACAGGGTATTCGTTCCAGGTGGAACTTTCTCCTGTTAAAGCATTTGTTCTTTTGTTTTCGTTCATATTATTGTCATAAATAACAATGCATACATTCCCCATAACCGTTAAATTCGGCTATATACATTATGTACATGTCACAGAAAAATGGATCAAAAATCCTAAGTCATAGTTATCCAATATGGCACATTTTATAACAACTTTAGACTTTAGTCTAGTTTGGCATAAATTAATGTCAAGATTGGTACAAAAATAGTTCATATTTACAAGAACAGAAATCCAGATCTTTATCAAGTAGATTATTTCGCTTAATTAATAAATAAAAAGGCATGGAAGTAGGGAAAAGGGGAAGATTGGAAGGTAAGATTTTCTTTACACTGATCGAATGCTAATGTGAACAGTCGCTGTGTCAGATCCAAGCTCATTGGACAGTTTGAGGGTATAGGTTCCAGCATCTTCCTCCCTCACCCCAGTAATGATGAGTGTGGTCAGGTCCTCTGTGGTCTCGATGTGGAAGCGTCCGCCGGCAGCCACCTCAATAGCTTTGCCACCGCGGGACCACTCGATGTGTTTGGCGTCGCCAGAGAAGGCGCAGGCGACTGTCAGGACTTTGCCCGGCTCGATGCTGATGTCTTCTGGCAAAGCCTCGATTCTGGGAGCAGAACCTGAAAACCACAGTGCAGTGAATTTGAATATTATTTCGGAAGAGAGTAAGCTAGAGCTGCCTTCACAGTGTTTTAAACTCCTGAATCCTGTTGTTAAACAGATTTAATTTCTTCATAGTTTCTTACCAATCGCTCTAAATGAGCTTCCCTCAATGTGAGAGGCCATCTCTGTGAGACTGCTCGAGCTCATGGCATACGTCTCAGATGTCATGGAGGACATGCTGGACATGGACATGGTCTCAAACTTCATCTCAGCTGCCATGCTGCTGAAGGAGCTGGACTCCATCATGGACGACATCATTGCCTGCTGAGCAGAGGATGAGAAGGAGGACGACTCCTCCATCGTGTGCATTTCTTTCTTCATCATCATGGATGAGCTCATGGATGATGCCGACTCCTTGTGACTCATCATCATCGATCCTGATGAAAGTAGAGATGAATAAAGTAAATTCATAAGTTTTCAAAGTAACTTCAAAGTTGAGGCTGTGTCAGAATTTCTCTTAATCAGAATGAAGTTAGATTACAAAATGTAAACGTACTTGGGAAAATTAAGAAAAACACTCACCTTTAAGTGCCACTTGTTGCTCACGGTAGGCTGAGATCTTCATGCGTATGGACTGGAACACTTGTCCGGTGAAGGAGAAGGAGGATTTGGATACTCCTCCCTCTGACGTCATCTCACAGACGTACTCTCCCTGATCACTGTCTGACAAATCGTGGATCAGAAGGCTGCAGGAGCCCTCAGAGTAGTGCATCTCAAAGTGGCTGCTCTGCGAAAGCCTCCTCCCGTTGACATACCACACCACCTCCCTGACGCTGCTCTCACAGACACAGGACATCCTCACAGAGCCCTCACAGGCCTCAGCTGTTAGCTGGCTCAGAACTTTTGGAGGTTTTGGGGTGGGAGATTTGACAGTGGGCGGAGACACAACCCTCTTTGGGGACATGGCAGGAGGAGGAGACTTCATCCTAGGAGGGGATTTGACTCCCTCAGGCTCAGGGGACTTCAAGGCCCTTGGTGATTTGATACCTAAAGGTTCTGGGGACTTGATTCCTCTTGGTGTTTTAATTCCAGCAGGTTCTGGGGACTTGACCCCTTTTGGTGTTTTGATTCCTGCAGGTTCTGGAGATCTGACACCTCTAGGGGATTTTACTTCCTCTGGTTCAGGTGACTTCACTCCCTCTGGAGACTTGATTGGTGGTGGTGACTTAATTTTGGGTTCAGGAGATTTTATACCCCGTGGTGATTTTACCCCCTCAGGTTCAGGAGATTTTATACCCCGTGGTGATTTTACCCCCTCAGGTTCAGGAGATTTGACACTTGGAGTTGGTGATTTTAAGCTGGATGCTGGAGAGGGTGCAGATGGCTCAGGAGACTTGATGCTCCTTGGAGATTTAAGTCCCTCTGGTTCAGGAGACTTTACACTTGGTGTTGGTGACTTTACACTTGGCGCAGGTGATTTAGCACTTGGCGTAGGTGATTTCACTGAAGGCTCTGGCGACTTGATGCTGGGTTCCGGTGACTTTACACTGGGAACAGGGGAAGTTATGGAGGGTGCAGGTGATGTGACTGAAGGTTCTGGTGACTTTAGACTGGGAGTAGGTGACTTTACAGATGGTTCAGGTGTTTTGACAGCCTTGACCTCCTCTTTGGGAGTTGGTCTGAGGATGGTCAAGGTGAAATGAGCCTCCTGTCTTCCTGCTGAGTTCTCTACCACCACTGTGTAGCTGCCCTCATCGGAGATTGTCACAGAGGAGATCTGCAAGCTTGATTTGTACTGAGTGGTAGTGACCTGAACACGGTGAGACGAGGTGATGGTTCTGCTCTCATACATCCATGTTACTGTAGGTGCAGGCTCACCATCAATATCACAAGAGAATCTGGCTGTCTCTCCCTCTGCAACTGTCACAGATTGGGGCTTGGTTAGAATTCTGGCAGGAAGAGAAGGCTTTACTTTCTGGACAGCAACTTCCTCAGCAACAACCTCAGAAGATGACTTCAGCTTAGCCTCAGATGAGGCATGTCTCCCAGTCAGAGAAAACTTGTCAGAAGAGTAGGAGGAACTAGATGACAGGTAATCAGCAGAGGCATACTTTACAGATGAGTCATACCTCTCAGCTGAAGAGTATCTCTCAGAGGAGGCAGCGTATCTCTCTCTTGTGACTACTTCATGTGTCTCAGTTAGCTTCGACTTACTTTCTTCTACCTCAAAGTGTGTCTGGGAAGCATAGCCAGCTTTGAAGTGGGTGAGGTGGTAGTGGTCAATTCGAGTAGTTTCAGGGACGTATGCTTTGGGAGCATCCTCATCCCTACGGCGAGAGGAGAAGGTGGTGTAGCCGCCACCTGACACGTCAAGGGTGGCATAGTCAGAGGCCTCTCCTTTGGAGTTGGAGCACACACATCGGTATGTGCCACTGTCCTCTTCCTGGCAGTCCAGAATAGTGATGGACAAAACACCGCTCATGTTGGTGAAGATGTATTTGTCACTGCTTTCAGAGATTGCTGTTCCATTGTGCAACCACTGCACCTCAGCCTCCGGCTTGGCTTGGATGTTCAGGGTGAACTTGGTATCTTGGCCTATTGGTACACGATGAGAGCGCATCCTGACTGTCACGCGGGGAACGTGGTCCAGGCTGAAAGGTGTCTGGCTAACTACCTGATATTTCCTCTCAGACTTCAGAGCAGCCTTTCTGGCCTCATAGCGGGACATGATGTCAAAGCGGGCAGACCGCTCAAACCTCGAGGAAGAGCGAGATGATCTCTCCACCGACCTTATTGGGCTGGGAGAACGAGGACGGGTTCTTTCTGGTGTTGGAGACCTCCTCACTACAGTCTCTCCCTCCGCTTCCACAGGCCTGGCGCGTGGTGGTCTGATTAGCTCTGAGACTGGTCGCATCAGCTCAATATATGTGGGTGAAAGTGACCTTCTCCTCCTCATAAACTGAGAAATAGTGCGTTTCTTCTTTGTCTCAGTAACCTCGACAGCCTCGTGTCTGACCTCATGCCTCCTCTCAGCTCGTTCCACTGCACGCTGCTCAACACGGACAGGGCTGCCAGCAGGAGAGGCAGAAAAGCCGAGCTCCAGTTCATCCTCCAGCATCATTTTTTCCTCCTCTGTTCTCCTCGTTGAAAGGTATTCATCCACAGGCATCAACAGCTCCTCATCACTGAGGTCTCCCAGAGATCTTCTCCTTGATCTGAAGGAGACCTCAGATTCAGGAGAGGGTGAACGGCGGGCCGGCCGGACAGTCTCCAGATCATCCAGGGTGAGTTTTGGAATACGCCATCTTGGCCTGTACTGATCAGTGATCCTAGGGAGGGGCATGACATAGAATTGCTCCCACCTAGACAGGCGAATACGTCTCTGCCTCTTCTGTACAATCCTGTCCATCCTCTCTGGGATCTCATACTGATCTCTCAACTTTCTGTACCATTTCATGTCAGAAAGAGGCACAAACTGTTTGATGGCTTTGTCCTCATCCAGAACTCTGGGATCATGAACCACAGGCTCAGGGATTTCATACGGCATGAATATCCTCCTCTCCTCCTCCAGCTTCTTGGTCTCAGACTTCTCTACTGTGATATCAAACTCGCCCTCCACATTTTTGGTGCTAACAGCAGGCTTGTAGATCTCTGCAGCAAACTTCAGAGCCTCCTGGGCTGTGGGATTGAGAGGTACAAGCTCCTCAGTGGCAACAATTTGCTGAGCCATCTTGTTAGTCTTTTCAATTTGTTTCTGTACATGTCTATATTTCTCCTCCTCGCTCTTGTACTCTCTCCTTGTGTAGGTGAGGCGGTCCACCTTCAGTGTAGCCTGGCAGCTTGCAGATCCAGCAGAATTGGTTGCAGTAACCTTGTACACACCAGAGTCCTCAAGCAGAGTCTCTCTGATATGCAAGACATAATAATCAATGTCTTCTTGTATAACAACCACTTTGGGACCAAACTGTAGTGGATGACTGTCCTTCTCCCATTTCAGAGTAGGAGTTGGGATTCCTGATACTCTAAGATCAAAGCGGACACTATGTCCCTCAACACACTCCACATTAGCCAGCAGACGTTTGAACATGGGCCTCATGGTTTCCTCCATCATAGGGTGAGGTGTCACAGTGAGACGGGCCTTGCAGCTGTCTTCTCCAAACTTGTTGTGGGCCATGACGGTGTATTCTGCATCGTCATTCTTGTCCACATTATGGATCATCAGCTGATACAGACCCTTATCACTGGTGAACGTGTACTTGCTGTCATCATCGCCGGGCTTGATTCTCTCTCCGTTCTTGAGCCATGTCACATGAGGCTCTGGATGAACTGTAATAGTGACACCAAAGCGGACGTCTTCTCCAATGTAGGCAGAGCGGTTGTAGAGAGGCAAAGTGAACTCTGGTGGTCTCTGTAGGAGTTTAGTCTTGTCGACTCTCCTCCTCAGTTTCTTAATGGAGCGGCTGACATAGTGCTCTCTGATGCTCCTTACTGTCTCAACAAAGAGCTCTCCATAAGAACTGTCCTCTCCATCATCACTCACCACCTTGCATCTGTAGACTCCATCGTCACTCTCTTCAATATCCTTTACATAGATGCTGGCAAAACCGTTGCTGTAAGTAATCTCATACTTGGGGCTTGCGTGGAGTTGACGGTTACCAAAGTACCATGTCACCTGTGTACTCTTGTCAAAGTTCATGATGCTACAAGTGAATCTGACATGGCCACCTTCCTCAGCTGAGCCATGCATGACTGGACCAGTGCGAAGGCCACGGTACTCAGTTCCAATCTTCACTTTGCCCACAGCCAGTCCTCTCTGGTTCTTGAAGGCACCACCGTAGGCCACACGAGCTGCTGATACAATGGTATCTATCCTCTTTACCAAAGTCTGGTAGTACCTTCTGTGTCTTAATGTCTTGATGACCTTGTTGCTAAGGTTCTCAATCTTCGTTTTGAGCCATGGGTGCTCCAGAGCCTCATGAGCAGTCATACGGAGCTTCCTATCTTTGATAAGAAGTCTGTCCACAAAGTCCATGGCCTCTAGGCTGATGTCCTTAAATGCTTCACTGTCAAAGATGTACTCACAGTTGGAGATGTTCTCAATCATCTTTGTAGTGGACTCTGCTGCAAAAGGATTTAGACCACTGAGCAAGACATAGGCCATTACACCAACGGACCACATATCAGTTGCTGTTGTGACCAGGTCATGACGGTGGACCTCAGGAGCGTAGTACTCCGGAGCTGAGAAAAGCATTCTTATGTTTTCTCCTGGCACCAGCAGCCTAGCCTGGCCCATCTCAATAATCTTGATGGTGGTGCTTTTCCTTGTGGAGTAGACGATGTTATCTGGGCGGATATCAAAGTGGCCAAAGTTGTGGCTGTGCAGGAACTTGAGAGCAGAGCAGACTTGCCTCAGGTAGCGGACAATCTCCTGCTCTGTAAGCTCGAAGTTGAGGGTGCCAAGGCGCTCAAAGATGTCAACTCCAGAAATAAATTCAAAGATTAGGATAATCTCCTCCATGCTTTCAAAGTATTCATGAAGGTAGATAACATTCTTGTGCCTTGCTACGTTAAGGGCTTCAATTTCCCTGAGAACCAACTCACGGTCAGTTCCTTTAACCTTGATAAACTTGGCCATGAAGGTCTTCTTTGTGGCAATCTCTGTGCAGCGGTGGACCACTCCAAACTGGCTGCGTGCAAGCTCCTCTGAGATGATGTACTTGGAGGACAGCTCCTTCACCTTGTAGAACAGAGCCTCTTCTTTGGTGATTTCTCTGCTTTCGTCCACTTCCTCATCATAGTTCCTAATTACAGACTTGTCCTCCTTTGTTGTGATTGGCTCAGTTGGCTCAGAGGGAGGGCTCAGGCCAAACTGATTTTCAGCAATGACACGGAACTGATACTTGGTCTTTCCAAATATGTTAATGATGGTGATGCTGCAGTCAGCGGTCTGGCCAGCACGAATCCACCTGTCACCAGTGGTGGGACACTTTTCTAGAACGTAGCCAATGATGTTGCTTCCACCATCATTAGCAGGGGGCTCCCAGGTAAAGGTAATGGAGTCTCGAGCAATGTCGCTGACAACAAGCTTCTTTGGAGCTTCAGGGATGTCCGCCACATTGACCTCAATGGTTTGCTTGTCCATTCCAAACCTGTTCTTTGCAGTGATAATGTAGTAGCCAGTATCCCTCCTCTGCACACCCTTCTGGAAGACCAAGGAAGTGAAAGACCTGGTGGTGATAACTTGGTGGTAAGGAGAGTTTGAGAGGATCTCCTGACCCTTCTGCCAAGTCACAGCTGGCTCAGGTTTGCCAGAAATGGGGATCTTGATGGTAATGTGATCACCACGGACAGCATGGACTGCTCCCATTCCCTGGAGCTCTTTGGGCAAATGGATCTTGGCAGGAACTTGAATTAAAAAGATTTAAAATGTATACATTAGTTTCATATTCCTATTTATATTTAAGGAATTGCATCTGCAGAGGATATAGTTTTTAGAAAAAAATAAATTAAAATAAACAAAACATTTTTTTTAACATCAATATCAGATAATTACCTTCCACCTCCAGGTTGGCTGTTGTAGAGATGGATCCTGAGGAGTTGGTTGCTCTGACTTGGTAAACTGTAGCATCGTTCTCATCAGCAGCAGTGATGACCAGTTGGTAGTAGCCTCCCTTGAACTCCAGTGCTTTGATCTTGGTTCCATCTGCCAGGATCTCCTTTCCACTGCGGTACCATTTCACCATAGGTTTGGGATGTCCCACCACCTTGTGGAAGGAAAAAAACAAAGTTAAATAACTTAATGAGAAAGAGCTCAAAATAGAGCTGAACAAATATTGATGTTATGATATATGAATAGCTAACGGATTAGATTTTGATATTTTCACATCATGACATGGCCTAAGTGTTGTCTTTTTCTTGTATTAAACGCTGCATAAAATCCAAAAGATCTAAATTGTGAACTAACCAGACTGCTTTAGCTGTTCTAATATTTGTTGTTTGTCCATTTAGCTATTATCTACACATATTCACGTTACTGATTTTTATTTATCAAAAGTCTCAATTGTGTTGTTTTGTAAAAGAAAAACAGTAGGCTATTTGACTGTGATTGTCCAAAGCCTTGGGTCAAAACAGAGACATTGTAGGAACTTCAATTCCTCAGTCACAGCAAAACATCTGTAAAGTTAGCCTCTGAGCATCTGGTTAAGACATAAGTCCCGTGTTTGAGCAGGATTAGTGGACAGACTAGAGGCAGTGGGAAAACTTAGTCCTTCAATGGAAAAACTAATATCAATTCACTCATTTGAGCTAAAATATTCCTTTCACACTAATGTAGACAAGATTATGAGTTCTTGAAAGCAAATGCAATGTCTTTTGAAGGAGGTACCTTTGTGACAAAGGTGGCACTGGCGTGATATTTGACTGCCATGTCTCTGATCTCCTCCCTGAACGCGGGAGCACGAGGAGACTGTTCGGACTTGGGGATGATCGGCGCAGAGATCTCACTCCAGTCGCTCTCACCGCCCATGTTCTCACACTTGACGCGGAACTCATACTCAAAGCCCTCGATCAAGCCCGTGACCTCGTAGTTGGTCTCCAAAAGCTTCTTAGTGGTCACTGACATCCACTTGTTCTGCTTTTTCTCACGTTTCTCCAAGTAGTAATTGGAGATTTTAGCCCCACCATCACTGCTTGGAGGCTTCCAGCAGACGACACAGGAGTCCTTTGTAGAGCTGATGATGAAGGGCTGCTGTGGGATGCCAGGTTTTTCTGGGGAATACACAGGGAATGTAACCATGATGTTCCATATATCTGTCAGCTACAGAAGCCGAATTGTAAACATGATATGAAGAAACTTACCAAATGGACTCTTAATTATGACAACTGATGGGATTTCCAGAGACTCGCTGACTCCGTACTGATTCTGGGCAGAAACTCTGAAGTAGTAGCCGGCGTTCTCCACCAGGTTGACAACACGACAAGTTGTACCAGAAACAGAGGATGACACCAAGTTCCACTGCTCCCCTTCTTTGGCCTCACGCTTCTCAACAATGTAGTTGGTGATCATGGAGCCTCCATCATCCTTGGGGACCTTCCAGCTGATGATGACTGAGCTCTTTAGCAGGGCGTCAACAACAACAGGGCCCTCAGGGATACATGGCTTATCTGTAAAAAAAAGACATGTGTCACAGCTATGCAGATCTATAAATAGTTATTTATTGATCGAAATTGAAACCTAAGTCATAACTATAACAAATAATGTTATGTTAACTACTTATATTTAATAAGAATATTTGCGCAGTAAATGGTTTTCCATTGTTGCCTCTCCTGAATTTCAAAGAAACTACAGATCTGAGCTTTATTGTTTGACTTTATAGGTTGACTGTTTTTGAATGTTGAAGTTTTGTAATTTTCCATGTTCTCAGTCGTCTCCTCATACCTTGGATTTCAACACGAAGCACAGTATCGACAGTTCCAAAGGCATTGCTGAGCTGCACCTTGTAGCGGCCAGCGTTGGTCTTCCTCTGGACGTTCCTCACCACCAGGTGGGTGTAGCTTTCAGTGTTTTCAATAATTACATTATCTGATGCATTCAGAGGCTTCTTGCCATAGAACCACATGATCTGGGGTATAGGACGCCCAATGTAGACAACATGCAGACGCAGGCTGGTGCCAGCTCCGGCATAGTACTTCTCCTTCAATGGGAAGCCTGGGTGGAACTGTGGAGATGCCTGCAGGCGCAGTTTGCCGCTGGTCTCCATCTCTCCAGCCTCGTTTATGGCCCTGCAGGTGTACACACCCTCGTCCTCCTGCTCATCCGTCAGGATGCTAAGAGAGTGGTTGCGGCCATCTGAACTCATCTTATACTTGCGACTTTGGATCAATTCTTTGCCGTAGCGATACCACTTGATCTCAGGCAGAGGCCTGCCGATGATACCACAGGTCAGAGTGCCAGACTCGCCAAGCTTTGTGGTTACGTCTTGAATCTCCTCCTTCAAAGCTGGAGCCTCACCAACTGCAGAAACATCAGCAATTTAAGTGATTAAAATTTCACTGATATTTTACACTTTTTACTTTATGCTGTGAAATGTGTCTAAAAGAATGCTAGATTTAAATATCTTTATTTAAAACACAAACGGCTCATTAACACATGATTTAGTGTGTATTTTTAAGACCCAGGTCACATCACAATTTGACTGAGACTTATTTTGCCACACAGAGCGAATCAATTAATTGTAAGTTTTTGACTCAACTGACATAAATATGTTTTTAAAGAAATATCACAGCCATTCAGTTTGATATGAACTGCAGCAGCTCACCGCTCAGTTTGGTCTTGATGCCCATGGGCGTGCGGCGAGGTCGGCTCAGTCCAGTTTCATTCTCAGCAATGATTCTGAACTCGTACTCGGTGGCTTCCATCAGGCCTCCCATGGTGAACTGACGATCCTTGGAGCGTTCCTTGTTGCATTTCTTCCAGGAGCTTTCTCCCGCCTGCCTGAACTCAATCCAGTAGCCCAAAATCTCCTTGCCGCCATCATGCTCGGGCCTGAGCCAGTGGATGGTGATGGAGTCTTTTGTGACAGAGATGATGTCGATCTCTCCTGGTTGGCTGGGTTTGTCTGTTGGACGGGAGATTAACAGCGATGGGGAGATTTAGTCTAATTATTTTAAAACAGATTTAAAATCACTTTTTGATTTACTCATACACTAATCAACTTCAGTTATCATGAACTTACAAAAATATCCTTGTAATTCGGCTTAGTTATAATTTTCAGTGTCTAATCAACTTATTTTATAGTTTCAACAGTCTAGTCACACAGAAACAGAGTTAATGAAATGTCAGCTCACCAAATGGATCTTTGCAGACCACAGACTCTGAAACAGGTCCAGGTTCACTCTGACCAATGTCATTTTGAGCCACCACTCTGAACATGTACTCTGCATCCGGGATGAGACCGGTGACGTTGTACATGGTGGTGGTGATGTGGGTCTTGTTGTGGCGAACCCACTTCTCTGTTGAAACCTCCCGTCTTTCCACATAGTATCCTGTTACGCGGGAGCCTCCATCATCCCGAGGCCGGGCCCAGGACAGAGACACCGTAGTCTTGGTCACATCCATGATCTCTGGTGGGTTGCTTGGAGGTTCGGGTGGACCTGGAAGTATCGTGTGTTGTTGGTGAGCTCATCTACTATGTGCTCAATGTATTTTTCTACACAGTACAAGTCGACGGTTCTATTTAAGCAAAATATTTGAGCCAAAATGCACGCAATTAAACTTTTACATACATTAGTTGGGATAAGACAAAGAAAAAAACTGCAGAAAGTATCAATACTCACAAAGTGGTGTCTTTGGCATGACAGACTCATCAGACTTGAGAGATCTGCTGACGCCAAACTGATTCTCGGCAGAGACCTTGAAATGGTACTCCACATTCTCCTTCAGGCCCTTCACCACCAGAGAGTGCTCGGTTACCCTGGCATCCACTGTATACCAGGCAGCCTTGGGTACCTCTCGCCTTTCCACAATGTATCCCAGGATGTCAGAGCCGCCATCATCTGATGGTGGCCTCCAGCTGACCCGGACTGATCTGGCCTGAATGTCATCGAACTCCAGAGGGCCTTCTGGGACATCAGGGCGACCGATCACCTTCACCTGAAAGGCAGAGCAATACAGAGAGTCAAGTTTTAACCATTCCAACCAAAATTACATAATACATTTTATTTTGATACTAAAGTTCATTTTATTGCTTGAAGTCGGATAAAAACAAAGTTTCCCAGATGAGCCACTCACCTTGATGTACACTGCCTTCCTGCCGCATTTGTTTTCCAGCACCAGGTCGTAAGTTCCTGTGTCATCTTTGTGTGCCTCTTTGATCACCAGCTCGGTGATGTCATCATGTGTGGCGATCATTGCACGGTGGGAGATGTCGCGACCGTCCTTGGTCCACTTGCACGTAGGTATAGGTTTACCCTTGATGGGCACAGACAGGTGGATGACTCCTCCTTGCCTCACCACATAGCCCTCCTCGTATTTACGATCAAGCTCGTAGTCGGGGTAACCTGAGGCAACAGATTAGATTTTTGTCAATTAAACGACAGTCTCAGTACAAGTATGATATTTATTTGGCTGTAAGATCTAACTGTAAAATATAGAATGTTTCTCTACCAAGCATTTCCTGGACTTTAACCACTCCAGGAATCTCAGCTGGCTCTCCAGAACCGCCAGCGTTGCAGGCGATGACCCTAAACTTGTACTCGGCACCCTGTGGCATGTGGGTGAGGGTGTACTCGCACATCTTGGTGGGCGTGGTATTGCACAGTGTCCATTCCACCTGATCCACCTTCTGCATCTCAATCAAATAACCAGTAATGATTGAGCCACCCTCCTCTTCAGGTGGCAGCCAGGCAAGAGAGACTGAAGTCCTGGTGGTGTCCGTGACTCTGGGCTGTACTGGTGGACCTGGAGGCTCTGTTCCACAACACAAAGAGACATTTTGTTAATCTGAACTGGTATGATTCTACTAAAATAGGTGGTGAGGGTTTTAAGGAATTAAAAGGATTAAGAGCATTTGCAGCAGCACTGCAGTTACACTGAGCTTCACACTTACCGATGGGATCCATGGCAACGGTGATGGCAGAGCTCTCGCTGGGTTTGCCAGCTCCTCTGGAGTTGACTGCTGTGATACGATGTTCATACTCCAAGCCTTCCACCAGGCCAGAGGAGCGGTACCTGGTCATGGTGACGTAATTCTTGTTGATCCTCAGCCACCTGTCAGAACGGGCCTCTTTACGCTCAATGATGTAGCCGGAAATGCTGGAGCCACCGTCGACCTCGGGTGGACGCCAAGTCAGGGTCATGCCCTCATGAGTGACGTCAAGCACTTCTGGTCTGCTTGGAGGTCCAGGAATGGCTACAAAAGGACGGATAGATTAATATTGTATGTAAATGGAAATCAGTGGCTGAGAAATACTGAGCCTCTAAATTGTTGGAAATTAGTTTAAACCTTTCAGCATTTGGCAGTTCTTGTAAATAAGAAAGCTTTGTCACAGTAACTCTTTAATAATAATTTGTTCAAATATGAAAATTTAAAAAAATACTAACAAATGAAATACAGAAAGTATAAAGAAATTTGCTTGGTAGTTGTTTGCATGTTTTGGGGAACATTTTACCACAGATGTCTGAAAAAAAGCCCTCTTCTCAATAATCAACAGTCACAAAGGCATGGCACTAAAAGAAGCTAGACAAGCAGCACCAAAAAGAAAAAATGCAACTGAGGAAGCACACAAACAAATTTAGAACATTTAGAGGTCAGGAAGACTGCTCTTGATGGATGGGAACTCACTCTCAGCACTCTTGCACTCCACCACCTCAGACTGCAGGAATCCGCCAACACCGAAGCGATTCATGGCGGCAACGCGGAACACATACTCTGTTCCCTCAGTCAGTCTGGTGAATTTGAAGCAGGGTCGTGTCACTGACTCTGAAACGGTGCTCCAGCCTGGCCGGTGGGCTTCACGCTGCTCCACCACATAGCCACCGACATTGGCTCCACCGTCCTTCTCCGGAGGTTCCCAGCTCACGGTCACAGATACACCGTCAACCTCCTCTATCTTGACTGGACCAACTGGGATGCCAGGTTTGTCTGGATGGAAACAAGAAGTTGGCTTGTTGAAATACTTTCCCATATCATTTGTGTTATACTCAGTATAACACATACAAGCTTTAAGGTCTCAGTAAAATGGCATTTTCCATCTGAAAACAGGAAGCCTCCTTACCAAGGATGATGACTTTGATGACCTCTGTTGCAACACCGATGGCATTCTTCACCTCAAGCGTGTAGTCTCCCGTGTCGTTGATAGTCGTCTCACGTATCACAAGGCGGGTGTATTTACCGTTGCTTTCAATCTTAATGCGGTCTAAGCTGTCCTTCAGTTTGACACCACCGAAGAACCAGGAGCAGACAGGCTGCGGTTTGGCCTTTATGGGGATGTTGAGGTCGATGGGTTTGCCGCGGTGCACGTGGACGATCTTCTGAGGGATGCCAGTGATGTCAATCTTGGGCATCACTGGAACACACAGAAGAGATGTGTCAAGTCAATTTAAGTTAATGTAATTGTATTCATATATCCCTGTTTCCAAAATCACAGTGTGCCTCAAAGGGTTTTACAGTCTGCACTGCATTTAAAAAAACTTCAACGTGTTTAACATGGGGACGTTGAAGGAACCTCGGGAAGAAGAACAGAAGAGGATCTGGAAGTGATTGTAAGATGATTTATGATGCATTTCAATGTTGTCTTACCCTTGATGTCCTGGATGGTGACAGGAGTGACCGTGTCTGCGGGCTCGCTGGCTCCCCTGCTGTTGGTGGCTCGAATTCTGAACAGGTACTGGTCGTTCTCAGTCAGGGACTTGATGGTGTACTGGGACACAGAGGCCTTGACTGTTGCCACGGCGCTCCACCTGTCCGAGCCCACCTTGCAGGCCTCAATGACGAAGCCTGTCAACCTGCTGCCACCTTCATGCAGCGGCTTTTCCCAGTGCAGCGTGACAGAGGACTTGGTCACATCGACGACGTGGAAGTTCAGCGGCACAGACGGCACTTCACACACCAGCACCGCCTCGCTTGTTTCACAGGGCTCACCGACACCATAGATGTTCTCTGGCAGGACTCTGAAGAAGTAATGCACTCCCTCCTCCAGACCTGTGATCCTGAACAGGGTCTTCCTACACTCAGTAGTGACAGTCTTGTAGGACTTCATGCTGGCTTCACGCTTCTCTATGATGTAGTTGCTGACGTGGGCGCCACCATCAATGCTGGGAACATCCCAAGTGATGACAACAGACTCCTTGGTGTAGTCCTTTACCTTCACAGAACCAGGAGGTCCAGGAGTGTCTGCAGGAGAGAAAAAGGTAGAGAAAGATACAAGTGTGTATTTAGAAGTACCTTAAAAAAAAACAAAAAAAACTATTTGAGCTTGAAAATTGGGAAATCCGATTTTACTTTTCATCTTGTGCATCTTTTTATTAAGATTAGCTTAAAATCAGCCTGTAAAGTTTGATTTCTGTATGAGCATACCATAGACTTTAACCAGGATAGTGGCAGTCTTCTTGCCAGATGGATTCTCTGCCTCCACCACATATTTTCCTGAGTCGTAGCGATTGACCTTCTCCACTGTCAGTGAGGTAAAGCTCTCCGTGGTCTCAATGTAGCCGCGGCTTTGCAGCTCTATGCCCGTCTTCCTCCAAGCCACCACTGGCGTAGGCCTGCCCGTGACAAATACAACCAGACGCAGGGTTCCTCCAGCACGCACACAAACTGTTTTCTTAAGGTCCTCAGCCAGCTCCAAGTCAGGCATTTCTGGACAGATAATGGGAGCAAAGCGAGGGGAAAATGTAGTGATTGCAATGTAACAAGCTGGAAAATGACACGGATACGGGTCTGAAACTACTATATTTTCTTTTCTTTTTTTTTAATAGAAATCTGGACTGACTCACCGATTTTCTCCAGAGGCTCGACCTCAGCGCTGGGTTCACTGAACTCCCCAGTGCCATTGCTGTTGATGGCAGCTACCCTGAATCTGTACTTCTTATTGGCTGCCAGGCCAGCAGCCACGTACTCGTTGGTCTTGAGAGCCTTTGCAGTGGCACGGTACCATTGCTCAGTGCCCTCCTCAAGGATCTCCACAACATAGCCGGTGACGTCTGAGCCGCCGTCGTACATTGGCCTGGTCCAGGTCATACTGATGCTGTGCTTGGTTGTGTCGGTGATGCGAGGCATCGATGGAGGAGCTGGGGTGTCTGGTAGTGAATAAAGATAAACATGTTTTGTATGTGCTTGTCCCAGTATGTTTCAGTTAAGCAAAAAATAATTTTGATGTCTTGTAAAAATTTGGGACCACTGCAAAAAAAATCAACTCTTACTCTGCTCGGGGATTTAACAAAAATTCAATGAGTTAAGGGTTAAAGTCTCTCACATGTGGGGTCTTTGCAGAGGATGTATGGCGAGGCGTCGCTCGGATGGCTGTCTCCAGCAGCGTTGACAGCAGTCACTCTGAACTGGTACTCACTTCCCTCCAGCAGGCCTGTGATCTTTAGGCGGGTGTCATAGATGGTGTAAGTCTTGTTCACCCGAGTCCACCTGGTCAAGATACAAAAAAAGAGTATTGTGAAAGACGCACAGACGCTATATTTCATGAAGAGAAAACGAAACAGTGTGTTGCCTGGACGCGTTAAAAGAGTTCATGACTCTTACAGGACTTAACAGTGCTCTTGCGGTGGTGAAATTCATTCATGACTGTTGCCAGATGCCCCGCCTCCTAATACACACAATAAGCCAAAAGAGTTTGGCAGAAAACTGCTGAATTTTGCAACGCTGTAACGCGCCACTGCTTCGCACTGCTTTACGTCACAAAATGTGCTCCTCTCGGGATAGTTAGCAAAGAAGCACATGAATGTATGATGTTTTTGAACTGCTGCATAGTAATTAGGTTCATGCAGGCTAAATAAAGTGACCTTTGCATCTACAGTGACCCACTGCTGCACTTTACTCTCTGCATGATAGGAAACTTCTTTCACATTGTTTCAGTAGTAAAACTTATACAATAATCACTTTCTATGATTCTATAATAGGCTGTGGCAACGACTGGAGGCTGGGGATGGACGGATGAACTCGTTCTTCTTGTATGTGAACTTTCTCAACACTGTAACTAAATTCCCATTAGCTTTCTTAGAAGAAGTTCCCACCTGGTGCTGCTCTTCTCACGTTTATCCACGATGTAGTTTTTGAGCTCGCTGCCTCCGTCGGACTCAGGCTTCAGCCATTCGATGATGACATGCTCCTTACCCACAGCTGTAGCCTCTGGTGTGCCTGGCTGGGATGGGATGGCTGGGAAAGAGGGGTGGAGCAGGTCAAAGACAAATAATTCAGAATATCCATGACCCCAAATTTAACAGTGGAAGAGGGAATTATTGCATGCAATTAGCTTTTTTATTTAATAATCTAAAAGAGTGAAAATAATTTTAAAAAATATAATAAAAATTGGATAATATAAGAGATATTTGAAAATTCTTTTAGTAAATTCAGTGAAGCTGCACTATTGTAATAAAGGGTTAGATGGCTGCTGGAGCACCAACACAAAGAGAAACTGCTGTTTAATGAGAAGTGAAACTTGGGCGATGTTACTTACTGTAGGCATTCCTGGCAATGACGGGTTCAGACTCCAGCGGGACTCCAGGCCCGAACTTATTGACTCCCCGGACTCTAAAGATGTACTCGTTGTTCTTGATTAGTCTGGTGCTGACACATGAGAGCGTCTTGCATTCGGTCTCCATGACGACCCAGTTGAGGCGGCTGGTCTCACGACGCTCCACGATGTAATGGCTGACGGTGTCTCCACCATCCTCCAAAGGAATCTTCCAGGACACCGTACACTTCTCCTCTGTCACTCTGCTGATCACAATCTTATCGGCCGGAGCTCCAGGAGTGTCTTAAACAAAAATCCAGAGTGAGATCAGACAGTCTGGTGATACATCTGTCCACTGCTGTTCAGCTAAATGTTCAGTTGACGAGTTAGGATCTAAAACCAATTATGTACATTATCTTGGCTCCTTACCCAGAACTTTGACGCTGACGGAGGCGGTTTTGGTTCCACTGGCGTTCTTGACAGTCAGGACGTATCTGCCTGTGTCATATCTGTCGCAGTTCTTGATGACGGCCATGGCTCTGGTTGCAGTGTAGGTCAGCGAGTATTTCTCTCCGAGCTCCAAAATCTTATCTCCCTTCGACCAGTACACTGTGGGCTCTGGTTTCCCACCCACAACACCGTCCAGGACGAGGTCAGAGCCGGCTGTGACCGTGACAGTCTCACCAATCAGCTTGCTGTCCAGCTCAGCTTTGGGAGGAGCTACAGCCAAAAACAAAGGGACAGATTAAATTTGGCCTGTAGACTTGTTATACTATTCTATTTATGCTTATGTTATTCTATTTTTAAAAAATGTGCAAAAGAACATGATAAATAACAGACTGAGCAGATAAAATATATTATGCACGAGGAAACAAGACTAGAAATAAACAAAATAGAGCAAAGTATGTCAGCAGCACGTTTCAAAATGAAAACCAAACTTCTAACTGACTGCAAATCTAACGTACTGTATTCATCCTTGCATGTGACTGGTCCACTGGACTCGGATGGTGCACTGTGCACGCCGGAAGCATTCTTGGCGATGACGCGGTACTCATAGGTCTCTCCTTCTCCGAGGTTAGCGACAGTGAAGTAGTTCTCAGTGATGGTGGTGTAGTTACACTTGAGCCAGCGATTGTCGTCCCACTCATCCGTGCTGTAGACTTTCCTTTCCACCACATAACCAACAATCTTGCTGCCGCCGTCGTTGAACGGCACGGTCCAGCACAGTGACACAGAGGAGCGGGTGACATCAGTCACCTCAGGTTTACCAGGAGGATCTAAACAGGGAGAGAAATAAGTTTATGGTAAAGCTGTCAAACAGCTGAATTCACAGCGCATTTTATTTTCTTAAAGACTTTATTTTATTTGATCATGGTAAAAAGTAAATATCAGAACACTTCTAACCAGATTAACCAGTGATGATAGTAGTTAAGACATAATATCTCCCCTTACCAACAGGATTGAGTGCCACCACAGGTCTTGAAGCTTCGCTGGCCTTGCTGAGTCCAGCAATGTTCATGGCGTACGCCCTGAACTGGTACTCCAGGCCCTCAATCAGGTTGGACACTTTGTAATGACATTCCAGGCAGGGCAGTTTGTTCTCCCTCACCCACAGGATGGTGTTCCTCTCTTTCTTCTCAATCCAGTAGCCTGTCACCTTGCTGCCACCATCAGCATATGGCACGTCCCATTTGATGCTGATGGCGTTGGCAGACACAGATACCACATCTGGACGAGTTGGAGGACTTGGAGGAACTGTTGAAATGAGGTGGAGGTGAGAATTGTATTCCTAATTTTACCTGGACATTAATGCATTTACAAGAAATGTTGAACCTTGTTATGCATGATGCAAATTGGGATGTGCATTTACTTTTGTAAAACTGATGAACAGAACTTACCGAATGGATGCTCGATGACAACAGGAGCAGACTCGGTGGACTTGCTGACTCCAAACTTGTTCTCAGCACACACTCTGAAGGTATACTCCATGTACTTGGTAAGATGAGTCACTTTGATGGTGGTTCTCTTCACACTGGAGTTCACCACCTGCCAGGAGGCAGAGCCAGACTCTCGTTTCTCCACAATGTAGTTGGTGATCTCAGAGCCGCCGTCGTCAACTGGCTCTGACCAGGCTAGGGAGCAGGACTCAGAGGAGACTCCAGAAATTTCCACAGGACCTGTTGGTGGACTTGGTCTGCCAACGACAACCACGGTCACTGTGAAAGTCTTCACACCAGCAGCATTTTCTAGAATGAGGTAGTATTTTCCACTGTCGCTTCTCTTGCTGTCTTTGACTACCAGGGTTGTTCTCTCCTTTGTGGATTTGATGATGACCCTGTCTGTTTCTTTCAGCTTCATCTCCTCTAGCTTCCAGGTGACTTTGGGTGCAGGCCTGCCACTGATGGGGATGTCTATTGTGAAAGTGTTGGAGACTTTGCAGGTGATGAGCTGGTTAGTAATGCTGCTAAGGTCAGCAGTTGGCTCGATGCGAGGCTCCTTAATGACCACAGAGCCGAAGGTGCCTTGAGGCTCACTGATTCCAGCATCATTCTTGGCCCTGACTCTGAAGTCATACTCTGTGTTCTCAACAAGACCCTCCACCAGCATCTTCTGGGACTTGGTCTCTCCGCTGACCATCCAGCGGTCAGTGCCTTTAGCTCTGAATTCAACAATGTAGCCTCTAATGCGGCTACCTCCGTCGTGCTCAGGTTTAAGCCACACTAGGGAAGCGGTGGAGTTGGTTGTGTCAACAACATCCAGTCTCTTAGGTGGTGCGGGTTCTTCTGTGGCAATGATGGGTTCGGTCATCTCATGAGGTTCTCCTTGGCCGTACTGGTTAACAGCAGTTACCCTGAGGAGATATGGCACACCAATATCCAAGCCAGTTACCCTGATCATCTGGCGAGAGCACTTAGCGCTGACTTCCTGCCAGGCCAGACGGCTGGCCTCACGCTTGTCCACCATATAATACTGGATTCGAGATCCTCCATCATTAGTTGGGGCATCCCACATCATTGTCAAGGCTCCGCGGGTAACATCTTTGAAAGTGATGGCTCCTGGGGGTCCAGGTGTGTCCAGCACTTTGACAGTGAATGTAATGGACTTGCGCCCGCTGTTGTTCTCCAGTGACAGGGTGTATTTGCCAGCCTCATACCTGGTGCAGCCCTCAATGGTCAAAGTAGACATTGAATCTGTGGTGTTGATGTCAGCCATCACAGGCAGCTCACCGTCAACCCTAGACCAGGTGGCAAGAGGAGCTGGTTTGCCTCGGAAGGCAATTTGGAGGGTAACAGTACCGCCATTCTTTACAATGTGAGTCTGCTTGAAATTGGCATCAAGTTCGATCTCAGGAGATGTTAGTCGGTCCAGAGCCTGTACAGAGCTGGGCATCACTGAGGCTTCGCCCTCCCCGGATCCATTCACAGCACTGACCCTGAATTTGTAAATCTCACCAGGCACCAGGTCCTTCACAGTGTACCTGGTGTGGATGCAAATCTGGCTGTTGACTCTATGCCACTCTTCCAGACTGGCCTTGCACATGTCAATATTGTAGCCAATTATTTCCATGCCACCATCGAAGACTGGTTTTGTCCATTCCAGGCTGACTGAGGACTTTGTGGTATCAGTGACCTGATGGATGAGAAAAGAGCAAAGTCTGAGCTAATGTCTGTTTGCTCTGTTGTTTTCCTATATTTAGTATCATTTTATTTGTGTGCTGATTGGTAATATCAATACAGGTTATTCAAAATAAAACTCTAATACACCTGACAACATACATATTTCCATGTAATTTCATTCAAATATTTTTTACCTTGATTACTGTGGGAGCACTGGGAGTACTGGTTGGTTCTCTGCACTTGAAGAGCCTGGAGGTACTGCTTGGCGGTCCAACACCAGCGCCATTTTCAGCCATGACGCGGAACTCATACTCGTTGCCCTCAGTGAGGTTGATGACACGGTGTCTGAGCTCTGTGATCGCCCTCTTGGAGGAAACCTTAACCCAGCGAAGACTCTTCTTTTCTCTCCTCTCTAGAATGTATTGTTTGATCTCGTTGCCTCCATCTGTTCTTGGTCTGGTCCAGCACAGTGTAATACTGCTTCCTGTCACATGAGTAGCATCTGGAGTACCAGGGGCGTCAGGCACAGCTGAGAGGAGGAGCAGAAAATACGGTAAGTCAGAAAAATAATGTTTGTTAAGTAAAGTTTTTGACATTTTTTTCTAGCTTTTTTTCCTCCACCAACTTCAACTGCAATAGCTGAGGGCTGGACCTTCAGTGTTTGATCTGTAGTTCAGACAAATCACACATGTGAGTAGGTTTACTTACTGTACTGCATCTGTGCAATGACAGGATCAGAGTCCAGAGGTTTGCCAACACCAAACTTGTTGACAGCAGAGATTCTGAACTGGTACTCGTTGCCTTTGATGAGGTTGGTGGCATTGTAGGAGCAGGCTTCACACTTGGAGGTGACCAAGGCCCAGGAGATTCTGGATGTCTCCCTCTTCTCCACAACGTAGTGGGTGATGGCAGCACAGCCGTCGTTCTCAGGCGGGTTCCACCACACAGTGCACTTCTCAGCCGTGATGCCTGTGAAACGGATGGGACCCTCAACAGGTCCAGGAGTATCTGCAGGGAAACAGGAAGTAGAAGAGTGACTGTGTGACTTCATCATACATCTTTAGAACATAGACATATCATTATTAATAAATACCAACCTTGTACTCTGACGTTGACATCAGCTCTCTTAGTTCCAGAGCTGTTCTTGGCCTCCACAGTGTAGATGCCACGGTGGTTTCTATCAGCGTCACGGATAAACACACTGCTGGTGCCAATGCCAATGGCAATCTCAATGTCAATCATGGTCCTCTTGTCAATCTCTTTGCCATCCTTGTACCAAACAACCTGAGGGACAGGGCGTCCAGTGATGCTACAGCCGAGCTTCACATTCTCTCCAGCCTTCAGGGTGAGTACCTGATCTTTAGACCATTCAATCTCAGGAGCAACTGGAGATTAAAGAGGAACAAGAAAATGGGAGATGAGCACAATCAAGCATGTAAGAAACCTCTAATTTATACAAGATAATTAATAAAAACTTCTTCAACTTAAAATTACTTACTGCTTTCATCCTTGGTCATGATGTATCCAGAGGAGTTGGATGGTGGACTGACTGTGCCCACAGCATTCCTGGCTATAGCTCTGAACTCAAATCTGTCTCCAGGAGACAGACCAGTAACAGTGAACTGGGTCTCGCTAATATCAGTAAAATTGCATCGCAGCCATTTTCCTCTTCCTTGGCGCCTCTCCACACTGTAGGCAACAATTTTGCTGCCTCCATCCCTCTTAGGGATGTCCCACTGCAGGGTGACTGAGTCTCTGGTCACATCGATGCAGACGGGGGTGCCAGGTGGATCTAATAAGAAACAAAAGCAACTGATCCATAGTGCTCGATTGTAAAATGTAGAACTAATACAGAGGCGAAAGGGATCTTGATCAAAATAATCCTACATTACAAACATAAAATATATTGACATTTTGATTTAAACATGTACATTTTAATTGTATTATCACATATTTTTGATGTAAAACAAAAATGACACTTTCTTCAGTCTTTTTTTATTGACCTAGCAGATGTAGTATTTAGCATGCACTTACCAACAGGGGAGATGGCGAGCGCATGCTTGCTCTGTTCGCTAACAGGACTGAGTCCAGCGTTGTTCTCAGCATAGACTCGGAAGGAGTACTCCAGACCCTCGATAAGACTGATGATCCTGTACTCTTTGTTGGAAATGATGGTGGAGTTGACCTTCTGCCACATGAGACTGTTCCTGTCCTTCTTCTCAACATGATAGCCCAAAATTGGTGATCCTCCATCAAACTCCGGTGCCTCCCACTTGATGGTCATGCCATCACTGGTAATGTTGTAGGCCACTGGCTTTCCTGGAGGGCCTGGTGGTTTGTACTGGTGCTGGGCAACAATGTCTGAAGAAGTAAGTGGATCACTGACCCCGTACTTGTTCTCTGCACGTACTCTAAACTGGTACTGATTTCCCTTTACCAGGTTGGGAATCTTGAAAGTGGTCCTCACAACGCTGGAGCAGACCATTTTCCAGTTGGCCTGGGAGGTCTCACGCTTCTCTACACTGTAGCAAGTGATCTCACCACCTCCGTCTTCCTTTGGCTCATCCCAGGAAATGATGATACTCTGTGCTTTAATCTCATCAAAACGAATGGGACCAACAGGTATGGAGGGAGGTCCCAGGGTGATCACATTAATATCAAAGTAGTTCTTAACAGTTCTGTTGTCCAAAACCAAGGTGTACTGGCCAGCATGTTCCTTCTTAGCTCCTCTGACTGTGACTGCAGTCTTGTTGTCAGTGGTCCTGAAGCGAATCTTCTCACTTTCCTTCAGAGGCAAGTTATCCTTGAGCCAGCTGATTGCGGGTCTTGGTTTACCCTTGAAGGGCAACTCAATATGGATGTTCTGACCAATACGAACAGCAAGCTCTCCATTGGGATAGTCAATGAGGTTGGCCTCGGGTGGAATGATGAAATCTATCACTGTTATTGGACCAATCTGGGAGAAATCACTTCTGCCCTTTTCATTTTTAGCAAACACTCTGAAGTCCATGACAGCTTTCTCCTTGAGTCCTGTCACCTCACAGCTGCAGCGCTTGCATGTCGCACCCAGAGTCCAGGTGGGATCTTCCTTGGTTCTCTTTTCAATTATGTAATCAGTGATGTGGCTGCCGCCGTCGTGGTCGGGTCTTGTCCACTGCAGTGTAACAGAGTTCTTTGTGGAGTCTACCATCACCAGGTCTTTAACAGCTCCTGGAGTTTCTGTGGCTCTGACAGGCTCAGTGGTCTCACAAGTATCGCCCACACCATACTCATTTTCAGCAGACACACGGAAGAAGTAAGCTGTGTCCTCCTCCAGGCCTGTTACTTTGTAGGTTGTGTTGGCACACTCAGCAGTGATCACCTGGAAAGCTTTCATGGTGGAGCCTTTCTTCTCAACAATGTAATTAGTGACAGGGGAACCACCATCAATGACAGGAGCCTCCCAGCTGAGAGTCAGCTTTCCTCTTGTCACATTTTTGATCATCAGTTTCTGGCAGGTGGATGGACTGTCCAGGACTTTAAGGGATACTGTGATTATCTTGGGTTCTCCTACGCCATTCTCAATCTCAAGCAGGTACTTTCCACAGTCATCACGGGTGACCTTGGGGATGAGAAGCGTCGTGGCTCTCTCAGTGCTGGTAATGGTGAAGCGGTTGTCACCAGCCATGTTGCGGTCACCGCGGCGCCATGTGACATTCGGGGCAGGGCGTCCCTTTAGAGGGATAAACACCTCAACATCACGACCAGCCTTGGCTGTGTACTGGGTTGTCATGGAAACATCCAAATCCAAATCAGCCTCCTCTGTTGGAGAAAAAGGCAAAACACCAAAAATTAAAATTGATAATCTAGCAAATTATAAGCCATGGGAAAATGATACATTTATTTGTATACTAACTAATTATATGAAGTCAGGGAAAACAATGTCTTTTAATGCTGTAATGAACTTTAATTTTGCATATAACACCTTTCTATCTTGACTGTTCAGCAAATGAAAAAGACTCAAGTCTCGTGTCAATACCAGTGAGAGATCTTAAAGAATACAAACCCAAGATATCTTTGGCTTGAACAGGTTGGTACATTTTGATGTCTTCTCCTTTGCCTTTGCAGTTGACGGCAGAGACTCTGAAGAAGTAGTAGGTTCCAGGTTTCAGGTGAGACACCACATACTCACAACTCTTGACCTTTGGGTTGATGGTCACCCATTCTCTTTCTTCTGTGTTCATCTGGTCCAAAACATAATGTGTGATTTCACTACCGCCATCATAGACAGGCTTCTCCCAGCCCAGCGTGATCGAGGTCTTTGTTGAGTCAACCACACGCAGCTTGGATGGCTCACCAGGCAGATCTAGAGAAGAGAGTGAATGTCGGCAGTTGTTTAATGGCGAAGATCTCAACGTTTAACACATTTTACGAGTGTATTTCTAAAACGCTGTCATAGGGATGTCTGCAAGTGCAAACTGGAAGCATACCAATGGGGTCGTAGGCCTTGTACAAATCAGAAGCTTCGGAGTAGTTTCCTGCTCCAGCTTTGTTGACAGCACAGACTCTGTACTGGTACTCGTTGTTCTCCACCAGGTTGGTGACTTTCTGCCTGGTGTCTCTGATGGTGCCCTTCACCACCTGTATTAAAGTGGATGATATGATGCTTACTAATACCACTTAACTGCTTTATTTTTTATACTCTAATATACTCTAATAATGATGTAATAATATCTGAATAAGAAACAAACCTTGAACCACTGCAGACTCTTCTTCTCCCTCTTTTCCAGGTAGTAGCCATCAATGTCACTTCCTCCATCTAAGGCTGGTCTTTCCCAGATCACTGTCATGGTGGACTTTGTTATCATGGTCACTTTAGGCTTTGAAGGCTCACTAGGTGGAACTGTGTGAAAATCAAAAGAATCAAGTTAGATGTTATAAACCAGTTACAAGGTTTTGCTACTTTATACTATTTTCACAAAAGCTCTTGATAACCTTTTATGTATTCTAATGTATATTAGCAACACAAGTCCATATAATCATGTACATTTTTTTATTAAGGCTAATAATCAACTAAAGATGAACAGCAGTTTTGGTGAATGACGGTGAGATTATTCAGCTTGTTTACCGAATGCATTCTTGGCGATTATGGGCTCAGACTCCAGTGGGTCTCCTATGCCATACTTGTTGACTCCACGAACTCTGAAGATGTACTCATTGCCCTGGATGAGTCTTGGCACGTTAACAATGCAGTCCATCAGTTTCTCTGAGACTATCGACCACATGACTCTGCTGGTCTCCCTCTTCTCCACAATGTAATGTGTTACCATTGCACCACCCTCATCAGCAGGTGGGGACCACATGATGGTGATGTTGTCAGCTGTCACCTTCTTAAACTGAATCTCTCCATCAGGAGGGCCTGGCTTGTCTGGATAAGAGAAGGACATTTTAATGCATGGCAGGGGTGTATTGTATAAAAGATTAGCTTATTGCAATGCAAAATTACTGTATTGAACACAGTTCTTAAATAATATCTAGCATACCTAGAATGAGTAGCCTGACAAGAGCACACGTAGATCCCAGGGAGTTCTTCACCTTGACCTCATAGGTTCCAGAGTTCAGACGAGTGGTTTCCCTCAGGAACAGACTGGTGGACTCGAATGTGTGTTTGAAAGAGAGCTGGGCATTGGGCTTAAGCTCTCTGCCATCCTTAAACCACTCTATAGTTGGAGCAGGTTTAGCTGTGATATTAAACTTGAGCTCCACATTAGACTCAGCCTTGTACTTGACCTCGTTGAGATACTCCTGAGGTATTTCTATCTCTGGGGCACCTGAATGTCAAACCAAAGACAGGTAGGTGAGCTCAAATTCCAGTGGGTAAATTCTTTAATCACAAGACAAAAAAACATAATGTGACAATAACGTATCAGATCCCACAGTGCAAAAGCACTAATGTGATATCCACTTTCATAAAATACACTGGCCAAGGAGAAAAGGCCACGGAGCATCAGAATGTAGTATGTTAATTCTGTAAGGAGAATGAATGTACCAAATATGATGGCAATAAGTTGTTTGAATTAAAATGCTCTAAAACATATAAGAGACTTACCATAGGTGTCTACGCATGTGGCTGGTCCCGCTGTTGTGGACGGGTTGCTCACTGAACCAACAGCATTCTTGGCCATAACTCTAAACTCGTATGTCTCGTCCTGGGTGAGGCCAGTTACAGTGAAGCGGGTGTCTGTGATGTTAGTGATGTTAGCTTTGGACCACTTGGCATTAACACTGTCTTTCTTCTCAACGATGTAGCCAGTGATTGGGGATCCGCCATCGTAGTTCGGCCTCTGCCAGGATAGGCTGATTGAGTTCTTGGTGATGTCACTGATATGCAAGTTGATTGGTGGCTCTGCAGAAACAAACAGCAAAATCTCATTAGAAAGTAACTACTGCAAGTAAGTAAAATCTCATTTATGTGGCATCTGTAGATGTGCTTTGACATGAAACTCACCACAGGCATCAATAGCCAGCACTGCATCAGAAACCTTGCTGAAGGCACTGATTCCAGCAGCGTTCTCTGCTGCCACCTTGAACTCATAAATAAGTCCAGCATTGATATTGGTGACCTTGAAGTGTGTAGCACGGATCACCATTTTGTTGACTCTCTGCCAAAGGATGCTGTTCCTGTCTTTCATCTGGAGATGGTAGCCAAATACATGGCTGCCACCATCTGACTTGGGCTCCTTCCAGGCAACGGTGATGGTCTCCCTGGTTACAGCCGTGATTTCTGGAGTCGATGGCGCTTCAGGAATAGCTGGTGAGTAAAAGTCCAAAAGTGTTAATATATTCCTTGAGTTAAGCAGAAAAGAATAAAAAGTGAAATCACAGAGGGGAGCAGTAAAAAGACCACTTACTGTAGGGAAGACTGACGGTAGCTGTCGGTGAGTCAATGTGCTCACTGATGCCATATCTGTTTTCAGCCCTGATTCTGAACTGGTATTCCAGGCCAGTGGTCAGTTTCATTATCTTCATGGTGCATCGAGCCACAGCAGAAGAGACATCCATCCAGTTAGCTGTTGTTGTCTCTCTCTTCTGGATGATGTAATTGGTGATGGGGCTGCCGCCATCATATGCTGGTGGAAGCCACTTCAGGCTCACACTGTCCTCTGTGACATCAAACAACTCCACTGGTCCTTGTGGGGCACTGGGGCGGTCCAGAACCACAATGTTTATAAAAGACTTGGTGGTTCCACTAGAGTTGGAAGCAGTGATATCATAGCGTCCCGAGTCTCCAGCGATGCTCTCACGCAAAATAATCTTGATGCTGTCAGGAGTGACTTCAGAGTTAAACCTCATTGTTGACTTGAGAATGACATTGTCCTTGGAAAGGCTAACTTTGGGTAAAGGCCGGCCTGTCAGTGGGATATCACACTTGAGAGTAGAGCCGGCTCTCACATACACTGTGTTGTGAGGGAAGTCCTTCATGATGATCTCAGGAGATTCTAAGGGGGGGAAAAATGAAATAAAATAAATAAATAGAGTGATGTTGCAAATTCAGTGTAATATTGTGTATTCTGACTTTGCTGTATGCAATAATTACACTTGTTGGATGCTGGATTATATGCTGCTTATATTTCTTATTAGTCTTTACTTATCACACTGTTAAATCTCACCAGTTTTATTGGTTTGTAACTTACCGAGTTGATCTTTGACCAATACAGGGACAACCATTTCCTTGATATCACTGAATCCAGCATGGTTCTCAGCTCTTACTCTGAAGAAGTACTCAGCGTTCTCTCTCAGACCATAAACTGTTAAGTGGGTTGACTTTGAGGTGCCACACTTAACCCACTTCTCTTGGCCTTTCTCCAGAGCTTCAACCATGTATCCAGTAATTCTGCTGCCTCCATCTTGTTCTGGTTTGGCCCAGGCCAGGGTTACACTCTCCTTGGTCACATCAGTTGCACCCAGCTTTGGTGGTGGGCTTGGTTTTTCTAGAGAAAGAGGACATTGTGTGTTTTTTTATAATAATCTGTTTTTGCAAATCAGTTTCTACAGGGTGTATCAATTTCTATAGTTTTACCATCTTAAATTTCAATACCTGTGATCTTGGTTCCCTCCTTAGTCTCAGCAGGAACACCGACACCATATTCATTCTCGCCTGTGACTCTGAAGTAGAAGACTCCTCCCTCCTGCAGGCCTGTCACTTTGTATGTCAGTCTGTGGCATGTGTCAGTCAATCTGGTCCACCCTTTCTTGCTGGCCTCCCGGATATCAATTAGGTAGTTCTTGACCGGTCCTCCTCCCTCATTCTCAGGTGTGTCCCAGGTTACAGTAGCAGAGGTCTTGGTCACTTCCTTGACCTCTACATTGGCAGGAGCTCCAGGAGAGTCCAGGACTCTGACATTGAGTGTCAATGAGGCAGTCCCAGCTACACTGGAGAGGGTGACTGTGTATTTACCAGAATCATTGCGGTTTGCCTTCTCCAAGGTAATGGAGGTAAAGGTGTCTGTGGTGTCAATGACAGCACGAACTCTGAGGTCAACATCGGGCTTAGTCCATGTAACAGTGGGTATAGGTTTGCCTCTGAAGGGAACTGTCATAGTGAATGAGCTTCCATCCTTCACAATAAGAGTCTTCCTCATCTCATTGCTGATGTCAAAGACTGGCTCCTCCTCTCTTTCTTTGGCAATCTGTTTGTCTGACTCAGCACTGGGCTCACTGACTCCAATTTTGTTAATGGACTTTACAACAAACACATACTCTGCTCCAGGTGTCAATTTTACCACTGTAAACTCTGTGTTCTTGGTGTTCTGGACTCCAACAATCCATTCATCATCCAAAGTCTTCCTGTATTCTACTCTGTAACCAGTGATAGGTGCTCCACCATCAAACAGTGGCTTAATCCATGACAGGGTGATCGTGGTCTTTGTAGAGTCAACAATCTTAGGCTTAGCAGGGGGTGAGGGAAGGAACTGTGGATCCTCAGCCTTGGTGAGTGGACAAGGGCTGCTGGGAGCACTGAGGCCGGCTGAGTTTTCTGCAAACACTCTGTACTCATATTCACTGCCCTCGCGCAGGTGTGAGGCTTTGACTCTTAGATCGTAGACAGGTTTCTTATTGACACGGCACCAGCGAAGGCCAGTCTTCTCTCGCTTTTCAATTACATAGCCAGAGATACTGCTGCCACCATCTGAAACTGGTCTTTCCCAACAGATGGTCATTGCCTCACTGGTAACTGCGGTGACCTGAACATTAGTGGGAGCTGCTGGTACAGTAAATGGATCCAAGGCCTTTACCGGCTCACTTTCCAGGGCTTCACCCTCTCCATATTTGTTGACTCCTCTGACCCTGAAAATGTATTCATTTCCTTTGAGCAGCTTAGTCACTTTACATGTGGTTGCCTTCATGTCACCATAGACAAGGGTCCAGGCAAGGCGACTGGTC
The DNA here is from genome assembly GCA_029783645.1 of Ctenochaetus hawaiiensis. NCBI lineage: Eukaryota > Metazoa > Chordata > Actinopteri > Acanthuriformes > Acanthuridae > Ctenochaetus > Ctenochaetus hawaiiensis. The sequence continues at coordinate 23,615,897 of JAPZDY010000005.1, read as the reverse complement.
TCTCTTTTCTCCACAATGTAATGCATTATTTCCGCACCACCATTCTCCTGAGGGGGTCCCCATGCTATGGTACATTTCTCTGCTGTGAGGCCTGACACTGCCAAAGGACCAGAAGCAGGTCCAGGTCTGTCTAGAACCTTACAGTTAATTGCCACAGACCTGGTCCCTGCCACATTGTGCAAGGTCAGGACATACTGGCCAGAGTCCCTCCTGATAGCGTCTCTGACAATCAGTGTGGTTGCGAAGTTTGTGGAGGTGATTTCACATCTGGCTTTGGCCTCGATCTCCTTCCCATCCTTGGACCATGAGACAACTGGTAGTGGACGGCCTGTGATTTCAGCATCAATTCTAATAACCTCTCCAGCCTTAATGACAACCAGCTGCCTCAGCTTATCTTCCAGGATAATAGTTGGAGGGTCCACATCATCTTTAACTGTGATAGGACCAGTATTCTCTGATGGAGCACTCAATAGTTCTGCAGAATTCTTAGCAATGACATGGAAGTCATACTGGACATCTTCTGTAAGGCCTGTGACATCAAAATAGGTGTCTTGCAGGTTGGTAAAGTTGCATTTCAGCCAGCGACCATTAGGAAGTTCTCTGCGCTCAACAATGTAGCCAGTAATCTTAACTCCGCCATCATACTCTGGCTTATCCCAAAAGAGGGAAACTGAGGTCCTGGTAATGTTGGTGACTCTAAGGTTGCGTGGAGATTCACATGGATCTCTGGCTGCCACAGCATCACTAGCTTTAGTGCATGGACCAATGCCAGCGATATTCTCAGCATAGACTCTGAATTGATAGAGAAGACCTTCTTCAATGCCTGTCATCTTAAACTGGTTCTCAGTAAGCAGACCTCTGTTGACCTTAGTCCACAGGATGCTGCTTTGGTCTTTGCATTCAATGTGATAACCAGTAACAGGGCTTCCACCGTCACTGGCAGGTCGGCCCCATACCACAAGCATACCATACTTTGTGGCGTGGGCAATGTGCAGGTTAGTTGGAGGACCGGGAGGCTCGAAAGGATACTGAGCAACAACTGGAGCAGAGTCAATAGCTGAACTCTTGCCATAACGGTTTTCTGCTGCTATACGGAACTGGTATTCTGTTCCCTGAGTAAGACGAGTCACTTTGATTGATGTCCTGGCCACTGTGGCTGAGACTATCTGCCAGTGGGTTGTGGTTGTGTCTCTCTTCTCCACCACATAATTGTTGATCTGGCATCCACCGTCATAGGTTGGAGGATCCCAGGACAAAGAGATAAAGTCAGCGCTCACCTCATCAACCTTAATGTTGCTTGGTGGGCCAGGTTTGTCCAGGACTATGACAGAGATTACTGCTGTCTTGGTGCCGATTGAATTAGTCAGAGTAATCTCATACTTTCCTACATCATCCTTGGTTGCATCCTTGATTATAACCTTGGATGAGGTCTTGGAAGTAAGAACATTGACCCTAGTTGTCTGCTTAAGAGCCTGGCCATCCTTCTTCCATGACACTTCAGGCTGAGGTCTGCCTTTGAAGGGAACATCAATCTTCAAATCGTCTCCTGCTTTTACACTGTATGTGTCAAACAACATGTTGATGGTGGGCTCCATAGTGATGTCCTTTACCACAACAGGATTAGCGAGAGGCTTGGGATCACTCTTGCCCTTTTCATTCACAGCAGTCACCCTAAAGGCATATTCCTCTCCGGTTGTGAGTCCAACGATAGTAGCTTCCAGTGCTTTGACTTCAGCACATACGGTCCATTTATCATCTCCCTTGGGCTGCATCTCCACGATGTAATTTGTGATTTTGCTGCCTCCATCATAATCAGGTTTCTCCCAGGAAAGGGTAACAGTATGACGGGTCATATCAACCAGGATAATCTTACCAGGAGGCAAAGGAGCCTCAGAAACCTTGACTTGATCTGTGGAGGCAGGTAGACCTACTCCCAGCTCATTCACAGCCAACACACGGAAATAATATCGGCCTCCCTCCTGCAGGTCAGAAATAATGTAGGAGTTCCTCACGCAGTTGGTGCACACACTGGTGAAAGCCATCCTTTTCTGTTCTCTCTTTTCCACAATATAGTGAGATATCTTAGCCCCGCCATCAATAAGAGGAGGCTCCCACGAGAGAGAGACAGAATTTCTTTTCACATCTTTAACCTCCAAGTTTGTAGGAGCACTTGGGGAATCCAGAACTCTGACGTTTATGAAGGCTGACTTAGAGCCACTGAGATTCTCAAGGGTCAGAACATATTTGCCAGTGTCAAATCTGTCAACATTCTCGATAACGAGCATTGTGTAAGAGCTTGTGACTTCAATCTGGGCACGCTCATTTAGAGTTCCATCAGCCTTTGACCATTTGACTTCAGGCTCAGGCTTTCCTCTGATTGTCACAAACAGACGCAAGGTAGCAGTGGCACGAACATTGACCATCTTTCTTAGGTCAGCATCTAGTTCAATTTCAGGAGCCTCCAGCTTCTCAGCAGCAATCACAGACCCAGGGAGGTCCACATGCTCTCCAACTCCTTCAATATTAACAGCACAGATTCTGAAGTTGTACTCTGCATTCTCCTTTAGTTTCTTTACAGTGTAGTGAGTGGTCTGGACACCATAGTGTGGTGTGCAAGTGATCCATTCATCATCTGTTGCCTCCTTCATTTCAACAACATATCCACTGATCTTTGCTCCACCATCATAGATAGGTCTGGACCAGGACAAAGAGACTGTTGTGCTTGAATGGTCAGTGACTTTAGGGCTACTTGGAGGTCCTGGTGGATAAATGGCATCACAGGCCTTGATGTATTGACATGGTGCACTATATTTTCCTACACCAGCAGCATTTTCTGCTGCAACCCTGAATTCGTAGGAGTGGCCTTCTGTGAGACCTGTGCATCTGAATCTCAAATCAGTCAGTCTCTTCTTGTTGCACTTCATCCACCTGATTCCATCCTTATCACGTTTTTCAAGGATGTATCCTTCAATCTCAGCTCCTCCATTGTTCTCTGGTCTCTCCCAGGTAAGTACTATGGAGTCCCTAGTGATAGCACCAGCCTCTGGGGTGGAGGGAGCACTGGGAGTTGTGAAGGGGTTACGAGCAATAACAGGATCAGATTCTAAAGGCTCACCAACACCATATTTATTTACTGCAGTGACTCTAAAGATGTACTCATTGCCAGGCAGTAGTTTTGTGATTTTATAGCTGATTGCCTGGATCTTAGGCTCAACCATGGTCCATGACAAACGACTGGTTACTCTCTTCTCAATTATGTAGTGAGAGATGCTGGCTCCACCATCATGTGTGGGATGGTTCCAGTGCAAATAACATTTCTCAGCTGTGACCCCTTTGACCTCAAGAGGCCCATCAGGAGGACCGGGTCTATCCAGAACTTTAACATTAACTGGGATCATCTTGGTTCCACCTACATTGACAAGTTTGAGGACAAAATGGCCACCATCCACTCTGATGCAATCCTTGACTGTCAGGATTGTATGGGTGAGTGTTGTCTTGACTTCCATCCTTGGTGTGGTTTTGTCAACCTCTTTTCCTTCCTTTAACCAAATTACCTCAGGCAGAGGCTTGCCGCTGTAATCTGCATCAATGACAAATGTCTCACCAGCATGAACAACAGTCAGATCCTTGAACTTAGAATCCATGGTAGCTTCTGGAGCCTCAATTTCATCTTTGGCAGTAATTTCTCCAGTACTCTGAGAGGGACGGCTGGAAATGCCAGCAGCATTCCTGGCAATGACTCTGAACTCATAAACACAGTCCTCAGTCAGGCCAGTGATTGTAAACTGGGTATCAATAATATTGGTGAAGCTAGCCTTCATCCAGCGAGTGTCTGGATGTTTCCTTCTCTCAACCACATAGCCAGTGATTGAACTACCTCCATCATACTGAGGCTTGGTCCATTGTAGTGTCACATGATTTCTGGTGATTTCAATAGCCTCGGGATTGCCAGGTGGGTCACAAGGGTCCCTTGCTACTGTGCTCTCTGACACCTTGCTAACTGGGCTGAGTCCAGCAATATTCTCAGCATAAACTCTGAATTCATACTCAATTCCTTCTTCCAACTCTGTAGTTTTGAAACGTGCTTCAGGGATTAGAAGTTTATTGAGTTTGGTCCACAAAAGGCTGTTCTTCTCCTTCCTCTCAATGTGATAGCCCAGAATTGGGCTGCCTCCATTGTTAGTGGGAACTTTCCATTCAACAACCATGTTATCTTTGGTTACAGCTGATATAATTGGTGTTCCTGGTGCATTAGGTTCGCTGAATGGATATTGAGCAATTACAGCAGGAGAGACGATGGCAGAACTCTTTCCATATCTGTTCTCAGCTGACACTCTGAACTGATATTCAACCCCAGTCTTCAACTTAGTAACTTTGATAGTTGTCCTAGCAATGGTAGCAGACACAATCTGCCATGCTGTTGTGGTAGTGTCTCTCTTTTCCACAATGTAGTTGTTGATCTGACAGCCTCCGGTATACTCTGGTGGCTCCCAGGACAGAGTGACGTAATCAGAGCTCACCTCCTCAATCTTCACAGGGCCAGTTGGTGGGCCAGGCTTATCGAGAATAATCACAGTAATTTCCTCTGTAGCTGTTCCAATACTGCTGGTGGCTGTCACAGTATATTTGCCCGAGTCTTCCTTATTTGCTTCCTTGATGTACAGTTTAGTAGATGATGGTGTGCTAGATACATTTAGTCTGGTTGTCTCCTTAAGAGCCTGCCCATCCTTTTTCCATTCAACCTTAGGAACAGGGCGTCCAAACACTGGAATCTCAATCTTCAGATCCTCACCATTTTGTAAGCTGTAAGTGTTGAAAGCCATCTTGAATCTCGGTTCAATAGTTAAATCTTTCGCAGTCACTGGCGCAGCAAGAGGCCTGGGGTCACTCTTGCCTTTCTCATTGAAAGCAGACACTCTAAACAGGTACTCATGTCCTGCACTGAGGCCTGTGACAGTGCCTTCACAGGTTTTGGATGTTGCAGCTACCACCCATTCTTCTGAGCCTACAGGCTGCATTTCAATGTAGTAGCCCATGATTCTGCTGCCTCCATCATGGTCTGGCTTCTCCCAGGAGAGTGAGGCTGAGGTTTTGGTTACTTCTGTCAAAGTGACCTTACCCACAGGCAGAGGAGGCTCAGAGCACCTTACTGCGTCTGCTGTCTCCACTGGCTGTCCCACGCCAAACTCGTTCTCTGCTAAGACTCTAAAGTAGTACACAGTTCCCTCAGTAAGGCCAGTTATACGATAGCTTGTCTTTGTACATTTGTTGTCGACATTTGAGAAAACTTTTCTGGTGGACTCACGCTTTTCAACCAAGTAATTCTTGATTCTCGCACCACCATCAATAAGAGGAGGCTCCCAGGTCAGGGTGACACTTTCTCTCTTAATGTCTTTTACCAACAGATTCAGTGGGGCCCCAGGAGTATCCAGAACTTTAACAGTGACAAAGGCTGATTTAGTGCCAGCACTATTTTCTAAATTCAGGATGTATTTTCCAGCATCATATTTGTCACAGATGTCGATAGAAAGCTGTGTATAATCTTCACCGGTCTCTATCTGAACTTTACTTGGAAGTTCTCCATCCTCCTTTGCCCAGCTGATCTCAGGAGCAGGACGCCCCTTGAATGGAATGCAGATTCTCATTGAGCCTCCTGCACGGACAACTATTCCCTTTCTAAGCTCAGAATCGAGAATCATTTCTGGAGGATCAATTTTATCAATGGGTTTCACGACACCCTGGATTTCAGTGGGCTCACCGACACCCAGCTTATTGATGGCACATATGCGCACTTTGTATTCTTGGTGCTCTATCAACTTGGTGATGGTAAACTTGGTTGCATTCACTCCAGAGGGTGGGGTGCATATGGTCCACTCTTCCTCATCAGCCTTGGTAATTTCCACAGCGTATCCTTGAATTTCACAACCGCCATCATAGATAGGCCGTTGCCAGGCCACAGTGATAGAGTTTTTAGTAGTGTCAACCACATGAGCATTGGCAGGAGAGCCTGGTTCAAAGCTAGGGTCACAGGCTTTGAGGTATGGTGTACATGGGCTTGGCTGACCCACTCCAGCTGCATTCTCAGCAGATAGCCTAAATTCATATTCATGATCCTCAGTCAGTCCTGTTACTCTAAAACGCAAGTCTGTCACACGGCGTTTGTTGCACTTGGTCCACCTAACTCCAGCTCTGTCTCTTTTCTCAACGATGTAACCAACAATGTCACTACCCCCATTGTTGTCAGGGCGGTTCCAGCAGACAGTCATAGAGTCCCTGGTGATGTTAGTGATCTCAAGCTCTTGAGGTGGGCCAGGAGGAACAAATGGATTTCTCATGATGACTGGTGCTGATTCAAGAGGTTCACCCACACCATATTTGTTGACAGCCATGACTCTGAATATATACTCATTGCCCTTTAACAACTTAGTAACCTTGATCATGGTTGCTCCACAGTCACTTGAGACCACAGTCCATGCCAGGCGGCTTGTTTCTCTCTTCTGGATAACATAGTGAGAAATACTAGCTCCTCCATCATGCCTGGGTGGAAGCCATGAGAGTGAACACTTCTCCTCAGTGACATTGCTGACAGTAAGAGGTCCCTCTGAGGGCCCTGGCCTGTCCAGGACCTTCACGGTGAATGGAACAGTTTTGGTCCCAGCCACATTAGTCAGAACCAGTGTGTACTGTCCTCCATCTACTCTGATGGCATCCTTCACAACAAGCAAAGCCTTGAAATCTGTGTTTTTGATCTCAGCTCTTGCCGAGTTTTCAACCTCAACAGTTCCTTTGAACCACTGTGCAGTGGGGATTGGCTTTCCTTCAACACTAGCCTCCAGAATGAAAGTCTCTCCAGCATTGACAACAATAGTCTGGTTGTATTTTGGATCTGTCTCACACTTAGGTGGATCAACTTCATCCTTGGCTGTTATGGATCCTGTGCTTTCAGAGGGCTTGCTGACTGCACCAGCTGCATTCTTTGCAATTACTCTGAAGTCATATTTACTGTCTTCTGTTAGGCCAGTAACTGTGAATTCATGTTCCATGATGTTTGTAAAGCTAGCCTTCATCCACTTTCCTTCGGGAAGGTCACGTTTCTCCACTACGTAACCAGTAACTAAGCTTCCACCATCATACTGAGGAGGTGTCCACCTCAGCTTCACTGAGTGTCTGGTCACAATCAAAGCCTCAGGACGGCCAGGAGGATCACATGGGTCACGGGCTACATAAACTTCAGAGACTTTGCTACATTTTCCAATACCAACAATATTTTCAGCATAGACTCTGTACTCATACTCAATACCTTCCTCCAGAGGAGCAGATTTGAACCTGCAGTCTTGGATGAGCATTTTGTTAATTTTGGTCCAGAGGATACTGTTCTTTTCTTTCCTCTCCAGATGGTAGCCCAGAATGGAACTTCCTCCATCAGATGGGGGTTTGTGCCACTCAACCACCATATAGTCCTTAGTGTATGAAGACACAAATGGTGTTCCTGGTGGGCCAGGCTCCTGGAATGGATACTGTGCCAAAACAGGCTCTGAATCAATTGCATAACTCTTTCCATATCTATTCTCAGAATAGATTCTGAACTGGTATTCAGCACCTGTCTTCAGATTGCCCACTTTTAGTGTGGTTCGTGCCACAGTGGCAGAGACAACCACCCAGTTGGTTGTAGTTGTGTCTCTCTTCTCCACCACATAGTTTGAGATTGGGCAGCCACCTGTATATGTAGGAGGTTCCCAGCTCAGAGTAATACTCTCAGCACTGATGTCCTCTAACTTAACAGGGCCTGTTGGTGGACCTGGTTTGTCCAAAGTGATCACCTCAATAGTGGCGTCTTTGGAACCCAGAGCATTGGCAACATTGATGCTGTACATGCCTCCATCCTCTCTTGTGGCATCTTTTATGGTGAGAGTGGTGTGATGAGCTGAGTCGGTGACATTGACTCTGGTGGTCTGCTTAAGGGCAGCTCCATCCTTGGTCCAAGTAATGGTTGGCTTTGGATGGCCAGCAACAGGGACCTCTATCTTAAGGTCATATCCCACTTGCACACTGTAGGTGCTCACTTTGGGTCTAACAGCTGGATCAATCACCAGGTCCTTTACAACAACAGACTGGACAAGTTGTCTAGGGTCACTTTTGCCTTTGTCATTTACAGCAACAACTCTGAACTGATACTCCTCTCCCTTAAGAAGGTTTGTCACAACGGTCTCCACTGCCTTTACACTAGAGCACACAGACCAAGCGTCACTGTCCTTGACTGCTAGCTCAACTTCATAGTGGCTGATCCTGCTGCCGCCGTCATGATCAGGCTTCTCCCAGGTGAGAGTTACAGTGCTACTAGTGACATCAACAACACTGACTTTACCAGGTGGCTGAGGCTTCTCAGATATCTTAATTGGTTCTATAGTTTTAGCAGGGAGACCAATACCATATTCATTCTCTGCCAAGACTCTGAAGAAGAAGATTCCACCTTCTGGAAGAGGTTCAACTTTCCATGACATCCGGTTGCAAGTAGTGATGGGAGAGTACACTTTCCTGGTACTTTCACGCTTCTCAACAATGTAATGTTTAATCTTAGAGCCACCATCCAGAAGTGGAGGCTCCCATGTAAGAGTGACAGACTTCTTTGTAATCTCTTTCACTATAAAGTTAGTGGGTGGACTAGGTGAATCCAAGACTCTGACACTGATGAATACTGACTTGACTCCACTGGCATTCTCTGCAGTAAGGGTGTATTTGCCACTGTCAAATCTGTCAACATTCTCGATGACAAGTGATGCATAGGTGCCTGTAGTATCAATCAATGCAGTCTCCTTAATCTCACCCTCAGCTTTGCCCCATTTCACCTCAGGCGCAGGACGGCCTCTCACAGGGACATACAGCCGGAGAGTGCTTGCTGCACGAATGTTGATCATCTTTCTCATATCAGCATCCAGGTCAAGATCAGGAGCCTCAAGCTTCTCCTCAAGAAGAATTTTTCCTGGAACATCAGCGTGCTCACCAACACCAACTTTGTTTATAGCACACACCCTGAATTGGTACTCATGCTTCTCCTGAAGCTTTTTCACTGTAAACTTAGTGTCTGTGATTCCAGTGGGAGGAGTGCACATAAACCACTCATCAGATGCACCATCGCAGGCCTCAACAATGTAAGCCTTAATTTCACAACCACCGTCATAAATTGGTTTGCCCCAAGTCAGGGAAACAGTTGACCTCGACGTGTCCACTACCTTGGGGTTGTTTGGTGGGCCTGCTTTAAAGATAGGATCCAGTGCCTTGGCATACACTGTTGCGGCACTAGGTTTGCCAACACCTGCAGCATTTTCAGCAGCAACTCTGAATTCATAGCTATGGTTTTCTAGAAGCCCTGTCACTCTGAAGCGCAGCTCACTTACAGTGCGCTTGTTGCACCTAGTCCATCTCACACCATCCTTGTCACGCTTCTCAACAACGTATCCCTGAATGGGACTGCCACCATCATTAGCTGGTCTCTCCCATGTCACCACCATGGAGTCTTTGGTTATGGTGGAGACTTCTACCTCCACTGGTGGGCTGGGAGTGACAAATGGATTTCTGGCAATCATTGCCTCAGATTCCAGTGGCTCACCAACTCCATATTTGTTGACTGGAATCACTCTGAAGATATACTCATTACCAGGAAGGAGTTTTGTGATCTTCAGGTTCAGTGTTTGAACTTTGGGTTCAACTACAGTCCAAACCAGTCTGCTAGTTTCCCTCCTCTCAACAATGTAATGAGAAACATCACTACCACCATCTTGCAAGGGAGGCTTCCAGGAAATTGAGCATTTCTCACTGGTGACCCCATAAATGGAGATAGGGCCCTCAGGTGGACCTGGTCTGTCCAGGACCTTAACATTGATGTTGACCGACTTTTCTCCTCCAACATTCTTTACCAGCAAAGTGTACTGACCTCCATCAACACGAATAGCTTCTCTAACTACTATGCAAGCTAAAAAGTCTGTGTTCTTGACTTCTAGGCGTGCTGCTTCAGTAATCTCTTGGCCTTCTTTCAGCCAGTGTACTGTGGGCACAGGCTTACCACTGAAAGCACCCTCAAGCCTGAAGGTCTCTCCAGCATTTACCACCACTGCTTGGGAGTACTTGGCCTCTAAATCAATCTTGGGTGGATCCACCTCATCCTTGGCAGTAATTGCTCCAGTAGAGTCGGAAGGCTGGCTAGAGACACCTGCAGCATTCCTGGCAATCACTCTGAACTCATAAATCTGATCTTCAGTAAGTCCTGTGACAACAAACTCTGTTTCGATGATGTTGGTAAAACTGGCTTTCATCCAGCGGCCGCTTCCCTCTTTCTTCTCAACTACATAGCCTGTGATCTTGATGCCACCATCATACTCAGGTTTAGTCCATCTGAGTGTCACTTTGCTTCTTGTCACAATGACAGCCTCTGGTTTTCCAGGTCTCTCACAAGGATCTCTGGCAACTTGCATTTCACTGAGTTTGCTGGCTTTGCTGAGGCCAACTATGTTCTCAGCATAGACTCTGAACTCATATTCAATACCTTCCTCAAGGCCAACAACCTTGAATCTGGTTTCTGGGATAAGTTGTTTGTTTTGTTTCACCCACAGTATACTATTTCTCTCTTTGAGTTCTAAGTGGTAGCCCACAATTTTGCTTCCACCGTCATTGCTAGGTTTTTCCCACACAACCACCATGCTCTCCTTGGTGGCTGACTGAACCACAACGGAACGTGGTTGGCTAGGCACTTCAAATGGATACTGAGCAACAATTGTATCAGAGAGCAGCACTGAGGACTTGCCATACCTATTCTCTGCAGCAATTCTAAACTGGTACTCCGATCCAGTTTTCAGCCGGGCTGCTTTAATAGTGGTTCTGGCTACTGTAGCTGACACAATCTGCCAGTTAGTGGTGGACGTGTCTCTCTTCTCAACAACGTAATTGTTGATGGTGCAGCCACCGTCATACTCTGGTGGATTCCAGGAGAGGATTACGCTGTCAGCAGTTACCTCATCCAGCTTAATTGGGCCAGTTGGAGGACCAGGCTTGTCTAGAACAACAACACTAATGTCTGTAGATGCCTCACCAGCTGTGTTGGTCAGTTTTATAGTGTATGTGCCCACATCATCTCTACAAGACTCTTTAATAACTAGGAGAAGGTTTTTGTCCGTGGATTCAGCGTTAACCCTAGTTGTCTCCTTTAGAGCAACGCCATCTTTGAGCCAAGTTGCTGTGGCCTTGGGACAGGCAGCATACGGAATGTCTATCTTCAGATCATCTCCTGCTAGAACACTGAATGTGCTAAAGATAAGTTTGAAGGTTGGTGAAATGACCAGGTCTTTAGCCACCACAGGCACACTGAGAGGACGTGGGTCGCTGACTCCCTTTTCATTGGTGGCTGAGATTCGGAACATGTACTCCTCACCCTGCGTAAGGCCAGTTACAAGAGCCTCATTGGTCTTTACCACCATGACCTGGGTCCACGTCTCACTGCCTTTACCCTGCATCTCAACAATATAGCCTGTGATTCTGCTGCCACCATCATGGTCAGGCTTTTCCCAACTTAGTGTGACGCTGGTGCTGGTGACCTCACGAAGGGACACTTTGCCTGGTGGAAGAGGCTTCTCTGACGCTTTTATAGGTTCAACAGTTTCTACAGGAAGGCCAACGCCATATTCGTTCTCAGCCAAGATTCTAAAGAAGTACAGTTTTCCTTCCTCTAGGCCTCCAATTTTCCAACTAGATTTGTGGCAGCTAGCACAAACTGTTGAGTAAGCCTTTCTGGTTGACTCACGCTTCTCCACAAGGTAGTTGCGAACTCTGGAGCCACCATCAATCAGGGGTGCATCCCAAACAAGGGAAACTGAATCTCTAGTGACCTCTTTTATGATCAGATTCTGAGGTGCCCCAGGAGTATCCAGGACCCTGACATTAACAAAAGCTGTTTTGCTTCCTGAAGCATTCTCCACAGTGACCAAGTATTTACCTCCATCGAACCTGTCAACATTGTCTATCTGAAGAGTGGTAAATGATGATGTGATTTCAATAGTAGCTCTGTCCAAAGATTCTCCGTGCTCTCTTGACCATTTTACTTCAGGTGCTGGTCTGCCCTTAATAGGGACAAAGAGTCTGAGCGTACTGCAGGCTCTGATACAAACCACCTTACGCAGCTCTGCTCCAAGTTCAATTTCTGGAGGAAGCAGTCTGTCTTCAGCCTTTGGAGTTCCAGGAACAGCAGCAGGCTCTCCCACTCCTTCACAGTTCGTGGCACAGATGTTTATTTTGTACTCTTGGTTTTCCTTCAAGTTGGTGATAGTGAAAGAAGTGGCTGTCCATCCCTTCTTGGGAGTGTGAATTGTCCATTCATCCTCCTCAGGCAGGCACGTCTCCACAATATAACCAGTGATTTCAGAACCACCATCATAGACAGGCTTGTTCCAAGCAAGGGTGATGGAAGACTTAGTTGTGTCCAGCACTCTGGGGTTTCCGGGAGGTCCAGGCTGGAAGATGGTGTCCTCAGCTTTGTAGAATGGACTGGAAGGACTAGGTTGGCTTAGCCCAGCATTGTTTTCTGCCAGGACTCTGAATTCATACTCATGTCCTTCTGTGAGGCCAGAGACCTTAAATCGCAGGTCGGTTACAGTCCTCTTGTTGCATTTCACCCAGCGCAGGCCTGTCTTATCCCTTCTTTCAATTATGTAAGTATTTATTCTGCTTCCTCCATCATGTTCAGGACGCTCCCAGCAAACGACCATGGAGTCCTTGGTAATGGTAGTGACTTCAGGCTGCTGTGGTGGGTCACTGGGGACATATGGGTTAGCACAGGTGACGGGCTCAGACTCAAGAGGTTCACCCACACCATACTTGTTAACAGCCATGACCCTGAAAATGTATTCATTGCCCTTCAGAAGCTTAGTGACCTTGAACCTGTTTGCCTGAAGGTCTGTGGCCACATTTGTCCATGCCAGTCTACTGGTCTCACGCTTCTGAATGATGAAGTACTCAATCTTGGCTCCTCCATCATGTGTTGGATGCAGCCAGTTAAGGACACATTTCTCTGCAGTGATGTCAGTAACAGTGAGGGAATCAGGTGGTCCCGGTCTGTCTAACACTTTGACATTGAATGTGAACTTAGCAAAACCACCGGGGTTGCTGGCAGTCAGAGTAAAAGCTCCTCCGTCTCTCCTCAGTGAGTCTTTGTTAATTAAAGTTGTGTGAAAGTCAGTTGTCTTTATCTCAAGTTTGGCTGTATCCTCAAGCTCCTTGCCTTCTTTGGTCCATACCAGAGATGGGAGTGGCCTGCCAGTCACACTGGCCTCCAGCTTGAACACCTCTCCTGCCATGACAACAACATTGCTGCTATATGATGCATCAACATCAAGTCTGGGGTCCTCAATGTCATCTCTACATGTGATTGCCTCGGATGGCTGGGATGGAGCGCTAACAGCACCAGCAGAGTTTCTTGCAGTTACACGGAACTCATAAGTTGCATCTTCTATCAGACCACTGACTGTGTAGATGGTTTCAAGGATGTTGTTGAAGTTGGCTTTGAGCCAACGTCCGTTGGGCAGTTCTCTCCTCTCCACAGTGTATCCAGTGATGGAAAATCCACCATCTCCCTCTGGTTTGGTCCATGACACTGTAACTTCATGTCTGGTGATGTTGAGAGCCACAGGCCTGCCTGGCGGGTCAACTGGGTCCAAAGCATACATGGGCTCAGAGGGTTTGCTTGGTTTGCTGAGGCCTGCCATGTTTTCAGCTGTAACACGGTGTTCATATTGAATTCCATCAACAAGACCTGCTGATTTGAAAATGTTTCCAACAACAAGAGCTTTGCTGATTCTCTGCCACAGAATACTGTTTTTCTCTTTCCTATCCACATGATAGCCCAGGATGACGCTGCCTCCATCAGAGGCAGGTTCATTCCAACTCAGAGTCATGGCATCTTTGTTATGAGCTGTGACCACAGGAGTGCCTGGCTGGCCTGGCACATCAAATGGATAAGCGGCTACCACTGATTCAGAGACAATGCATGGTCCAACACCATATCTATTCTGGGCTTTGACACGGAACTGATACTGGGTTCCAGTGTTGAGTCGGGCTGCCTTGAATGTGGTGCGGATCACTGTTGCTGCTAACTCCATCCAGGATGTACCAGTAGTTTCCCGCATCTCAACAATATAGTTATTGATGGGAACGCCACCATCATTCTCCGGAGCCTCCCAGGATATGAGCACATAATCACATGAAACCTCGTCCAGCTTGATGGGACCAGTGGGAGGACCTGGAATGTCATGAACCAAGACTGTGATCGTCTCAGTCACTGTCCCCAGCATGTTCTTTCCAGTCATGGAGTACTGGCCTCCATCAGTCCTCTTGATCTCGTTGATATTGAGGATGGTTGATGTTGCTGTGGTTTCAGTATTGATTCTTTGTGTCTCCTTCAGCGCTACATCTCCCTTCTTCCAGGACACGACAGGTTTTGGTTTTCCGAGCACTGGAATCTCCACCTTTACACGGTCCCCTGCCTTGGCAATTACAGTCTTCTGGTAGACTCCACGCAGGTCAAATGAAGGAGCTGAGGTCTGCTCCTCAATAATAGCAGGCCTGCTTTCACGTGGGTCACTCCTGCCTGATGCATTGACAGCCATGATGCGGAAGGTATATTCTGCGCCCTGAATCAGATCTGTGACAGTGTAGTCCAGAGCTTTGATTGTTGTCATATGGACCCACTGGTCAGTGTCCTTCTTCTGTGCCTCAATTACATATCCAGTGATCAAGCTGCCGCCATCATGCAGGGGCTTGGCCCATGCCAGGCTGGCACTGTCAGCTGTCACATCTGTGACATACAAATTCTCCGGTGCAGAGGGAGCCTGGGATACCCTGATTGGCTCAGGGGTTTCAGCTGGTTCACCTACACCCAGGTCGTTTTCAGCAGAGACACGGAAGTAGTAGTAAGCTCCCTCTTCAAGATCTGGAATCTTGAAGGAACACTTCTGCCATGTTGTGCTAAGCACAGTGTAGGCCTTTTTGGTGGCTTCTCTCTTTTCAATAATATAGTTGTGAATCTTAGAACCACCATCTATGATGGGGATTTCCCACTGAAGGGTGATGCTCTTCTTAGTGATCTCTCTAGGTTTGAGGTTGACTGGGGGTCCTGGTGTGTCCAGTACTTTCACATTAACAAAGCCAGTCTTCTTTCCAGCAACATTCTCCAGACAAAGATTGTACTTGCCAGCATCGTATCTGGTGCAGTCAGGGATCACCAGCAGAGTGTAGGACTCTGTAGTGTCAATGTGTGCACGTTTTTTCAGGTTGGTATCATCTTTGCTCCATGTCACTTCAGGAACAGGGCGACCTCTGATTGGAACAAACATACGGATCGAAGCACGGGATCTGACCACAAGGGTTCTTCTGAGTTCAGCATCCAGATCAAAGTCTGGCAGCGATTCCTGGTCCACCAGTTCAGTCACTTTTTCAACCTCTGCAGGCTCACCAACCCCCTCTGAGTTTACTGCACTGACTCTGAAGTGGTATTTGCCTCCTTTTTGAAGTTTACCAATTACATAGTCATTAGCTTTTAATGGGTACTGCGTCTCTGTTTCCCAGTCATCATGACCCTCTTTTTTGTACTCAACAATATATCCCTCGACTTCAAGACCACCATCATAAAAGGGTCGGCCCCAGGCAAAGGTGGCTGTGGTTTTTGTGGTGTCTGTAATTCTGGGGTTGGATGGAGGACCAGGTGGATCTGACAGACAAGAAAGAGACAGAGTTTAACAATGTTATTTGGGTTGATTAAGATTTTAAAAGTTGTTGGATGTGTATGTTCTGACTTTTCTACATCAGCGATTATCTTGTTTTAGAAAGTATTTCAGAAAATAGTCATAAGCTCAGCTGTACTTACACACAATGTCCTTGGTCATCACAGGGTGTGATGGCTCACTTGGCTCCCCAAATCCAGCCTTGTTCTCAGCAGTTACTCTAAATTCATACTCTACTCCCTCACTCAGGCCTTGCACCTTGAAGCGTAGGTCAGGAACCGTCCTCTTACAGGCTCTGACCCACCTCAGGCCTCTTCTCTCTTTCCTCTCTACACAGTATCCTCTAATGTCACTTCCCCCATCCTGTGCTGGTCTCTTCCATGAAATGGTGACAGCGGTCCTACTAACATTATCAATCTCTGGGGTTGAAGGTGGACCTGGTGGGCCTGGGGAAACACAACATGCAAGAAGTTTTAGTCAGTTATACCTTAAATTCCAACATTTCCGGTTTTTTTTCAATGGCAGGAAATTAACTTAAAATTCCTTAACCTTAAAGAACTTTTGTTGTCTTATAGTTTCATAATAATTTTGGTTTTAGTTAATTCCCTTTCATTTCCTTTTATAATAATAAATAGAGCATAACTATAACTTTAACATATCAACTTACGGAAACTGTCGACCATTTTGACTGGACCAGATTGGCTGGAGTCTCCAGTGCCATACTGGTTCACAGCAGACACTCTAAAGATGTACTCATTTCCCTTAATCAGTTTACTAGCTACATATCTGCAGTCCATGACATTTTCAGCGAGCTTGGTCCACTGCAAACGACTGGTCTCTCTCTTCTCCAGGAAGTAGGACTTGATAGAACAGCCTCCATCCTCCTCCGGTGGAAGCCAGGTCAGAGTACACTTCTCAGCTGAAATGTTACTCGCTTCAATTGGGCCTGGAGGTCCGGGCACATCCAGGACCTTCACCTTTACATGTTCTTCTTTAATACCGAAGGGGTTGCTGGCAGTGATGGTGTACTCGCCAGTGTTTTTCCGGCTTGCATACTTGATAGCCAGAGTGGAAGATGTGGGAGTGCTGGTGATGGTGATGATTTCAGAGCTCTTCAACTCACGGCCTCCCTTCGACCAGACAGAAGTGGGTGGAGGTTTGCCCACAATCTTGGAAGCTGAGATCACAATGGTGTCGCCTGCCCTGACTGATACACCATCCTTCATGTCTGGGTCAATTGTGATTGTTGGAGGCTCTGCAGAGGAAAGTGGACAAAGGAAAGTTTTGTAGAAACAATCTATACCCCTCATCGATTCAAACAAAATACAAAATTATTTTGAAGACCTGATATTTGCAAAACCAAAATTTTTAAGACATGCATTCACTCGGATGCGTTAACTGCTACACCAGCCACTTTATTTGCTACTCAGCTTACCGTACTCATCCTTGCAGGTCAGAAGCTCAGTGGACTCAGAGGGAGTGCTAACAGCCCCAGCAGCATTCTTTGCCCTGATCCTGAACTGATACTGAGATCCCTCTGTCAGGTCAGTGACAGTGAAGGCACAGCCTTGAATGTTGACATGGTTGGCCTTCATCCAGGCCTTACCACCAGCCTCCAGCTTCTCTACCATGTACCCGGTCAGCTTGTGGCCACCATCATACTTAGGAGCCGTCCAAATCAGAGTGACTGTGTTCCTGGTGACATTGATCACTTCAGGCTTACCGGGAGGATCTAACAGAACACATAGAAAATGTGTTAAATATACAGAAAACCCAAATCACATTAAGTCTTTGAAAGTCCAAATGCAGCAAACTTACCAATAGGATCCAGAGCAACCACAGCCTCAGTGACCCTGCTTGCCTTTCCTAGACCGGCCATGTTCATAGCCATTACCCTGAACTCGTACTCTAATCCTTCTATCAGGCCAGTGACTCTGCACTCCTTCACTCTCAGAGGAGTCTTACTGGCCCGCTTCCACATCAGACTGTTTCTCTCCTTAAACTCCACATGATATCCTGGAGGAAACACAAGATCAGTTGGTCATGGTGTTTGCTGTTTGATTCTCGCTCACGCTTAACTACAAAATGATAAACGTCACAGTCTGTTACCAGTGATTGGGGAGCCACCGGTGTCCTTTGGATCAGCCCAAGTCAAAATGGCCGACTCATGGCGGATGCTCACAATTTCTGGAGGAGCAGGCGCCTCAGGCACATCTGGAGGAAGCAGGGCAATAAAGAACAGTGAAAGAATTAGGAAGGAAAAAAAGGTTCCTGAAAATGCTTAACTTTGTCTTCATGAAGCGGGATTATTTTTTTGGCTTATGTAAAAGTCCTCATTATATTTAGAACTGAAACTCATTTAATGCATGTATTCATTATATTATATTATATTATATTATATTATATTATATTATATTATATTATATTATATTATATTATATTATACATATTCAATTTTAACTACATGCATTAATCTGTTTTTGCATAATAATATACTCTGTATCTTAAAGATTAGATCACTATTTGAAAAAGACTAAAAAGGGACAAAAAAGCAAATAGATGTATTTTGCCAGTTTTTATTTGCTGGTCCGTTGCTTTTTATAATTTATCTTGTACCTTCAACCCAAAGTAATTTATTTAATTCAGATAAATTCTGAAAAAACAAACAAACAAAAAAAAACTAACAGGTAATCTTGTTTTATGACACTCACTTTTTTTGCATGAAAGAAGGGTGGGATTATTACTTTGTTTTAAAAAATCTCGAATCTTGTATATTTGAAACGAGACAGAAAAGATGCAATCACTCAAGAATTTTTGATCAATGGATATAAAGTTGTTTTTTTCCCAACCTATTGAGAAATTATTTATTAAAGAGTTAAGATGAGAAAAATGACTAGATGATACTGATATTTTTCAGTTAATATTATAAAAGCTTTGTCAAAGGGAATTGACCACTTCAGCTGTGTAAAACACCACTAACAACAGACAGTGCAGGACATGAGACTGCATGAGACTAAAGTATATTCTGTGTGTGATACTCACTGAATGGATGCTGCGCGATGACTGGGTCGGACCTCAGATACTCTCCTACCCCATACTTGTTCTCAGCAAAAACTCTGAAGATGTATTCTATTCCGTCGTGGAGCCTTATCACCCTCATGGTGGTCTTCTGGATGGCTGAGGCTACTGTGGCCCACTTGTTGTCCGTGGTCCTCCTCTTCTCCACAATGTAATTTGACACCTCAGCGCCGCCATCGTCTTTAGGCGGTCCCCACTCCAGGGTGATGCCATCTGCAGTGATCTCGTCGAACTTAATGGGTCCAGTGCAGATGCCAGGCTTGCCAACCACCTTCAGCTGGAACTTGCAATCCTTAGAGCCGGCGCTGTTCTTCACATTAATGGAGTAGGTGTCAGCATCGCCTCTCTGACAGTCTCTGATCAGCAGAGTCGTGACACCCTGAGATGCCTCCACACACATTCGTCCGGTGTCTCCGAGCATCATGTCACCTTTCTTCCAGGTAGCAGTGGGGTAGGGTACTCCAATGACGGGGATGTTGATGCGTGCGGTACTGCCCTCCTTCATTATGTAGCAGTTGTCATGCAGACCACTCAAGTTGCAGTCAGGCAGCACTAAAATCATCATTGAAACAATAATTTTAGGAAAAACAGGAAAAAATAAACAACAATAGCTGCCACGGTGACTGAGTCAAGCTGATTTCTTACCAAACTGGTCCTTAGCAACGACAGTGAGCTCCGTGGGCGGCCCCTCTCCAGACTCATTGAGCGCTTTGACTCTAAAGGAGTACTCCTTGCCCTCTGTTAGCTCGCCAATCATGTGTGAGGTGTTCTTGCCCTTCATGATCTGCTTCCACTTCTCCTCGCCTTCACTCTGCTCTAGGATATAAGCAGTAACGTGGCTTCCACCGTCACTAACGGGCTTCTTCCAGCCCAAGGTGATGGAGTCTTTGGTGGTCTTCTGGGCTTTGAAATCTGTCACTGGACCAGGTTGCTCTGAAGGAGAAGAAAAGATGAGTCAGGAATCAGCATGTGTTTCTTGTTAAACAGGATGTGTTCAGTGCAGATGCTGTTTGAGAATCTCAGATTTATAAGGGGGACCTTTTTTCTCACTGTGGTCTTTGCTTTTAAATTTGATGATTATTCTTATGTCGACTTGTTTTGATTCAATAGAATTGTTTGTGTAAAATAACAGTTAAGTATTCACATTTCTAAAATCTTGGTTATGGCTTTGGATGAGTTTAAGTCCTCTAAAACTTAACGCAGGACATAAATGTTTTATTTTGATAAATTCAAATAAAGGTCTTAGTCTTTAACCTTTGGTCCATCAAACACTTGAGGGTATTCTACTGCACTATGCAGCAAGAACATACTTTAAAATACTCTCTTTTTTCCTGTCTTTGTTTGAAACTTGTATGTACCTGAGGCTCGGACGATGCCCGCAGTCTCACAGCCCTCTCCGATGCCATAGGCATTTTCAGCCAGCACTCTGAAGCAGTAGGCCTGTCCTGCCTCCAGGTTGGTGATCCTAAAGGAGATCTTGGGGCACTCTGCAGATACGCAAGTCCAGGCCTTTCTCTCGGCAAGACGTTTTTCTACAACGTAGCTCTTGACTGGGCTGCCACCGTCGATCAGTGGGGCCTCCCAGGTGATGCAGGCATGGCTTCTGGAAGTCTCCTTCACAACCAGGTTCATAGGTGGTCCAGGAGAATCTGACAGGGGGGAGAAGTGTGACTGACTTTAACTTTAGTTCACTGAATGGAGATCCAAAAGAAGTTGGAAATGCACATTGTTGAGAGAAAAATATATATTTTGTATCTGTTTCTTGTGGGTAAAAAAGTTTCAGAGTCCCAGGTTCAGCAGATTTTTGCCAGTTTATGGTCACAGTAAACTGTTTCCTGGCTTATTTTATTACTACTTTGTACTCCCTTTCACCATTCCAGTAAGCACAGTTTTAGATGATTTGCAGATGAAAAGACATTTTGACAGCGAGGTGAAAACTGAACTTCATTTGGTTAATAAGTAAACATCCATCAATGCTAGTAACTGTTGTTTACAACTGCATTTCAATGTGTTGTAAGTTCAGAAAAGTACCTGTCCTGCTCTGAACTATATTCATGGGAGAAAACCAAATTTATCCTGATTTTAAACTGTATTCCTTTTCACTGGGGTGTGTGCTCTGCTGTGTCTCTTACCCAGAACTTTGACCACGATGGTGTAGCTCTTGGAGCCGCTGCTGTTCTCCAGGGTCAGCACATATTTGCCGGCGTCGTATCTGTTGACGTTCTCGATCATCAAAAAGGTATCCCACTCTGTGGTGTTGATCAACAGGCTCTGCCTCTCCTTCAGGTTGGCATTCACTTTGGTCCATGTCACCTTGGGTGCTGGGCGTCCTCTCAGTGGGACGTAGAGCCTCATGGTGACACCAGCTCGCAGAACCAGAGCCTTTCTGAGGTCAGCATCCAGCTCAGCTTCAGGAGCAACTGCAGGATGAACAGAGGAACCAAGGAAATGTGACTTTAAAGAAACTAAATTTGTAAATTTTCTTTGTGAAGGAAAATGATTACTGAAGAAGCTCAACCTGATGTGTTTTAATAACCAAATCGAAAAGTAGCTACCACACACATTATTATGGATCAAACTGCTTTTCTTTGCAAGATCCGACTGACTCTACTCATGATTCACCGTTTTCTGTGTCTCCTCGGCTTCATACTTGGAGGTTATTTTTCACAGTCAAGTTTTTAACAGTTCAAATAGAAAGTGAACGAGCGGTTGGAGCTTACTCAGGATGTCTTTGGGCATGTGTTTTCCAGGGACGTCGCTGGGCTCGCTGTAGCCGATCTTGTTGACAGCGGTCACTCTGAACTGGTACTCTGTGTTATCCATCAGGCCTGTCATCAGGAATTTTGTTGCCTGAAGCTTTTTCGGGACGTTGCACTTAGTCCAGTCCTCGGCCTCGGCTCGTTTACACTCCACCAGATACCCAATAATCTCACAGCCACCGTCGTATGCCGGTTTGGTCCAGCTGAGGCTGATGGAGCTCTTGGTTGAGTCCACGACTTTGGGGAAGGCAGGTGGTCCAGGAGGATCTGCAGAATTAGTGACACATCTAGGTGATTAAAAGGAAACTAAAGCTGAAAGAAAAGGCAGCAGTGTCTCTGAAGACTCTGTTTATGTTCCAAATGTGATGACAAAGCTGATACTTACAGACAGGGTCGACCGCCAGTGCAGCGTTCGATGCATCGCTGGGTTTGCCCAGACCGGCCTTGTTCATGGCGATGACTCTGAACTCGTACTCAGAGCCCTCAGTCAGCTGAGTGGCCTTGATGGTCCTGTCAATGACCGGCCGGCGGTTGACCTTAGCCCAGGTCAGCTCAGTCGCCTCACGTTTCTCCACCATGTAGCCCAGGATGGTGGCCTTACCGTCATTAGCAGGTGCCTTCCAGCTCACTGTCATTGAGTCCTTAGTGATGTTGGTGATGACGGGCGGCTCACATGGACCAGGAACATCTGAAGGAGGAGATCAAGCCATGACACACTCAGCATTTGAGTTTGTCTAATATTATTAATCCAAACATTGCTTTCTTCTTTGGTGATTTCCTGTCTAAATTTAAAAACCAACACGACAGTTTCTATGTATTTAAAAAGTTCTAATTATTCAAAGTTTTCCAACCACAAACATCTTGAACTTGATTTCAACATGTGTTTTCCAAAGATACTGAGAGATGAAGAGATCCAGTGCACTTGAAGTGAAGTTGGAGTTAAATGATCACAAAAAGAACTGAACGTACCATACGGGTTCTTGACCATGACCGGGTCGGTCATTTTGGCGTCTCCCACACCATACTGGTTCTCAGCACTAACTCTGAACTGGTATTCGTGTCCTTCGATGAGCTTTTCCACGGAGCAGTCAGTGATGTGTCCGTGGATGTTGGAGGTGACCAGTGCCCAGTTGGCCCTGCTGGTCTCACGTTTCTCAATGATGTAGTTGGTGATCTCAGAGCCACCATCTGCGCGTGGGGGCTCCCAGCGCAGCTTAACGCGGTCGGCAAACACCTTGGTAATTTTCACTGAGGCCGGAGGTCCTGGTTTGTCTGCAGGGGAAACGGTGGGAGGTTGGTTTCTTTGTTAACTAGGACACATTTTAATTTTACTAATCTTAAAAATCTTATTTTGAAGACAGGTAACTACCAGAAAGTAATTTTAAATCCAACTTACCGAGCACCTTGACCTTGATGGTGGCATACTTGCTGCCATTGACGTTCTCAGCCGTGATGGTGTAGTCTCCAGACTCCTTTCTGGTGACGGAGTAGAGCTCCAGCAGGTGAACATGTTTCTTCTGGGCCATCTTCATTCCCTCGGTAAGCACCAGAGGAATGCCGTCTCTTTTCCAGCTCACCTTGGGCAGTGGCTTACCGAACACCTCTGCATCTAGGATGATGTTCTCTCCGGCTTTCACCACTATCAGGTTCTTCATGTCTACGCCCAGGTCCACACGAGGAGGAACTACACAGGAGGAGGAGGGAGAAAAATCATCATTATTTGTCAGTAATGTAACGTGTCATTCATAGTTTTCGGTGCTGTGTGAAGCTGTACCGTTCTCTGCGATGACGGGGATGGGGTCGGACAGCTCCGACGGCAGGCTGATGTTGATGGCGGTCTTAGCGATGACTCTGAACTGGTACTGCTGACCCTCCTCCAGGCCAGTCACCACATAACTCTCCGTCTGGATGTTCATGCAGTTGGCATTGCAGCGTATCCACTTCTCCTCTGGAAGCTTTGTGTACTCCATGTAGTAACCAATCAGCTTGCTGCCACCATCATGCTTGGGACGGCTCCAGACCAGGGAGACAGAGGTCTTGGTCACATCCATTGGCTCAGGTTTACCTGGTGGGTCTGGATGGAAACATAGTGTTGTAGACTAAATTATAAGGTCTAAACGTGAAGACTGAAGTTAAGTGAACAAGAGTGAGAGTCTGGTTGGCTAAACTGGCCTGAAAACTACATTTTTCATGCAGCAGTTTGGTTTCAAGTCAAAAATTCAATTTAAATAGCCAAAAAATGAGAAAATAACTCACTATAGATCTTCAATCCACTCACTTATCATTAGACTGAACTAATAATTTCATCATCTCAGCACAAGAAATTATTTGCATTATTCAAGATGCGGATACAAATTAAATTTAAAAAAATATAAAATCTGATATTTTTTGGTGGGAGAAACTGGTTAAGAAAAATTTAAGAGAAAAAAATACCACAGAGAACAAGCTCGAAGAAGATTCACAGTTTGTTTCTCTTAATAATGAAAACATTTTCTTGTGATCAAGAGTTTTGTTTTGTTCGTAGCTCTGCTCACCAGGAAGGGTGATCTGTGACTTTTTTTTCTATTTTTCTTTAAAATAAAAAAATAAATAAATATAAAACAAAAATGAGAGATAATGTCACAAACAACCGAAGGACTCATCCGTACCAACAGCAGTCCTGGCAGTGATTAAGTCAGTCTGTTTGCAAGGTTTGCCCTGTCCAGCCAGGTTGACTGCTGATACCCTGAAGGTGTATTCGAGACCCTCGATCAGACCGGTGCAGGTGTACTGCGTGGCTTTGACCATGGACTCGTTGGCCTTCACCCACAGAAGGCTGTTCCTCTCTTTCTTTTCAATGCAGTATCCGGTGATGGGGCTGCCGCCGTCGCTGCTGGGACGCTCCCATGACAGGATGACAAAGTCCTTGTTCACCTTGTTGATCTGTAGGTTTCTGGGCTCGCTGGGAGGATCTGGTGGGGAAACACAAATCAGTTAGCACACAGTGAAGTAGTTGGATAGTTTGCTACCAGTAATAAAGAACAAAAAAAAGTGTTTGGCTCAGACTCACCGAATGGATATCTGGCAACCATCTTCTCAGAGTACACAGGTTCGGAGATGCCTAACCTGTTCTCAGCACGGATTCGGAAGCCGTACTCTTTACCAGTTGTCAGTTTGGTCATTCTAAAGCTGGTTTTAGTGCAGGATGTGGACACAGTGACCCAGTCACCCTGGCTTATATCACACTTCTCCACAATATAGTTAGTGATGTTGCTGCCACCGTCCTCCTGTGGGGAATTCCAGAGCAGCGTGCAGGCGTCAATGTCCAGTTCAGTGATCTCTAGACCTTCAGGGGGCCCAGGGATGTCTGCAGGAACACAGAAGAGGTCAGTGGTAATGGAAAAAACACCTTATCAATGATCTGTTATTGATCACTCAGGTTTAAAGTATCACTTCTCAGTTTAGAACCTGCAGCTTTAAGAGCATTGGTTGTTGAAACTGACCCAAGACTGTGACTCGGAGGATCTGGTTGATCTTGGCTGTGCTGTTCTCGGCTGACAGACTGTAGTAGCCGCTGTCCTTTCTTGTTACATTCTTGATAATTAGCGTGCAGGTCGTCAGTGTCTTTATGACTGACAGGCGATCAGAGGTAAGCACGTCTTCATTGCCCTGCTTCCACTTGCAGAAAGGAGCAGGTTTACCTGCCACCAGAGCCTCAATAACCATTTTGGATCCTGCTCTGACCATCACAATGTCTGGCATAATGATCTTAGGAGCCACTGGAAGGAAGAAGAAAAAGTTACTCAACAGATGAATGAAATTACTTCAAGTTTTCTTTTTTTTTCATCAGGAAATGTTTAATGTTCAGTCATTATAATTTGAGGTCTGTCTACTCACTGAGCTGCTCTTTGACCTCGAACACTCCCTCTGCCTCCCGAGCCAGGCTGGTGCCCACCGAGTTTCTGGCTGCAACTCTGAACTTGTACTTCGTTCCTTCCTTCAGACCAACCACCACGATGGTCAGATCCTTGACAACGGAGTACGGTGTCCACTTGTCCTCAGGCGCACCCTCCTCCTGATAGTCAACCACATAACCATTAATCTTGGCTCCTCCATCTCTGAGCGGCTTCAACCAGCCAAGTGTGGCACTGTTCTTAGTAATTTCCAACACGTCCATCTTCTTTGGAGGGTCCGGCTCACCTAAATGTAACAAATAGCAGGTGTTAGCAAGATTAAAAGAGGACAAAAAAACACAGAGGAATATGGGAATTAGCATGGTAATGCATATTCAGACACTCACTGATGGGATCCACAGCCAGGTAGGACTTGGGCGAGTCCTGAGGAACTCCTATGCCATACTTGTTGCAGGCCATGACTCTGAAGTAGTACTCAATGCCAGGCGTCATGTTGGTCACCTTGAAGCTGGTTTTCTTCAGCTCCTCTGTGCACTTGGTCCAGGTCTTTCTATCCACTTCACGTTTCTCCACAATGTAATTAAGGATGGGGCTGCCACCATCATTCTCTGGTGGCAACCAAGACAACTGAGCCGTTGTCTTGGTGACGTCAGTTGCCTCCAGGCCACCAACAGGACCAGGAGTATCTGCAGAGGGCAAAATTAAAAGTCGGTTTAACCATGAAGTTTCCTTACCAGTGAAAAATGTTTGAACTATTTTGAAGGCAAGTGCTGTAAAAAATGACAATGTCTTCATAATTCTGTTTCTAACCGAGGACTTTGACGCGGACGAACACGGCTTTCTCTCCAGCCGAGTTGGACAGAGTCAGTGAGTATTTCCCAGAGTCCTCTCGGGTGCTCTCAGGGATTACCAGGAAAGACATGGTGTCAACCAAGTCCACGTGACCTCTGCGAATCACATTGTCCACACCCAGACGCTTCCAGGTGACTTTGGGGGTGGGCCTTCCTCTGATCACAGCGAAAAGCCTGATTGGACAGCCAGCCCTGACAGCCAGGCCTTTTCTCAGACTGGCATCCAGGTCGATCTCTGGAGCCTCTGTTGCCAAAGGAACACATTGGTGATCAGATCATTAGAGCATTGTTACCTTTCCTGTTCCTGCTACCTTGTGTTATACACAGATTTTTCTAATTAAGGTACAGGGACTTTTGGCTTGAGTAGCTGCGAGGTCTTACCTAAGATCTCCTTGGGGGAAACAGCCTCCTTCAGGTATGCATGACGTCCCCAACCCACCTGGTTTTGGGCTGACACCTTAAATTCGTACTCCTGCTTCTCATCCAGCTGGTTGATGGTGAACTCTGTGAGCACCAAAGGACCACGGGTGTCAATTCTCTTCCAGCCCTCTGTGGGCTTTTCAGGGTCTGCCTCACTTTTCAGCCTCATGTCCAGACTGTAGCCGATGATCGGGGCACCACCATCGTACACAGGTTTAGACCAGGACAAGGTGATAGAGGTCTTTGTGCTGTCACCCACCTTCAGGCCTGCAGGGGGCCCAGGAGGCTCTACAGGTGGAGACAGATAGCACAGAAAGCTTTATTTATTTATAATAATAAATACATATAACACTAAATCAAAACACCAGAAGACACAGGAACATGACTTTTTTGGTGCATCTCTGACATCTTAGGCTTTACATGCTCTCTGGCCTGAGCAAACTGTGACAGCCACTGCAGACTCACCTATGGGGTCTTTGGCTGCAACAGGTCTGCAGGGTTTGCTGGGCTCTCCCAAGCCGACCTCATTCTCAGCCTTCACCCTGAACTGGTACTCATGGTTTGGAATCAGATTGGTGACTTTCATGCGTCTCTCAGAGATGGGGCTCTTGGTGCAGGGCACCCAGCGCACAGCTCTCTTCTCCTTCCTCTCCAGGATGTAGCCAGTGATCGACTTTCCTCCATCGTTCTCCGGAGGAGCCCAGACAACCGTCATCTCATCTTTACTCACCTGGATCACAGCAAATACAAACAGCATGATTAACAGACAAATCTTTAAAACTCAGGTGGGCTGATATCAGACAGCCATTTATACTAACAGTTAGAACTGTAAGCTTATGACTTTCATGTACCTTGGTGACTTCAGGGGCATCAGGGGGTCCAGGTTTGTTGAACTGTGTCTTGACGGTAACGGGCTTGCTCTCAGTGGCGGGGCCAGTTCCCATCTTGTTTTCAGCCCTCACTCTGAAAATGTACTCGTTGCCCTCCACCAGACGAGTGACGTTGCAGTACGGCGTGACCACAGAGGCCGAGTATGTTGACCAGACCATCCTTCTCGTCTCGCATTTCTCCAGGATGTAGCTGTCCACCTCACAACCTCCATCGTCCTCTGGCCCGTCCCACACCACTCTGCACTTGTCAGCTCCAATGCCAGTGATCCTGAGGTTCCTCACTGGGCCGGGGACGTCCAGGACGTTAACATTTGCATAAGCTGTGAAGGTGCCAGCAGAGTTGGTGGCAGTGATGACATATTTTCCACTGTCAGTGCGTCTGGATTTGGTCATAAGGAACTTGGAGTAGTCTGTGCCGGTCTCATAGCTGATTCTGGGGTTGTCTCCGACAGCCTTGTCTTTTGTCCATTTGACCTCAGGCTGTGGCTTCCCTCTCAGAGCGGCCTCCATCCTGACTGATTCTCCAGCCTTCACCGTCAAAGTGCCGGCCAGTTTCAGGTCAATGACAGGCTTCTGGATCTCCTCCCTTACCAGAATATCAGCAAGTCTCACCCAAGCGCTCTCTCCTCCTTCATTGACGGTCTGCACCCTGGATAACAAATAATGGGAATTATTATTTAAAAGTAGTTTACATTGAATGGGACATTGTTTAAAGAGCACAATTCTGATCAATGAAACAACCTGAAAAACAATAACTGACCACTTTAAGTAAGAATCCAGTGACCTACCTGAAGGTGTATGTTTGGTTCTCCAAGCATTTATCAGCCAGGAAGAAGGTGTCAGTCACGGTGGAGAGTTTCTCCCACTCCTCAGCATCTTTGGTTTTGCACTCAAGGTTGTAGGACAGGTTAGGGCTGCCACCATCGTAGTCGGGCCTTCTCCATCTCAGATGGACATGGTTTTTACCAATGTCAGCGGCTCTAAAGTTCTCAGGCTCACCAGGCTTCTCTAATGGGTCGATGGCCAGCAGAGGGGTCTTGATCTCCACAGAGGGTCCTGGTCCCATCTTGTTCTCAGCACAGACGCGGAACAGGTACTCGTGGCCTTCCATCAGCTTGGCCTTGATCTTGCGATTAGTGCAGTTTGAGGAGATCATTGACCACAAGCTAATACTGGGCTCACGGCACTCCACAATGTAGTTAGTGATCTCTGAGCCACCGTTGTCTTTGGGGGCCTCCCAGTTGATCATGCATGAGTCCTTGGTGGCGTATGTCGTGTGCAGATTCTGGCAGTGGCTTGGTCTGTCTAGCACATTGACAGTGATGGTGCAAGAGGCCTCACCACCCTCATTTGATGCCTTAAGGACGTATTTGCCATGGTCAGCTCTCGTGGCTTCCTTGATTCTCAGGTGGACCACAGGGAGGTTCTGAATAATGGTGACACGTTTGTTGTTCTCCAGAACTGTCTCCTCTTTTGACCAAAGCACCTCAGGATCAGGACGAGCTTTGATGTAGCCGATGATGTTGATGTTGTGTCCGACTCGCACGGTGACGCGTTCGCGGCAGGCGGCATCCATCTCAATCTCCGGAGGGATGAGGATATCTTGAGCAGTAATGGACTCTGGGATTTCTCTGGCTTCTCCATCTCCGATCATGTTGGAGGCATAGACTCTGAATCTGTAGGTGGTGCCCTCCTCCAGACCCTTCACCCTGTAGGCACACTGCTTAATGAAGTCATCCAGGTTCACTTTTTTCCATTCTTCAGTATCTGCCTTCTTCATTTCCACGGTGTAGCCCAGAATGGGGCTGCCTCCATCTCTGCTGGGTTTGGTCCACACCAAATCAGCTGTGGTCTTGCTGTAATCCTTAACTTTTGGGTTGACAGGGGGGCTTGGGACTGTAACGGGCCTGCAGGGCTTGCAGGGGTCAGAGGTGGGAGAGGGACCACTGTAGCCTGCAATGTTCTCAGCAAACACCCTGAACTCATACTCATTTCCTTCAAACAGACCCAGAACTCTGTACCTCAGGTCCCTGCAGGGTGTTTTGTTCACACGGATCCATTTTCCTCCCTTATGTCTGCGCTCAATGATGTAGCCAGTGATCTGGCTGCCACCATCAGCCAGGGGCATGGTCCAGCCGAGTGTCACAGCATCCTCTGAGATATCATAGGGCTGTGGCTTGCCAGGTGGGCTGGGAGGCATGAAGGAGTGCTCAGCGACGGTGGGCTTGCTCTCTAGTGGAGCGCCGATACCCATTTTGTTCTCAGCACGGATGCGAACCACATACTCCACTCCTCTCTGCAGGCGAGTGATGTTGAGACTAGTGGCAAGGCCGCCAGAGCTCACACCTCCCCAGGTCTCCTTGTTGGACTCTCTCTTCTCCACAATGTAGTTTGTGACAGGACTTCCACCATCGTCTTTGGGAGGACGCCATTCAATCATCATGGAGTCTGGAGTGACCTCCAGTATGTTCACAGGTCCAATGGGAGCAGCAGGAACATCCAGGACGGTGACATTCAAGGCCACGGTCTTGGTTCCAGCTGGGTTGGACACAGTTAGCAGGTAGGTGCCGGTGTGGTTCCTGGTGCACTCGTTGATGCTGAGCACTGTGGAGAAGTTGTCAGTGTCGATCTTGATGTTTCCTTCACTGGTGATCTCCTCTCCTTCAATAGACCACTTGGCAGTGGGAACTGGGATTCCTCTCATGATAGCAGGCAACCTGATGGTGGTGCCAGCCTTTACGATGATGCCTTCAGTGAGTTTAACATCCACTTCAACAATCGGAGGCACTGTGGACATTCAGACAGAGGAGGTTACTCCATGCTACAACACTCATTATCCTCAAAAACACAACTGATGCTAACAAACATCAGACACTTTAACAAACAGATGTGTCTCTCTTTGTTTTAAAAACCAGGTCCTGCTGCAGCACAGGCTGCCTCATGCTGCTGCTGGTCTGTGTTTTGTGGTTTTGGGAAATGCTTTATAAATGTTTGCATGGTTAGCTCTGCTATATATATTTATAAATACACATTCATATGTATATATATCTGTATTTTATACTGTACATGGCTGCAGCATGAGTGAAGAGCCTAAGATATGCTTTCCGCCCTGTGGGGAAATAAAGTCAACCTTGAATCTGTGATTAAGTGGATCAGCTGATGCCAAATACCAATTCAAGGCACAATACTTTGCTGATGTGGCCTGTATCAAGCTACATCTGCCCGAATGCTGATGCAGCAGTAAAGACTGGTGAAAAGCTAGAAGTGACATTTGATCCAGGTTCACACATCTCTGATGTTGGTGATGTAGATTGTGTCGAGGTTTTGTTTCCTGTATCTCACCCAGTTTCTCCTGGCAGAGGATGGGCACAGTGGTGTCGGGTCTGCTGAGGCCGATGGCGTTCTCAGCTCTGACTCTGAAACGGTAGGTCTTTCCTTCCTCCAGGCCGGTCACATGACTCTCAGGGATGCTGACAGTCTTCCACTCATCCCACTCCCTCTCCCCCTCTTCCTGATACTCCACCAGGAAGCCTGTGATCTCACTTCCTCCGTTGCGGTCGGGCCAGTTCCAAACCAGCCACACCTCAGTCTTGTCCACATCAACATGGTGCAGGTCTTTGGGGGGACCAGGAGGGACTGGAGGGATTGAAAGAGAGAACTTAAGATGGAACTGATCAGACTGAGCAACAAAAATTCGACCCTTCATGATCTCTAAGGAGATCGATTGATGGGCAAAAAGTTTGATTCCTGAATAAAGAAGATTTTGCACTTTTTGTGGGAAACTGAAAATACTTCTACCAGTTGGCAAACCAAACTGTCTGCACCAAAACATCCATGTAGTTATTTTACTCCCTTAGAAATGATAAACAAATCTGCTGATGGAGTGTCTGCTGTGCTGTTACTCACACAGTGGATTCATGGCCTTGATGGCCTTGGGTGTTTCAACGTATTCGCTGCGGCCGTACTGGTTCTCAGCCGCCACTCTGAACGAGTAGGATGTGCCTTCCATCAGGTGCTTCAACATCATGCTGCGTTTCTTGGATGTGGAGCAAACAGGGACCCACTGGGTGGATGCAGTGTCTTTCTTCTCCACCACAAAGTTCGTGATGCGAGCACCACCGTTGTCCTCCGGGTCTTTCCAGGAGAGGTAGGCAGAATCGCTCCTGACGTCAGACACCCGGAGATGCTGGATGGGACCAGGTTTGTCTGCAGGAAACACATGGAATGTCACAAAACTGTTGAGCTCATTTTTTCATAAGTGCCAACTACATATTGGAATTAATTAAATGCATCATATTGATCACATTAGAGACATTAGAGACATTAGAGACTGATTATTCTTGGCAAACTTTTAAGAGCAAATACTTTGAAAACCAAAAGCTTTAATCACATTTATATTTTTAAGCAAAAAAACCTTCTTACCCAGGACCAGAACAGTACAGGTTGCAGTTTTGGACCCAGCTGGGTTCTCAACAGTTAAAGTGTAGTCTCCACAGTCGCCTCGGTTGCAGAACCTCATCTCCAGCTTGGTGCCTGCCTGGTTGGTCTCAATGTCGGCCCTGGTGGGAACCTCAGCTTCGTTCTTCTTCCAGGTGACGGTGGGGAAGGGGACGCCTTTGATGGCGGCCATCAAAGTGATGTGAGTGCCGGCCATTGCCTTCACCTCTCGGGTCATTGCAGCATCCAGAATCAGCTCTGGGGGTTCTGAAGGGTTGACAAGGGTTTAGAAGAAGGACATGTGAAACATCAACAGGAGGATAAGTTGGAATCAACAGTCACTGAAGTTGCCATTTGTGAAATCTAGAAGAAATAGTGATTTTAAAAATGAAAACAATCAACATGGCTTTCCAACGCTGGAGCCAAAGAGCTCGTGGTTGAGAAAAACATGAAGTCTGATGCTGAACTCATCTCATTTCTTTTGCTTTACTGATATAACATGAGACAAGAATCAAAGCTTGGAAACTCTGTAACTTCCCTACAAAATATTTGATGAAAATATAAATGTTACTACGGTTGTGTTACAGAGTAAAGTATTTGGGTGTAACACTGCCCCTTATAAAGCTGGAGCAGGTCCCGGGATTTTACAATGACACCTTTAACGCTGTGGCATCACATCTGACATACAGAGCGAGTCGTAACTCAGAGTTACAAGCTGGTTCTGAAAAATCCCAAACCACTGAAGCAACGACTCACCCAGTCTGTCCTGCACTCTGACCGGCTCCTTCACGTTAGCCGGGTCCGACTCTCCGGCAGCGTTGACAGCCATGACTCTGAAGCGGTACAGAGCTCCATCAGCCAGGTCGATGACCTTAAACTTGGTCTCCTGGCAGGAGTCTGGAGTCTGGTTCACCTGAGGACAGCAGTGGGACGAGAGTTCCATGTTAAAGAATCAGAAAGATCAAACAGATGTGATGTGAAGGTCATGAAGTCAGTAAAAACTGCCTCACCTTGCACCACTCCTCTTCTCCAGCCTTCTGGTACTCCAGCAGGTATCCGAAGATCTTTCCTCTGCCAGTATCGGTGGGCGGCTTCCAGGACAAAGTCACCGAGTCCTTGGTGAAGTCGATGGCTTGGAGGTTTATTGGTGGACCAGGTTTCACTGCAATGGAGGAATGGGAGGAAAGGTTTTAGAGAGAAGACCAGTAATGAAATGTAACGCTGCTCTGAAAGGCGAACTCACCGATAGGGTCTTTGGCAAAGACGGGTTTGGATGGTGGACTGGGGTCTCCGGCCCCCACCACATTCTCAGCACTGACTCGGAACTCGTACTCGCAGCCTTGCAGCAGCTCCGTCACCCAGTACTCCACCTTCGGATGGATTCTCTCCGTGTTGCAGCGAACCCACCTTGAAGCAGAAACATTGCCAGGTGAGACACACGTTCATATTTTGAATTGTGGCTTTTCCTTTTTTGCTTTTTGGGGGATTTAAAAAAGAGACCCAGAGTTTGTTCGCCTTGTTTTCTCAATGTAGAAACTTTATGAAGTCATTTTCAAAAAGATACAGCTCAATGTTAGTCTTCCTAAAAACTCTGTTTCCTTAAATACTAGTTTTATAATTTTTATGATTATTTTTGTGAAACTAATCAACCAATTTTATAATCAAACAAACTAAACTGTAGATTAATGAAACGGTTTTTGGTAGTTTAGAGCAATAATAAAGAAAAAAAAGTCAACCTTTCTTTGGTTGTAACTTTTCCAAAGTAAAGATCTGCTGCTTTTGTCATATTAGAGTAAAAACTGAATATCTTTATAACAAAAAACAATGCAAAAGATAAAATTATGGACAATTTTTCAAACAGTTCCCAGAAATTTGCAAATAATTACTCAACTAATTTAACAGAATATGAAAATATCAGAATAAATGTATTGAATGCAGGCTTGTTGAGATTCTGAGGGAGTTTAATGGAGATCAGGTGAGATTTTTTTTCAAATTTTAAAGAAATGATCTAAGTTGCAGAGGTGGTGGTTATTGTTTTCTAAAATGTCTCTAAACAGAGTAATTAAAGTAAAATTTTAAGAATCTTTAGCCAAACTTCACTGAGTGTTTTTATGATTTAACTGTGTGACGGCTGGCAGCCGTGTGTTCGTCCACCTGTTGGCCATGGTCTCCTTTCTCTCCACGATGTAGCCTGTGATTGGTTTTCCTCCGTCTGCAGGAGGCTCCCAGCTGATGAGGGCGGAGTCATGGTACACCTCCTTCACTGTGGGCTGTTTGGGAGCGTCGGGGACCTCTGCCATGGTAACAAACACACATGTTATGTTTGTGTCATCTCGAACATTCCTGATTATCTCCTGTTGTAGGTCTGTCAGTGTGTTTTCCAGGACTTACTGAAGATGTCTCGAGCTTTGGTCTCGGCGGACAGCAGGGGGTCGCTGATGCCGTAGATGTTCTGAGCCATGATCCTGATGATGTACTCACGACCCTCAATCAGTTTGGGCACCTGCACACACAGAGAGGAGACGTCATTCGTCAGCATGATGAAGTCACCGGCTGCGGTCACATGCTCACTTTTCATCATTCTCATTGAAATGGATCAGCTGTTTCCTGTGATGTGATCTGATACGATCTGGTGTTTACATGTGCTGCTGAATTTAAACGGATCAGCTGTCTGATATGAAAACATCCTGTGATTGATAAGCAGTAAAGATGGAGAACTAATCAAGCAGCAGGTGAAGCAATGAATGGGAGGACACGAGCACAAAGAGGCAGTTTTGATGTTGTGTTGTCACGGTAACGTCACTTTGTGCTTCATTCACAGCCAGGAAGTTCTCACATGGTACAAATTTTCTTTTGTTTGGTTCATGAAAAGGTTTAAACTTCCCCTGTGCAACCGAATGAAAGCTGTTTCGGTTTGGGTCAGTTTATTCTGACTGAGGTGTTTTTATTCTGTCTGGGCTTTGATCCCATTGTGAGTCTGTGAGTGGTGACCGGCCCACCTTGCATGTCGTCCTGGTGCAGGAGGAGGTGACGGGCATCCAGAGGTCTCTGTTGGTGTCTCTCTTCTCGATGATGTAGTTGGAGACGGCGCAGCCTCCATCATCCAGAGGAGGGTTCCAGGAGATCACCATGTAGTTCCTG
This sequence comes from Ctenochaetus hawaiiensis, assembly GCA_029783645.1. Lineage (NCBI taxonomy): Eukaryota > Metazoa > Chordata > Actinopteri > Acanthuriformes > Acanthuridae > Ctenochaetus > Ctenochaetus hawaiiensis. The sequence continues at coordinate 23,580,667 of JAPZDY010000005.1, read as the reverse complement.
TAGACTTCGTTGAACACGACGGGGCCCTCTGGAGGCTGAGGACGGTCTGGCAGGAGGAAGCAATCATTTCATTTTCCAAATTTAAAAGACAAGTTTGATTAAATTTGGTTTTAAAATGTGAAAAAAAGTCTTTGAGAACGACACTGTAGGTTCATTTTAACTCTAAAGTCGTATGAAAACCAGCTCAGTTTTTCTTTCTCCTCGAGTTTGCTTCACATCCAGCAGATCCTTCATTTCTAATGTAAATCTTCTGTGAGCTTACGGCTCCTGTCAGTTCTGTTTCCCACCAGGACTGATAATAAAAGTCCTCTACATTCATCGGCGTGTTTTAAAACCTGGTCTGAGCTGTGAAACAAAGTAATGTAACTGTAAATTTGTCAGGGATCTGAAGGCTCCTCGCTGAAACTTGATTTTGTCATCAGGCTCTTTTGAGGTTTATTGTCTGTTTCATTTGCATTTTAGATTGCATCTCTGTCTCTTTAACTTTCCAGCACTTTGAGATTTCCAAATGAAAAGTGCAGTGCAAATATTATTATTACTGTTCTACAAACACAGAAACCCTCATGACAAAAGACTTAAACCTGCAGGATGACTGTTTGCTCGACTCACCGACCACGATGACGGTGCAGATTCCAGTGCGAGCTCCGGCGGCGTTCTCCAGGCTGACGCTGTAGCGCCCGCTGTGTTCTCTTTTGGCCTTGCTGATGTTGAGGCTGAGGTGGCGGGCGGTGCTGTGGAAGCTGATCTCCTCGTCCGCCTTCAGCTCCTCATCATTCTTCGTCCAGGCGATAGTCGGGACCGGTGTGCCGCTGTAGCGTCCTGACAGCGTGCAGCTGTCTCCCACCTTCACCACCATCTTGTCCCTGAAGTCCAGGTCCAAGTTCGGTGGTTCTGAGGACAAATCATGATATGAAACCGGTTTCAACACTGTTTGATTTCACCCACTCTGTTTGTATCATGTGTGTAGTGTTTTTGACGTAGTGATGTCATATCACATCACTGTGACTCCTGTCAAAGGTTTTATTCGTCCATTTAAAGCCCTCATGCTCTCTGACCCTCGGACGTCTCAGTGAAGATTTCAAACACAGTCAGCTGATTGGTCGACTCTGCAAGTACCAGCTGTTCTTCTGCAGGTGAATCATTGTTTTCTTTTATTGCTTGGATTTTGTTTTTACTCAGCTGCTGTGAATGAGGCCTCTATCTCAACGTATTCCCGAGTTTAAATAAAGGTTGAATGAATGCTCCCAACGTGCCTGATATATTATTGTTTCAGATCAAAAACCAGGTTCTTCACTCACCGAGCTCGTCCTTGCACTGCACGGGTTTGGTGGCGAAGGAGGACTTGCCCTGTCCCACCTTGTTGATGGCAGAGACTCTGAACTCGTGGTTCGAGCCTTCCTTCAGCCCGGTGAGCGTGAACTTCCTGCCCATCAACTTGTCCTCTCCACCTACTCGTGTGAAGTTGTCCCGGCCGATCATGCGAGACTCGAGGACGTACTCGGTCACCTCGGAGCCGCCGTCGTACTTGGGTGGCCTCCAGGCGACAGAGATGGAGTCCTTGGTGATGGCAGTGATGATCAGGTCCTCTGGGCGCTCTGGGACAGCTGAGGACACAAACACACACCTGGTGAGATGCGTTCAAGGACACTTCCTGTGTGATAATTGTTTCAGCTCTTTTGTTCAGCGACTGTTTCAGATCATCATGTTTCAGAGGAAACTGTTCAGGACTCGTGTACAAGTTTTGTTTCTCTGGCTGCCTCAAAAAAACAAACACGTCATTTTACAAATCCAGTGGTTTTAAATATTTTTAACAGAAAAAAAATCTGATATTTAAATCGGATTAATCTAAGAAAAGTGTTTGATTTGACACTTTGAATGAGCACAACGTTACTTGTGACTTACAGATGGGGTCCTTGATGAGAACCATCTTGTCGGTTTCGATGAACGGTCCCATGCCGATGATGTTCTCGGCTGCGATCCTGAAGAAGTAGCCCTTTCCATCGAGGAGTCCCTGCACCACAGCGTTGTTCCGCGTCACCGTGTAAGACACGGATGTCCAGCCCATGCGGTCGGACTCCCTCTTCTCGATGATGTAGTTGGTGATTGCAGAGCCGCCGTCATCCTCGGGGGAGTACCAGGTCAGCTTGCAGGAGTCGTTGGTCAGATTCTCGCCAGCGAAGGGGAGACCGACAGGTCCGGGGACGTCTGAAGGATGGAGGGAAAGAAAGAAAGTCACAGATCGGTTAGAGAGGTGGAGAAAGTGTTGACACTTTTGAAAACAGAGTATCAGAACTTGAAAGTTCAATTTTAACCTTCTGAGATGAAACCTGTCGCATACGACAAGAAGCTGCATACTTTATGAGTCAGTAACTTCTTCACTGGAAGTCTGAGCTTCATACTTTTTCCCCTGAAATCCAGCGGTGCCCTCTTTGTACAAAAAATCCAAACTCAGACCAAATTTTAATAGTCTCTCTGTCCGAAGTTTATCCATCATGGTTTTATTTATTGATGTTGCTAGTGGCTGTATTCTGTCTTCCCATAATGCTCTGTGAAAGTCTTTTAACCACTCAGAGGTTTGTTTACGTCTTGTCCACCAATGGGAGGCTGGTGCGACTATTTGTGCATCTGTGCAGCTGAATAATTTAAAATGTTTCTTTTCTTTTTTGCTCTCTGACTCCCAGGACTTAAGAGATGTGTCAGGCAACAAAACGCTTGTCAGATGTTAGTGTGTGTGTGTGTGTGTGTGTGTGTGTGTGTGTGTGTGTGTGTGTGTGTGTTTTTTCAGTTAGGTTCCGCAGCGCAGGGCTCAGAGGGTT
>JAPZDY010000005.1:23535958-23568970 GCA_029783645.1 Ctenochaetus hawaiiensis | reverse complement strand
GATTCATTCGGGAGAAGTAAAATAATCTCATTGACACCACAAATATAAGGATTATTTGGACAAATAATCGGTTGCATCCAAGTCGTAGGTCAGGCTCCCCTGATAGTGGGGGGGTCCAATCGGGCCCAGAATCAGGCCGTGTTAGAGATCCTAACGAGCACATCTTCTTGGTCCACTCACCCAGCACCATGACGGAGATGGTGTGCTTGGCTGAGCCCATGTTGTTGGAGGCAGACACGGTGTAGCTGCCGCGGTCTCTCCTGTTGGCTGCTGGGATGGACAGCGCCGTCTTACAGTTCAGTCTGCCGGTGACCTCGGTCTCTATCAGCAGAGTGTCGGTCGGTTTCTCGATCACCACATCGTCCTTGGACCACTCGACCTTGGGGATGGGCAGACCTAGGACGTCGGCTGGAATCTCGATGGGCTCGCCCTTCTTCACGGTGATGCTGTCTCCCTTGAAGTGCTTCAGCATGTGGATCTCAGGAGACACTGGAAGGGAAAAGAACAGGAAAATTTAGGACACAATCAAAAACATCTGGTGCACACAGTTTGCATTTCTTGTAGTTTGATTCAAAAGATTTCTTTCAAGACAAACTTCTTATTTCCTGTCTGAAAAATGAAAGTATGTTAAGGTTTCTTTAGATGTCCCAAACATTCAGTCTCACCTTCATCGTCCTGGATGACCACAGTTAACGGGATGGACGGCTCGCTCTCTCCGATCAGGTTGGCGCACTTGATCCTGAACTCATACATCCAGGCATCATCAAGGCCCTCCACGGTCATGCTCATGTTCGGGCAGATCTCTTTGTTGCAGGGCTCGAAGGCCTGCTGGTCTTGTCTCTTCTTCTCAACAAAATAGCCGATGACAGGGCTGCCACCATCGTTACGCGGCGGCTTCCAGGCCAGCGTGATCGAGTTCTTGGTGCGCTCTGTGTAGTGGAATTTCTCAGGATATGAGGGTGGACCTGCAGAACCAGCAAAGCAGTCGTTAGAATGGTGTGAAAAATCCTGCTGCTTCTGAAACACTGAAGTCTCAATCTGCTTCCGAGGAAGAATTTTGGCATTCATTTTCAAACGTAAGTCAAATGATTTCAGGACTCACCTTGCGGGTCCACAGCCTTGATGGGTCCCAGCTCCACAGGTGGGCCCAATCCATACTTGTTCTTGGCAATGACATGGAAGAAGTATTCCTGTCCCTCCATGATGCCCACACACTCACATTTAGATGAGGCAGTTTCAACGGGCTGCCTCCATGTGTGCATCTTTGCATCTCTTCGCTCCACGAGGAAGCCGGTCAGGTCGCTGCCTCCATCGTCCTCGGGGTCGTCCCAGTTCAGAAAGATCATCTTACGCGTGACGACAACAGGCTTCAGGTCTGTGACAGGTCCAGGAACATCTGAAGGAGAGACACATTTATTCTTTTGTGTTCATTTTTATGACCCTGTAAGGATTAATTCCAAGTTAACCGTCAAGTTTCGTCACTAAGCTTCCTGCTGCCTTTTGTGAGCTCCACTCACCCATGACCTCGACTCTGGTTGCGGCGTTTTTGGTGCCGCTGGGGTTGCAAGCGGAGATATGATATTTGCCGCTGTCCTTCCTCTGAACGTTCTTGATTGAAACGATGCTGTTGTTGCCCTCACTGAGGATCTCCACGCGATCTTTGTCGGGTTTGCCGTCGTCCTTTGTCCAGGTGATGGACGGGTAGGGTTTACCTGTGACTGTGGCAGGTACAAGGAGCGTCTCTCCGGCTCTGATGCTGACGCCGTTCTTGACAGACAGGTCAAGTTCAATCACCGGTATCTCTGTGAAGAAAAACCAGCAAATAAGGACACTTGTCACTTGAATTAGACGACATTTGTCTTGTTTTTGTTTTTTTTCTCCCTTCAGCTGACCTGCAGGATTCCTGACGAACACGGACTCTGTGAATCCTGGCGTTCCCTCTCCTGCAGCATTGCAGGCGATGACTCTGACCAGGTACTTGGCTCCCTCACGGACTCCATAGACGGTGAAGGCCCGGGTCTTCCAAGGACGCTCTGTGGACCTGGACCAGTCCTTGGTACCAGCCATGGCCTGAAGAACGTCACAGAGCAAAGAAACATCAGTCTGAGTTTAAATTCTGACAGTTTTAGATCTGGAAATGTTAACCTTCAGCAACCACGATGTAGGAAGCTGAAAACACCTGAGGAATGCTGAAATGATTTCACCTTATCCACGTGGTATCCAAGGACCTCTCCTCCCCCGTTGTCTGCCGGTGGATCCCACTCCACATCGATGGAGTGGTCAGTGGTGGCCACCACTCGGGCAACTGGAGGTCCAGGAGGCACTGCAGAGTCATAGACAAAGAAAAGAGGCACATTTCAACTCAGAGAAACTGAGAACATTTCCATGGACATGCAAACTGTTTTCCTCCATGTCAACACGTGTAACTGTAGATCACAGTTTGATCAGTTTCCGTACAGATCGGAGCCTGGGCTGTCCTGGGCTCAGAGGGAACGCTGAATTTTCCGGGTCCGGCCTGGTTCTCAGCCGCCACCCTGAAGATGTAAGTCAGCCCCTCGAGCAGACCTTGGACATCCAGCTCAGTGTCGGTGACAAGGTCCCTGCAGACCAGGACAGAAGCAAACATTCAGAAACACAGCAGACAGATGTTGATAAGATGTGTGAACGCTCACAGATCAGCCCGTTTCCATTTGTTTACGAGCTCCAGCAGAGGAAAAAGCTTTTGTCATTGTGTTTCCTCACCTGTTGACACGAGCCCAGTGGGAGCTGTTGATCTCGCGGCGCTCCACCCAGTAACCCAGGATGGGGCTGCCGTTGTCGTTTGGCTCGTTCCAGGTGACCAGCATGGAGTGGGCTGTCATGTCGTCAATCTGTGGCTTATCAGGAGCTTCAGGAGGATCTGATGAGGACGAGCAGATGAGAGAGAGTCTCATATCTATTTATGTTGTGTGTTTTTTCTCTAGCAAGTTGAGTTGAATGTTGCATTTAAAGTTTTTACACTTTTAACACAATGAAAAAATTTAAACAACTGTTTCCGTCATTACAGACATGTTTAGAGGGCAGGAAAACTTTAGATGTTAAAAGATTTGAAGTTTCTAAGTTTGTCGAGTGAGATGCTAAACACTGTAAGTTAACAAACGAAGAGTTTGATTTCTATCTCGTTCAAAATGTTTGTATTACAGCACACAGGAAGTCGAAGAGCTCATAGCATAAACATAAACATGAGGAATAATGACAAAGAGCAGCAGACCGAAGGGATTCTTGGCGATGAGCGGTTTGGAGACACAGTATGGACCGGCGCCGAGCTTGTTCTCTGCCACGACCCTGAAGATGTACTCCTTCTTCTCGATGAGCTTGGGCACCAGGTAGCGACATCCTCTTAGTGTGGAGGTGACGCAGCTCCAGCCGATCTCCAGCTTGGAGTTATCCTTCTTTTCCAGAGTGTAGTTGAGGATCTCGCTGCCGCCATCATCCAGAGGAGGATCCCACTTGCAAATGACGGAGCTCTTCCTCACCTCCTCAAATCTGAAGTTCACTGGAGGCCCAGGAGTATCTGCAGAGAGACACAATGATTATGTTTTTATCAAAGCTGAGGCAAGCCTGGGAGTCTGCTGTAAACACTGACAAAAATACTGAGATTTTTGTCATGAAGAGATCTGAACTCTGATGTGTGCCGTCGTAAAGACATGCAAACAGCAGAAAACAGAATTATTAACATCAAAACATTATCAAGCCACTTCAGTACATTTATCATTTTTGCACTGAGTTTAAAATGCTGCTGCTTGGGTTTTTTTGCAGGGATGTTTAGAAAAATATTTGTATTTAAATTTGACAGAAAAGGTCTCAGGATGGATCCTCTGGATGCCTTTTCTCCTGTAAGAACCTGACGGAACCTGACGGAAGCAAAACTTCCATGCAGATATTTCTGACTTTCCAAAGTGTCAAATCTGAATCATTTACAATTTGTCCTAAAAAATAATCCTTTTTATAAACAAATTTCACAAGTTTGCCTTGGAAACATCACTGAGCTGCCAAAACAGTCAGCTGTAATTCTGAAGTTTAACTAATCCATTAATTCAAAAACTGTTTTGAGTTTCTGGGTTCTTTTCTCTTGTATGAACATGGAAACTGTAGATTTGTTCTTGAAAAATGAGAGATTCTCACCGAGCACGTTGACCTCGCAGGTTGCCGAGGCGGTGCCGTGGTCGTTCTCCACCTTCACCATGTAAACGCCGTGGTCGGCACGGAACGAGTCCCTGATGACGACGGAGGACACGCCCTTGTGGCTGTTGTTGATGTTCAAACGTTCGTTGATCGTCGGGTAGTCGGGCTCCTCCATCTCAGGCTCTGCGGCCTCCTCCTCCTTCTTCTTCTCCTCCTCCTTCTTCTCCTCCTCCTTCTTCTCCTCCTCCTTCTTCTCCTCTCCTTCCTTCACCTCTTTCTCCTTCTCTTCTTTCTTCTCAGCCTCTTCCTTCTCTTTCTTCTCCTCCTCCTTCTTCTCTACTTTCTTCTTCAGAGGTCTCTCAGGCCTCTTGCGGAGTGGCTCAGGTCGGATCACCTGGTTGTTCCAGTACCAGGTGATCTGAGGATACGGGGCTCCAGAAATGTTGGCGTCCAGGCAGATCTCGCAGCCTCGCTTCACGCTGAGTCCGGACTGCAGGCTGCCGCTCAGGAAAACCTTCGGAGGATCTGAGAGAACAGGAAGTAAAGTTAACAAACATGTTAGAGGGAAACTGAGCAGCTCACATCGGTGCAGATCTTCAGATCTTCCTACAGAAAACGAGCTTGTTGAGTCAAAACAAAGATGAGTGAAGCTCTGTTCAGTGACTTTATTCTGGACTTCGGAACTTTAAAAAAAGATTTAAACCCAGTGATTTTCTGCTGCTCTTTTAAGCTGTGTTTGCATGCTTTTATTCATGGAAATTCAAATTTTGGACAATTAACCTTTTTTGTTTTTTTGTTGAACATTGGATTTTCTTGTGTCTGTTTGCTGGATAAAAGGTGGCTAACTAGCAAAACAGGAGGCCACTGTCGGCCTTGTGGCCTCTGAAGCTGTGCAGAAAAGTTCTCTGCGGGGGAAGGAACTTTGCTTCTTCCAAAGAAAAACGAGACACTGGCGTGAAATTCCCGGTGATCGGATACAGAAACATGTTTGCTTTAACTGGTCTGCCTGCAACAAAACTGTGAAAACTGTTTTCAGACCCTCCAGGGTTGGTGTCGTCCTTACCGACGGCGTCCGAGGCCTTGACGTACGGCGTGTTACGTGAGGGCTCGCTGACCCCGGCAGCGTTTTCTGCTTTGACTCTGAAGGTGTAGTTCTTTCCCTCCGTCAGCCCTCTGACGGTGTAGGACAGGACAGGAACCAGGAAGTCGTTGCACCTCTCCCACTTGTCCTCACCCTTCTGCTGCTTCTCCAGGATGTAGCCCATGATCTTGCAGCCGCCGTCGTACATGGGGGGCTTCCAGGTCAGAGTGATGGTGCCTGATGTCGGGTTGTGGGTCTCCACGTCCACCGGAGGGTCGGGAGCATCTGGAACGAGAAACAGATTTCAGCTAGAATTCTCCTGAACACAAACCAAAGACTTTCTAAAGTGACGCAACAGAACTTTTTATTCCAAAATTAGTATTTTTGATAAAATTAGAATGATTGTAATCATCATAATCTGAAAAAGTGTCTCACTGAACTCTGTTACAAAAAAGGTTTTCCTAGATTGCAAACATTTTTAGAACAAAACGGTTTAAAAAAGAAACTAACCAGTTTATTTAAAGGGTCATTTCTTTAAACGTAGTGAGATTAAAAGAGACAGACTGAGAGAAGATCAGTTCAGTCTCTCGTACAGGTGAACTGATCTTTTTTTTTAATCAAAAGCTAAAAACAGCTGATCCCATGTATCAGAACCATCATGAATCCTTCCTGTCTGTTAACTGACTCGTGTAGATTTGGTTGACTTCTGACTTTCTGGCCTGTAAAATAGTACAAAACACGTTTTCCTGCCAGTTGTTTCTTACGTTTCTGGTCCTCTGCGATGACGGGGTTGCGGAGCTCGATGAACTCTCCTCCTCCGATCTTGTTCACAGCCTGGACTCTGAAGTAGTACTCTCCATTGGGGATGAGGTCCTTCACGGTCCAGCTCACCTTGTTTTCTCCAGACATCATGTTGACGTAGGTTCTCCTGCCGGCCTCACGGCGCTGCAGAAGTAGAAAAAAACGAAACAGAACAAACATGAGTTTCGTCTCTTTTCAAACCCGGCGGGGACTTTTGGCTCAGAATTAAAGCCGCGCTGCCATCTCTGACCTGCAGGACGTAATGAATGATCGGGCTGCCGCCATCGTAGTCTGGAAGATCCCAGGTCACCTTGCAGGAGCTCTTTGTGATCTCAGAGGCCAGGATTTCCTTACAGGGACCAGGGAGACCTGCGGACAGACAGAGGGGGATGAGCCAAAGCATAATCACCTGCTCCGAGTCCACGAGTTTAATGTTTCATCTGGGAAGATTCGACTGAGTACCGATGACTTTGACGTTGATGGTGGCGCTGGCGGCTCCCAGTTTGTTCTCCAGAGTCACTTTGTACTGTCCTGCATCGGCGTGAAGGCTGCTGTCGATCTCCAGGTGACAGGAAGTGTACTCCTTCCTGTTGAACACAAACAATCCCATCAGCCACTGCTGCTCACTCTGATGAAAAACATCAGAAAACAAAAACAACCTTTTCGACAGACAACAAAACCTTTCTGAAACAAATGTTGGATGTGAAGAGAGACCTGAAACATTTAGTCAGTTAAGTTATTGACAAGAAATTAAACATCAGTCATGTGATATAATCATTTTTTTAAGCCAAAGGGCCAAAGTATGAGGGTTTTCTGTTTTTTCTCCGTTTAGTTTCACAGTAAAATGAATCCTGTTGGGTAAGAAAAGTGAGACATCAGACTGCAAAACTGTGATGGGCACATTCACTGAAATCTGACATTTTATACGCCAAACATTCTGCAGATTAACAGCAACAATAATCTGCTGATCTATCGTGCATGTTTTGCTGTGATCAGAGTATTTATTTGTCACTCAAAGAAAACAAAGAAAAGGCATCAGCTTCTGTTCTGTTAGTTTGTTTTTGACATGAAAGGTCTGATGTCAGATGAAACGTGGCTCTGACCTGAAGCCGAGGCGCTCGTCAGCCTTCAGCTCCTTGCCGTCTTTGTGCCAGGTGACTCTCGGGGAGGGAACGGCTCTGAAGGGAACTGGGATGTGCAGCTTCTCTGTTTCCACAACAACAAGGTCCAGAGTCTGGAACTCCAGCGTTGGGTTACCTGCAAGTACGGAGAAAAAACAGGCTTGTTGACGTCTCAGTGTGGATCTGGTCGATGATTTGTGGTCTTTGCACCATGACACTCTGAGATCAGTGTTGCTCTGATGTTCTTACAGTCAGATTCTTTGGCGAAGACGTTCTCAGAGATGTCAGACGGCTCGCTGACTCCGGCGGCGTTGATGGCTCTGACTCTCAGGATGTACTCCTTCTCTGGGACCACGCCTTCCTCCACGCGGTACTTCAGCTCCTTCACCGGACGAGAGTTGACCCTCATCCACTTTTCTGTCCCGGCTTCGCACATTTCAACGTGGTAGCCGGTGATAGGGCAGCCGCCGTCCCTCTGTGGAGGCTTCCAGGCGATGGCCAGGAAGTCACGGCTGGCTCCGGTCACGTGCAGCTCGATGGGTGGAGACGGGATGCCTGGAGGTGCAGGACAGATGGCTTTAGAGTCTTCTCACAGCCCTGTATTTTTCTGAAAGAGGCCTTACTGGACTCACCTGTGGGATCTTCGATGGTGAGGATCTCGGTGGGTTCGCTGGGATGACCGACGCCGGCCTCGTTCTCCGCTCTGACCTGGAACTGAACCTCCGTTCCCTCGATGACGTCTGTCACTCTGTACTTACAGTCTGGACCAGAAGTCTTCCCACATTTCACCCAGCGAGTTCCAAGCTTCTCCTTCTTCTCGATGGAGTACCTAGAAGGCACCAAACTGCTGTAACACGGCTGACGTTCAACCAAGAAAACACACCTGCAGTTTGAACCGTTTCAGTTTGAAATAAAAAAAGTGTTCAGATCTTTTTCAGGATTTGCTTTAAGCACTGAAATCCTGCTTCAGGTTTGTCAGAAAATAACTGGAACTGCGAGCGCTGAAACAGAGAGAGAGAAGTTTCTGAAGATCTTTGTAACTTTTGTGAAATTTGAACTAAAATAAGCATCAAAGTAAAAAGCCGTCATGAAGACGTGGGAGGAAACAGAACCAACGAATCAGCATCAGGAACCTTCTTCCTGCTGAAAATCTCTTTCTAATGAAGACTTGGGTGAAGAGACGTACCTGAGGATGGGTCTGCCGCCGTCGTTTTTAGGCGCCTCCCACTGCATGTCCACGTATGTTTTTGTCACCGCGTTGACAGCAAGTGCGTACGGCGGTCCCGGAGTAGCTGTAAAAAAGAAAAAATATATCATCCAGCATCAAAAGAGTAAACAAAGGAGAGTTTTATCATCCTCCTGATCAAACGTCAAATGTTCACTATTCTCTCGCTTACTGAAAGTGTCTTTGGCGAGCACGGAGTCCGTCAGCTCACAGAACGGTCCAACGCCCACCGCGTTCTCAGCAGCCACCCTGAACACGTACAGCGATCCTTCGTTGAGCGGCGTCACGGTGTACTTCAGCTCCTTCACCGTCGTGTCCACGGTCTGCCAGCCTTTGCGCCTCACGTCACGTTTCTCCACCACGTAGTTGGTGATTTTGGAGCCTCCGTCACGTTCGGGAACCGTCCACTTCAGCTCAGCGCTGTTCCTGCTGATGTTGATGACGTCCAGCCAGCGAGGAGCCGAAGGAGGATCTGAGGAGATTCAGAGAAGGTTTCCTTCATGTCGGCTCACAGATCAACTTCAGCTGAATATGTCAGAATGAACCGCAGCTCATGTTTGTGCTTTGAGTTCAACATTCGTCTGACTTATCTAAGTAATATGTGAGCGAGACATAAACATTCTAACCAGAGAACAGAGAAACAATGTCCACAACTTCTGTCTGCACACACACACACACACACACGCAGACACACACACACACACACACACACACGCAGACACACACACTGTGTCTCATTGCATTGATGTGATAATTACAGTTTGTTGGACTCTGCAGCTGCCAGTCGAGATGTAAAATGATTCTGGTTCTAAGTTCTAAGTGTCCGAAGTGTCAGTTTTGGTTTTAAACGTCGTCGTAGAGAAACCGTGTGACGTGTTCGTCTGTTCTGGACTCTGGAGTTCAAACCAGTTCTGCTCCTGAAACGTGTCGCGTCTGCTTCACAGCGTCAGTTTGACTTACTGAGTCTCTCTTTGCAGAGCACCGGGTCGCTGGGCTCGCTGGGCTCGCTCTCTCCGGCCACGTTCACGGCTCGCACCCTGAACGAGTACTCCTGCTTCTCCATCAGGCCCTTCAGGAAGTGCTCCAGGATACTGATGTCCTCAGCCACGCGGATCCAGTCCATGGTGCCGCTCTTCAGCATCTCAATGATGTAGCTGTCGATCTTTGCTCCGCCGTCGTGTTCCGGTTTGGTCCACATCAGGAAGCAGGAGGTCTTTGCCACGTCCTTCACCGTGGGTTTGCCAGGAGGCCATGGAGGATCTGGAGAAGTAAACCGTGATGTTTTAAACTGAAAGGATTTCGATGCTCAGATGAAACTAAACTGTGTATGTTGATGCTTTTGTACCAATAGGATCTTTGACGAGGATCGGATCAGTCTCCTTGCTGGGTTTTCCAGTTCCAGCCAGATTCTCAGCCAGGACTCTGAACTTGTACTTCTTCCTGGTGGGAAGACCTTTGACTCTGCAGAGGAAAACACACCACAACCGCACATTAAAATCCAACAAAGAAGAACAGCGTTAAACTCATCTCCGGCTCCAGACAGAAGAAGTCAGACTCACCTGTAGTTGGTGTCTTTAATGGGCAGCTTGTTGCATCTCATCCACCTGTCGTGGTCAGGCTCGTATCTCTCCACCCAGTATCCGGTGATGGGGCTTCCTCCGTCCTCATCAGGCTCGTACCAGGTCAGAGTCAGGGAGTCCTTGGCGATGTCTGAAGGCTCCAGCTTGTAAGGAGCTCCAGGAGTGTCTGACAGAGAGACAGCAGGTTTGAAGTCAGACTCAAACAGACGGGACCTAATGTGATTGTTCAAGGCTTCATTCCTCCTTTGACTGTAATTAAAACCAGCGTCTCTTTCACTGAGCTCCACCTCACCCACTTCACTTCTGTTCATCCTGTCACAGTAAAGAACTGCTCCACATTCAACCTGCAGCTCTGACTGCTCATCAGTCCTCGGTCAGTTAGCTGACTGAGCGCTGTAGCTTCACACTCACCGGGCTGATGTCCAACTCTTAACATCAAACAAGACTAAGAGAATTCAAAGTCATGTGATCGACCTCAGTCCAGAGGTCAGGCGACCTACCGAAGGGGTATCTGGCGATGATGGACGGGTGTTCAGCTGGAGGGCCGACACCAAACTGGTTCTCAGCAAAGACTCTGAAGATGTATTCCTTGAACTTGACCAGGCCCACGGCTTTGTACGTGGTCTGTTTGATGGTGGAGGACAGGCGGTGCCAGATCTCGCTGTCGGCAGCTCGGCGCTCGACGATGTAGTTGGTCACTCTGGAGCCGCCGTCGTCACGCGGGGGGTTCCAGGCCAGGAAGCAGGACTCGTTTGTGATCTCAGAGATGTCGAAGGCAGCCGGAGGACCGGGCTTGTCTGTGTGAGGAAAGAACATTTGAACCAGGAACTGAGAGAGTCGATATGAAAACCGTTTCATTCATCATCTTCACTGTCAGTCGTTGTTACCGAGGATGTTGACGTCCACGGTGGCGGTGGCACGGCCGCTGCTGTTTGTGGCCTCTATGATGTAGGTGGAGCTGTCATCTCTCTTGGTCTTGGCGATGGTGACAGTGGAGTGTCCTGGTTTTGTGTCGATGGACACCCTGTCGTCTGGTTTGAGGACCAGGTCGGCCTTGGTCCACTTCACGCGGGGTTCAGGCTTACCAGTCACCTCAGCAGGAAGTTCGATCTTGCTGCCGGCCTTGGCAGTCAGACCGGCCAGCAGCTTGGCGTCCAGCTGGATCTCTGGAGGCTCTGCACGGACAGTCAGGACGAGGGATCAGTGAGAAGTTTGCAGTTCAGAGGAAAATTAACAGGAGAAGAAAGTTGAGTTGTTGTTTGTCACTAACAAAAACTGCTGTAATTGTATTTTGTTAAAGACTAAAAAAAAAATATTCTCACAACATAAATGTCTATTTCCCAGCATGCCACTATTTAAAGTCCTCGGTGTGTTGAAGAGCGCCCTCTGCTGTACGCAGTTGGTAATCAGCTGACAGTTTTGTGTATTTTTGGAGCTTTACTACTCCAAGAATATTTAGATTGAGCTCAGATGTTTTAAGTTTCTTACGAATATTTATTAAAAAGAAAACTCTTCAGGTGGAGATTGATTTTGTGTAAATAATGATGCTGGTTTATCCCTCAGCCTCTCATGAAGGAATGACAGGAAAGTTCAAATGTTATTTTTGGGCACCTTTGGGATCGACAGCCTGTATCTCGTCGGTGGCCTTGCAGGGCAGGCTGGCTCCGAGTCGGTTCAGGGCTCGGACTCTGTAGGAGTACCACTGGCCCTCGATCAGACCTGTGACCTGGACCTTCAGCTCGGGCACCATGTCCCCGCATGGCTCCCACTTATCGGTCCCTCTCTGGCAGCGGTCCACGTTGTAGCCTCGGATGCCACTTCCTCCATCATACTTTGGTGGCTCCCAGGTCAGGAAGATGCCGCTGGCCGACTTGTCTCTCCACCTCAGGTTCTCCGGAGGGTCAGGGATCGCTGGAGGGAAGCAGGATGGAGAGGTTAGAAGGTCCCACAGGATGTAATATGGTTAAAAAAAACAAACAAAAGTTTTCAGTGGTCCGACTCACTGGCAGGAGAGGAAACGTTGACGGGCTCGTCGATGTACGCCGGCTCTCCTGGTCCACACTTGTTGCAGGCAGTGACCCTGAACAGATACTCCTTCCCTTCAACCACGTCGGTGACGGTGAACTCCAGATCCTGGATCCCTGTGATCACCTGAGAGAGCAGGGAGGCAGATCTTAACATGATGAGTCCAAGAGTTTCTGACTGCTGACAGCTTTAGAGAGTGAGGAGATGCTGTCAGGTTTTATGAGGCCGGATGTTCACTGGATGCTGTTTGCCGGATGCTCCGTATGTTTTCAATTTTTCAGGCATTTTTGATCGAGACAATATTACAAAACTTGTAATTTCTACTAACTTATAACTTATAATTTCAGACGGGTTTCTTCTCTCACATGTGGTCATGATGAACGTGAAGAACCATCAGCTGGTCCATCACGTTCTGTGGGATGAAGGTGCTGATGTCATACCTTGACCCAGGTCTTGCGGGACACGTCCCGTTTCTCCACCTGGTAGCCGGTCAGAGGGCTTCCTCCATCGTGCTCCGGAGCCTCCCAGCTCAGGTGGACGTGCTGTCGGGTCACCTCCAGAACCTTGAAGTCCTTCGGAGCGCTGGGCGCCGCTGGAGAACGTAAAGATAAAAACATGAGGACGCCGAAATTTAAACAAACAATGAAAGCAGTTTGGATTCATCATCGTTTTTTTCATTTGTGTTTCTGTCAGAAGTTCCGTCGGGTGTTTTTTCCGGTGTTCACGGCGTACCGATCACATTGACTTCGATCTCTCCGGTCACAGATGTGACGTCGTTCTCCAGCTGCAGAGTGTAGCTGCCTTTGTCGGGCCGGACGCTCGGCATGACGACCAGCTCTGTGAATGTAGACTTGGTTGTCATGGTGACCCGTTCGTCAGCAGTGGTCAGCTCCTTCTCTCCGAAGGTCCACTTGGCGACGGGGGTCGGGTATCCGGTGATGGGGACTCTGATGGTGAGAGGCTGAGGGACGATCACCTCCAGGCCGTCTTTGAAGCCACTCAGATCGAAGGTTGGACCGACTGGTGAGGGAAGAGAAAGGCATGATGGGAACTGAAGCATCGTGTCTCAGTAAAGTTAATCTGTTTCTGATGTTTGAAACAACTTGAGGAGACATTTTGTTTCTCTACAGCAGGAGACAAAGAAAGCTGAAGGGCTTTTGATGGAAATGAACAGTCTTTGGACGGTAAAGATTTGCTTTTCAGTATTAGTGAACATGTTCCTTCACATCAGTGAGACATAATTCTGTCACATAACTACAAAATCCACAAAGAGTCTTTGATAATGAGACGCTCACAGTGCGGGTCGTCGGCCAGCAGAGGTCCGATGACGTTTGACGGCCCAGACATCCCGGCAGCGTTTTCAGCAAAAACTCTGTAGTTATATTTGGTTCCATATTTCAGACCCGACACCTGGAGAGCAAAGTCACAGTGTAAAAAAATCAGCATGTAAAATCTAAATTAACTGTTAAATGTGTTTTTATAGAAGCAATTTTATGTCTGCAGCTGCTCCACAGAAAAAACCCTCACAGTTCCTCCCCAAACACTTTAATTTGAAAAAGTCAGAAAAGCCCTGCTGCTCTTTCAGTCAGTGATCACACACACACACTTTCTCACTTTCTGCCGTGGTCAAATTTTACTGGATGAGGACAAACGAGGTTCTAAACGAGGGTTTACTGAGTCTCTGAGTGTGTGGTACCTTGTAGAAGAGGTCGGGGCAGAGGCGGGCGTTGCAGCGGAGCCACTTGTCGGTGCCGTCCTCACAGCGTTCGATGATGTATCCTGTGATCATGCTGCCTCCGTTCCTCAGAGGAGTCTCCCACGTGAGCTGCACTGAGCTCTTGTTCTGATCCTGCCAGACCAGGTTCTGGGGGGGACTTGGAGGTTCTGCAGGGCAGGAAAAAAAAGTCCTAAATATCACTGGAGGCTAAGCAGAGACTGAGATGTTCAGGACGACAGCTGATCCTGGTTTAATCAGTAGTAATGATAGCGGCTGCCTTGGTGCTTTGACTCACTTTGTCTGAACATTTTATGACACTGAACGGACAGAAAGTCGTCAGAATGAAATACAGCTTTTTAAAACTGGTCTTTAAGTTGAACATCAGCTGGACAAAAGAGCCTTTTGGGTAAATCGATGCCAAAGTCAAATCCAAACTTACCGATGGGGTCCATGATCTTGACGGGCTGCGAGGCGGCGCTTGGCTTTCCTTCGCCGGCTTTGTTCTCAGCTTTGACTCTGAAGATGTACTCTTTGTTCTCGATGACGTCGTTGATGATAGCGCTGAGCTCGTCGGCTTTGGTCACCTGGACAGGTGACCACTTCACCGCCGTGCGGTCACGCAGCTCGATGATGTAAGAGGTGATGGGAGAACCGCCATCTGACACGGGGGGCTCCCAGGAGACGGTGCAGCCGAACTTTGTGACATTTCCCACGATCACGTTCAGAGGAGGTTCAGGAACATCTTTTTTAAAAACAGGTCAACAGAAGACAGTTCAGTTAAATGAGAGCAACGTTCTGCTCTGTGCCGACGTGTTTCACATCAACAAAGTCAGAAACTCATTCAATCATCAAACCAGGGCGGGGGATGGGGGGTGGTTTGGACCAATCAGCATCCTCAGAGGAGCCGCCGGCTGGATGCAGGTTTGAATTCAGCATGACAGTGTGAACAAAAACAACAACTGCAGCTCCTGAAGTCGATAACAAAGACGCTGCTTACAGCATCAGTTTTATCTCCTCGTTAAAGAAGAGTGAAGAATAAAACTGAAGATGTTTTTGTTTTTGTCCCAACTGCAAGAGAAAAAAAAAGAACAGTAATTCTCACCAAACTTGTTCTTGGCCTGTACGGGTTTGTCGGTCTCTACGTTGGGTCCGCTGCCGACCCGGTTTCGGGCGCAGACTCTGAACAGGTACTTGGAGTCCTTCTGGAGGCCGGTAACTGTGTACTCGGGACTCTCAGCGTGGTCGGTTGCCAGCGTCCAAGTCTTACGCTTCACATCGCGTCTCTCCACCACGTAACCGATAACCTTGCTGCCGCCGTCACTCTCAGGCTCCTCCCACGCCAGGCTGACCTCACCATCGGCAGTGTCGACCACCTGCAGGTTCTTTACGGGTCCCGGGACATCTGATAAAAAAAAAAACATCAGTACTGTTGAAAACAGCCCATCTGACAACAGTCAGAAACAGTTTTAGCTTTTGTGTTCTCGAGAACTGACCGATGACTTCCAGGTTGATGAAAGCTTCGCCCTCGCCGTGTTTGTTCTTGATGATGATCTTGTAACGGCCCTCGTCAGACTTCAAGGGGTCTTTGAGCCGGTACTCTGTGCGGTCGGCAGACGTGTAGATGTTGTCTTTGGGCAGACTCAGGTTGTCGTACAGCCAGTCGGCCTCGGCCTGTGGGTAGGCGCTGTAGGGGACGGCCATGACGATGGGCTTCCTGGCGTCTGTGACGTAATTCTGGTCTGTGGTTTTAATCTGAGGCACAGCTGGAGTAGAAGGGGACAGCATGTTAGTATGACCTTCATTAAAAAGATCCTTTAATGCCACGTAAGTCCTCGACCGATGTGAATGAATAAATCATTCCTTCACTCTTCTGAGACCAAACCTGCACTCTTACCTGCCAGCTCCAGCTTGGCCTTGGCGTCTTTGTCCTTGGCGACGACTCTGTACTCTCCCTGATCTCGCGGTCTGATCTCACAGACCTGCAGCCTGTGGACTTTGCCCTCACTCATCATTTGGTATTTGTCTCCCTGGACGACCGTCATGTTGTTCCTCAGCCACTTCACCTCCACTCTGTCCTTGTTCAGCTCCACCTCAAACACAACATCTGATCCTGGGGGTTCGAACACGTCCTGTGGTGGTCTGATGATCTCCACCGGGGTCTCTGCAGGACAGAAACAGATTCATGAAGAGGTCGGATCCCATTTAGAACGACAGGACAAGTTACACTGATCGAATAATTCCTTCTAAAGAGCCTCACCGTCAACAAAGAGCCTGGCTCTGGATCTCTTCTCATCCACACCACAGGCGTATTCACACTCATCATCAGGTCTGCACTCCTTGATACGCAAAGTGCAAATCTTCCCCTCTTTCCCAAACGTGTATCTATGAAACAGACCGTGAGTTATTGGAAGGAGAGAGTCAGAACTGAGATTTAAACTTTAGTTAATGTTTGAGTGAAAGTGAAGCTCAAAAATAGGCAGCACATGTTAGCATGCTGGCTAACTGACTTACTAGCTTCGCTGACTGGTGCAGAAACATAAGGAACATCACTGATGAGTGACTTTAAACATGTTAGAAGACTCTGAAAACTTTCTTATCTTACATGTTTTTTCTGTAAGATTCAATTAGTAAACATTAAAAGTTACATTAAAGTCACAGTTTGTGGTTTGATCAGAAGTGATTAAGAGCAATGTGCAAACAACCCGACAGCTGTCAACACATTTTTATTCCACTGCTGCTCGGCTCTGATTGGTGCACAGAAGTGACATCACCTAAATATACAAATAACTAAAACCCTGTTAAATGACTGAAATGGTTGTAACTTTAGCAGAAAATAGTGTGCCAAGGCATCATTTGAAGTACAAGGTTGGTTGAGAGAAAATCTTTTGAGATAAAGTTCTGTGTGTTTTAATAGTTTGATGGGAGTTCGTAGACGAGGGTCTGACTGCCCCGTGCTCACAAACCTCGGTCCTTCTCTGATCTCACGTCCGTTTCTGTACCACTTGACCTCGGCTTTCTCTTTGGTCAGCTTGCATGTGAACTCTGCGTCCTCAAACTCGGTGATGGTCTGGTCCTTCAGGTGCATGGAGAAGTCTGTGGGCGCCTCGCTGATGATCAGCTCTGCGGTGGACTTGTTGTCTGCAGCCACGGCGGTGTACTCGCCCTCGTCCGCCAGCGTGCAGTCTTTGATGGTCAGTGTGTGCTTGTCTTTGTCCACTCTGTACACAATGCGTTTGTTGAAGGCGATTTCCTCGCCGCCCTTCATCCACTTCAAGGTGGCATTGGGCCTGTTGACCTTGCAGGAGAAGCTCACAGTCTTCTTCTCCTGAGTGTCGATGTCCTCCAGAGGAACGATGATCCTCAGGCTCTCCTCTGACAAAAACATCACAAAAGACACAAGTTCATCGCGAGCAGAGACTGCATGCAGCTGCAGAAACATCTGGAACTGATGGGAGATCCGAAAGCTAAAGAAGAATAAAGAATCTCATTTGTTTGTTTTGTGATTCACACAAACAGCCTTTGAATTACTGCTTTTCTTTTGCTTTCGGCTTTTCTCTAGTTTTACATGACGCCTTCATGATTTTAATGAGCCATTAGTGACCTTTTTGAAACCATATACAGTTATTTATAGATCTGGATCTTGTTTGTAAAAGACGATTCAGTTCCTTCAATGATGCCAAAAGTTCTGTTCAAAACTTCAGTGCAGGAAATACAAAAACCTTTTGTCCCTCTGAATTGTTGAATGAATTCTGCTGTGCTGTCACTCAGGACCTGAACATGAAGTCACTCGTCGCTGTGAGTCACTGACCTTTGACGGAGAGGTTGCAGGAGCTCTTGGCCTGCTCTCCTCTGTGATTTGTCAGGATGATGTTGAAGTTGGCCCCGTCTCCCTTCTGGGCATCTCGGATCCTCAGGGAGAAGACGTTGTCTCTCTGGACCATCACATACTTGCTGCTCTCAAACAGCGTCTCCTCGTTCTTCAGCCACTTGGCCTTCGCTCCCTCTGTGTTCACCTCACAGTTCAGGACGACTTCCTGACCTTCTTTGGCCTCCGTGTCCTTCAGTGGTGTGATGATCTTCAGCTTCTCTGCAGGAAAAAAAGCAGCAGAGACACGGATGAACAAACATGTTTGAGCTTTTTTCTTCTTACGTGTTTCTATTGCTACTAAATTCATGCTGACACACTACGAGAAAGGAAGCAAGAATCTCGATTTTCATTTTCAAAGTTTTTTTGAGTGAAAAATTGTTGTTAGTTTCACTTTTGAGTGAGAATGAATGTTTCTGTGATTTAAACTTAATGTTTCTTCTTTTAAACCTTTTTTTGGATGTAAAGAAAATACAAAGCTGGCATTTCAGTTTCATTAACTGATTTTAAACAGGGTCATTTTTTTTCTTTCACTCTTTGTAAAACGAGAGCTCGTGGGCGGGGCTTACCGAGCACAGTGAGGTCAGCACTGGCTCTGGTTGGTCCGATCATCACTTTGTATCCGCCCTCGTCTTTTAGCTCGCAGTCCTTAATGACTAGAGTTCGTCTCTTGCCATCGCTGACCATCTGGTATTTGTCTCCTGCCTCCAGCTCTCTGTCGTCTTTCAGCCATTTGACCTCGTAGGTCTCCTTGGAGACGGAGCAGGTAAACTCGGCCTTCTGGCCCTCCACCACCTCCTGGCTTTGAGGCCTGGAGATGAACTCAGCAGCCAGTTCTGAAACACAGGAGGCACCGTCAGATACCAGAAGTCAAAGGTTTTATGTGGTTGGGTTCTTAAATAAAACAAACTAAAAACAAACTGAAACTGGAATAAACTGTTTAACTCTGAAAGTGTATGATGTTCATACCGTTTATCTTCAGATTTGCGGAGGTTTTGATGCTGGGACTCAGTCTGCAGTTGTACTCTCCGGCATCGGCCATCTTCAGGTCCTGGATGAGGAGGATCCTCCTCTTCCCGTCCACGATCTGATCATAGCGGCCGCCCTCGGGCAGCTCCTCGTCTCCTTTGTACCATCTGACATCAGCGCTGGGTTTTGAGATTTCACAGATCAGCTTCACGCTGTCGGTCTCTGTTCCCTCCACGTTGGACAGGTTCTTGGTGAACCTCGCCTCCTCCTCTGCAAACAAGAGAAACAGACGTATGGAGAAACCAGGTCTGACCTCAGCTGAATGTCACACCTACAGTGACAGACATTCGAGAGTCTAACGTGACATCTGTGACTTTCATTCGTACCGACGACAGTGAGCATGCCGGAGGATTTGGAGGTCTTGGCGTCACATTCATATTCAGCCTCATCGTCAAACACGGACTTGTGGATGATGAGGATGTGTTGGCGACCTTGAGCAATAATTTCATACTTCTTCCCCTTTCTGATTTCACTTCCATCCCTAAACCAGCGGACCTGCGACACAGCGAGCACAAACAGATCTCAGGTGAGTCAAAAACTAGCCAGCAGATTTGAATATTATCAGACAGACGAAGCAGGTTTGCTTACTTTGATGTCCTCTCTGGAGACTTCACATTCAAACCTGGCAGATTCCTTCTCTTTGACCTCGACATCATGGAGCGGCTTCGTGAACTCAACATGTGGAGCTGTGGACACACAACGAAGAGTCAACAAGACAATTTATTAGATCTGTGATCAGGATTTCTAATAAGTCCTCTGGATCTTTGAGAGCTCCGCTAACTCTTGCAAGTCGTGTTGAGGAAAAGCATTTTTTTGTTTCTCTTTTAAAGAGTCTTCTAGTGTTTATGAGGGTTGCTTCATTTAATGTGGGAGGGGATTCATGAACTCTGACTTGTGGTTTTTTAACTTCTCTAACTTTGTTAAATTTCTTAAAGTGTGCCACAGAAGTTTTTGTGGTCCCTCTAATAAAGAGTTTAGCTCCAACTAAAAAAAATCTCCTTCGTTTCACGGAGGGGTCCTGTCTCTGTGAGGGGTTTCTGTGGTCTTCTACATGTCTTTACTGTTATGAAGATGGACTTTTATTCTTTTTTGAGGGTCATTTAACTCTAATTAGGCATTTAAAGGTTCGGGGTTAGTCTTTTAGCTCTAACACATAACTTTTTTATGTTGTTGAGTGATTCTTAGAAGTATTTACACCTACAGAGGGTACGAAAACTAGAATTTGAATGGTGTCTCCCTGTTCATATAAGAGGTTTTAAAATGGGTCAGAACTCACGTTCAACGCTGAGGAAGCAGGAGGTTTTGAAGTCTTTAGCATCACACGTGTACGTCCTTGAGTCATCAGGAGTGCAGCTGTGGATGAGCAACGCTCTCTTGCGGCCATCGATGATCATCTCGTACTTCTTGGTCTTGCGGATTTCCTGTCCGTCCCTGAACCATTGTACTTCTGCGTTTTCCCTGGACACTTCACACTCGAGGGTAGCGGTTGCTTCCTCCTCCACCGACTGGTCTTCCAGAGGCTTTGTGAACTCCACCGCTGGCTCTGGATGTACATGACAAAGCACAGGACAGTTGTTTGGTTTCTGCTCTGATAAACTGGATGCAAACACTAATTTCATCAGTTTTCTTTTTTATCTGACTCCCTTTGAGCTCAGTACATGAAAAGTATGCAGCAGCGTCTCTGCCTGCCACCTTTAAAATAAGTGAAGCTGCACTTTAAAGCCTGATCAGAACCAACTTTATGGATGGACTGTAAACAGAAGATCATCAGCAGTCGCTGTCTTACCTCTGACAATGAGGTTGGCCTCAGTCTGGAAGTCTTTGGCAGCAAGTTTGACTTGCCCGGCTTCATCCAGCTTCACATCTCTCAGAGTCAAGCTGTGGACTTTTACATCTGCCTTCAACACCACCTGTCAGGTTCAACAGAGTCAGTCAGCATCTGGTTTAACCGTCCCTGAAGGTTGAACAGACTCTGCAGGTCATGGAGCTAATCCACAGATTGAACATGTATAAAAAAATGGACGACATGGGAGCTGCCATGTGAAGCCAAAGCATCTCTATCGCCCCCTGGTGTTTTGATGCAGTACAGGTCATAAATCCAACCCATTCATGAGATGTTGGCAGATGTAGCATGAGCCAAACAGAGGAGGTTTTTTTTTTCCAGTGACGACCTGTGTGTGAGTTTCATGGTGCTGGTGTTTTGTCAGGTGCTGATTGTTTTGATTAGCATGGTTTGAATGCTAATCATTGTTTTTGTTATTTTATGTTATTTTATGCTCCATCCCTCCATCATTTTGGCTCCATGATGGCGTCATATGATGCCACCATTTTGGTTTTATTTTTATGTACATGTTTTGGCAGTTATTTCTTGGTGGGATGAAGTTGGAGAAGCATAGTCCATCTTGGATGAGTCTACAGTGATTGGGTTAAACATGCCCTGAATCTGACCTGAAGGCTCAACAGAGTTAGTAAATTAAAAGGTTTAGCATTCTCAAAACACTGCTTGTTTTTCTTAAATAATGTCTGTCTTATTAGGGTTTAAAAGGGCTTTGGTTTTTGCTTCTTACCGCAGCCTGGCAGGTTCAACAGAGTAAGACAGGTGTAGAGTCTCTTTCCTGTAGCTGCTTGTAAGGTTTAACAATCAGCAAAAGGTTTTTTTTTCTCCTTACTGCACCTTATCTACTCATGGGTTCCTTCACTCTGTTAGAAAGGTCATTTTATTGTTCTCTGGGGTTTCTTTTACAGTTTGCTTCTGGTCATTGCTGAAGAGGAATACTGGCCAGCTAAGTTCTAATAGCATTTAATGGATTTCCTCCTCACTGCTTCACTGTGCCCTGAGCATTGCCTGTGAGGTTCAACAGCGTCTGTCAGATTGAGGGTTTTACTGTCAGGTCTGTATCAGATGCTCAGGTCAGTGCTATTCTGGGTTTTACTATCTATCAGCATTGTCTGTGAGGTTTAAAGGAGTCACTTAAATTTTGGGTTTTAGTTCCCTAAAGTGTACCTGACAGGTGTACAGAACACCCACAAGACTCAGACTGCGTCTGTTTATCATCCCTGAACATTTCTGTGAGTCTCCAGCACAGCATCAGTCAGCTGTGGCCTGACAGCTAAAACGAATGCAGGCAGCTGCCTCCCTTCCCCCGATTTAAACTGCATGGCCTTTGACACCTGACGGCTGGTTTTAACCCCCATCCTCAGACTGTATGTCACAGCCAGCTGACTGAGGAATTAAACATATGGTATCTCTGATATTTAAACTGCCACCTTCAAGCTTCATTGTTGGTTCCTGTTGGTTTCTGATCAACACTTCAGGATTAAAATCAGACCTTTGATATATTTTAAGTGATCAGTAAGTTTAAATGTGCCTTGTTTTGTAATCAGAGGTCAACTATGCTAAAAAAAGTACATAGCTCATGAAAATGTAGAGTTTGGTACTGAGTGTATGAAGTAAAGTGTGACTGAGAGAATGAAAGTAAAAGCAGGAAGGACAATAAGTACGTTTTTTCAGGCCAGTAGATAAAAATTATTTGATATTCCAAACTTAAACTTTCAGACTAATAAAAAAAAATTTTTCATTTCCAACGTTACTCCGACATTTGTGTTTCTCATGTGAAGATTAAAACATTCTTGTTTATTCTTGAGTCTTTTAAAATGAAATTCTTCTGATTTGTGACCATTTGGGTGAGTTTATTTGCGCTGGTTTGTTTGATTTGTCTCTTATGAATCCGTTTACTGTTAGTTTTTTATGTTCTCACATCTTGTAAACGTTACTTAAACACTAAATCTGTGGTAAGTTCGCTGCTCTGAAATGAAACATCTGGATTAACAAATGATTGTGTTTTATAAATATTATTTATTAGCAGAATTAAAGCACCAAAGCTTTGAACTTTATTTCTAAGTTTTTTGTTTTGTTGAAGCTGCCTCTAAACATCGGATGTTTCTCATCTTTGTGGTTTTAAACGTTTTAACTTTAAACTCTTTACAATGATCAGAGATGTTGAATCAGACTCAACTCTCATTTAAATGTTCATCTACAAACAAAAAGCTGAGGTTTTATTTGTTTGTTCCTCAGTCTTTAAGATGTAACAGGATGCACCAGTTTCATCATGAAGTCACATTGATATTTAGCTATTTTTTTGTAACTGAAGGCTGTTTATGATTTTTTTAGAGTTGAAAAAGTGAACATATAAAAGCACATATGTATATTTATCTTCAGAACAAGCATAAAATATCACGGTTATCAGACAGTCAGATAACAAACAGTGGGTTTGCTCTGAGATTTGATTAAACAGTGGATGTAGCGTGTGAACCTCCACCCATGTTGACCACGTAACATGCAGTATTTCACACTTGCACAACCCAGAGAGATCATGTGTCCATGGAAACCTCAGAGTTCTCAGGTTACATCTGATAATCAAACTAATCCTGCTCTGTGACTGGATATCGTTTCAAGGCCCAGACTAACACCAAGCTCTTTTCAACTCTTATTTCAGCGTGAAAGCAGCAAAGCTTCCAACACAGGCAAAAACATTTACAGCACATCGTGTGTTTTTAGAAAGGAAGCCGTCAAATAGCCCCTGTTGCCACCTGCCCTGCGCCTCAAACTCCTGCAGCTGTTAAAAATAACCCTGTAGAAGTGCTTGCAGGGCAGAAACGTCTCCCTGCCTGTGTTATCTCAAAACCAGGATCGAATGCTCTGCTGGAATCCTGATAGCCACCAGCAGGCCCTTATATGAAGACAGAGTGAAGCTGGAGCAGCGTGGTGCAAAGAAACTGGACATTTTGTACAAATGTGAAGGGAAACAAACCCCAGCAGAACCTCAGGGAGGCCTGGACTCATGGAGTGTCTGTGAAGACTCTGTTAGCGCCTGTCAACAGGTTGTGTGTGTCCTGACAGCCTCAGGAAGTGTAATCGATCAGCGAGCCTGTTTTGGGTGCAGAATGATTGTGAGGCTCGGTCAGGTGTGTTGGGACTTACTCTGTCGCTTGGTTCCAGCTTTGTACCCCCCAGGAACCACTCGACAGCGATGCCTTCGTATGACAGCTCGCACTCGAAGGTAGCGGTCTCTCCAGCAGTCACGGTGACATCCTTCAGAGGCCTGGTCAGGCCGATCACTCGGGCTTTGGATTGGGGAGAAGACATGGTTAGTCCCCACCCAAAACAGGTAAATATCCAAAAATCCCCAGAGAGAGGCAGCTAATCCTCAAATGCTAATCCTCATGGTTTGGTTGAGCTGAAGGCAGGCCGCTGAAGCCCTCAGGACAACTGAAGCCAGCCACCCTGAGATTTGGCATGGGGGGCCAAGCTCATTAGCATACGACCTGCCGTCAGATGTATATGGCCGGCATAAACCAGTGAGAGACAGGGTCGTGTCCTTCCCCCTGCCAATCACTGCAGACCTGCTCTAGATAAGGCATGTGGCTTCTAAAATAACCGAGGGGCCTGATTTGCTGAGAGCCCACCGCTGTCAAACTCATCAGGGAAAGCCAATCTGCTCCTGTCAATCACCAGCCTGCAATTTTCCTGGAAAAGGAGAATGTGGGGCTCCTGGCAGGAGTTACCAAACGTCACACGGCAGAAAAAGCCGATATCATGGTTCAGTTGCTGGTAATGCTGCCATGTCACCATTGTTTTGAAAGTTTCAGTAACAAAATACTCAGATCCTGGATGCCAGCTGAGATTAACAAGCTGCATCAACTATTTACAACAGGCTTCTTCACATGCCTGAATTAAAGCCCCTAACAGGCAGTTAAAAGCTGCCTGGCAGCCTCAGTGACAGCCCGTTGAAAGCTGGACTGTTTGCTTAATCAGCTGTTAGTCGGAAGTTTCCGATCTTTATCGACTCTTCAGGAATCACGTCTGCAGACTGACAGCTTTCCAAAGTGTTCCTGAGCTCATAGAGTAACATCGTTTTGGAAAACTAAAACTAAACTTCCTTTAAGGAGAGAATGAAAGACTTGCTGAGATGAAGGTTTTGTTCTGAAATTAAAAGATTTAACACTTCACATAACTTCCTTTGATGAGTCCAAACACAGAAAAAAATTCTTTTAGCTGCTTTTCAGAGAAATTCTTGTTTTACTACCCGACTCTCAGATTTGCTGAAAGCTTCTCAACAAACTGAGTTTACCTTGGTTTAATAAAAGCACAGCCTGTGTGACAAACCACGATTAAACTGAACAGGCTTCATCTCATACTGATAACTTTGTGTCCTCCAGAAGCTTGAGTGATGCGTCTTCCCTGCTGTTCTTTCCTCAGTCTGTTACCTTCTTAACTGTGCTTCATTTTTGTCGAAGCAATTTACTCTAATGTATAATTCACTTGATATACATTTAGCAAAAATGTAGGGGCTATAAACACCTTTGTTTTGCTCATCAAAGTGGTTAATGTTGCAGTGTGGGATGCTACAGCAGCAGATATGCAAAAACACTTTGTGTACTTTCTGGGAGAGTTGTTGAGTTTCCATTCTAGCTGTTTTCCTCATGTTTCAGACTCTGTGTTGAGCTAAGCTAATCTCCTGCTGGCTGTAGCATCATATTGACCACACAGACACGAGTATCAATCTGAACATGTGACTCACAACATGAACAAGGAGAATTTCTCTAATTCCTGTTTTCTCTTAGGTAACATCTGCAGAGGGTTGCAGAAACTGATGGAGATGTTGAGTTTTAAGTTTCTCATAGCAACAGTTTCTTCATGAAGCAATTATCAAATCAGGTTAATTGCATGTGCACTGAAAGGAGAGCACAGCATAGAACAGGAGTTAATGTGTCACTCAGATCCAAAAAGAAACCAGGGTGTCGTCTATCAAGAGAATTCTGCAGATTTTTCACTGACTACCAACAGATGTTTTTCTGAACAGTATCTGACTTTTTTGCTGTTATTTCTGTCACCTTTAACCCTGAGCTGAGCTGAGGATTTGGCATTCGCTGCTGAGAAGTCAACACTTCCAGCCATGTCCTTTCTGCAGTTGAAGAGGATCAAAATGTGTCGGGTTCCCTCCTCCTTGATCTCCACATCCTAAAAAAAGACAAAAACCCAAAATTCAAACAAGATCTGATCATCAAAACTCTCCCTTCATGTTGACTTTGAGACGAGCTGACAAGAGAGTGTGCTTTTAAAATGTGAAAGAGTCCTGGAAATTTGCCAATATTGCTCATTTAATAAAGTAATAAATTATCTTTCCTGGAGTAAAATGAAATCTGCTCTCACAGAGAGTGGAAAAAGTTTGACCTTGTTGATGTTTTTTCTGGTTTTGGAAATAAGAGACGTCCTGATTTGTGTCATCAGTGTTAAATCTTACAGCAGACGGGTGGAGGGTCTCTCCTTTCAGTTTCCAGGTGGCGTGAAGGTCTCCTTCTGAAATCTCCGTCTCAAACTTGGCTGTCTCAGTCTCTGTGACCTCCACACTGTACAGCGGGCGAACAACCTTGATATCGCGCTCTGCAGAGGTTTAAGGACACGTTAGAGGAAACCAAAGAGATAAAACTGACTGAAATCTCTGAGAAAACACAGAAAACATCAAGTAAAACCATGTTGTCATAAACAATAAAAAAGACATTTCTGACACAGCTACAGTGGACAATCATACATGGAAGTTCTGGGCAAGCAGCTGACGCTCTTGTTGAGAGCGACTTACAGTTTGTGCAAAAGCAAAACACACTGAACAACTCTGGACAATAATCCAACCCGATAAAACAAGTGAACTTTATCAACAGAAACTCTCTGAGTGTCTGACGAAGCATTTTAACTGAAATATTAATGTTTGTGAGGACATTAATGAACTTCTTTTGCAGCTGCGATGGTATCATTTGAACATAACATAAGCTTTTAAGAGCAGAAAGAAAAATTAAAGCTAACTTCAAACATTTTTTATAACTAGAAGCAAAAAGTTACCTATAAATAAATAGTTTACACACATTTGAGAGCTCTAATTTTATGTGAAATGAATAAATATAACCTATATGAACACGTATATGGGCATATGAGAGAGAGGAGACGCTTAAATTCAACACAAATTTAGTCTTCACTCTTTCTACAGAGTTCAGAAAAGTGTTTTAATAAAAGTTATATTTGACACTTCAGACTTTTAGGGCTGGATTATCCTCGAGAGTTCCGAAAATCAGTCTTAGAAATTACAAATATTCAACATAAGAGTACAGAAAACAGCAATGAAGGATGGAGGGGAGATGAGCAGCAGCCCAGAGAGGACGGGTTTTCGGTGAAAGGCAGTGGGCGGGTCTGCGGTCCTGACTGGGGGAGGGGCCACATCGCTGCAGGTATTACCTTCGATGTTCAGGTCAGCTGTGGTTCTGTCGGTGCCACAGTCGCAGGTGAAAGCCCCCATGTTGCTCTTTGCTGCCTTCTTGATGACCAGCATGCGCTTCTTGCCATCTGATTGGAGGAGAATGTTCTTGGAGGGAAAGATTTCGTTACCGTCTTTGAACCATTTGACCTCGCCAACGGCCTTGCTCAGCTCGCAGGACAAAATCACCTCGTCCTTCTCGACTGCAGTGTAGTTCTGGAGTTTCACTGTGAAATATAGGTCGCCCTCTGCAAGAAGGCATACAACAAAACCAGTCGTAACCTCTTACAAACACTGGCATTACAGCATGGGAATGAGTCAAAACAGTCATCAGTATTGATGTAATGTGTTTGGTACATTTTCTGTGTATTCAGATTGAGATCTGACTCTTTCTATGATCCGGTTTCTGACACGGTTGTACAGACATTCAGGTGCATCCTTCCGGTAAATGATACTAACCGAGCACTGTGAGCATCGCCTCTGAGGTCTTGCCCATGGCCTCGACTTTGATCATGGAGGTGTCATCGATGGTGACCTCCTTGAAGGCCAGAGTGTGGACTTTTCTGTCCTCTGACATTTGCACCACTTTGCTGGGGTGCAGGCGGATGTCGTTTTTGTACCAGACCACTGGGATCTTTTCATGAGAGAGTTCAACGCTGAACTCTGCAGTTTCACGCTCCTTCACCGTCACGTCTTTAATTGGCTTAATAAATTCGAGGCGAATACCTGACAGACAGAAATTATATACATATAGGAAATTAAAAATACAGCTGTGGGACAGTTAGTAAGACATGAAAACACACACACTCTAATGGTCATGATGCGTCCAAATGGCGAGAGACGAGTATTTTTACTGTGCTTGAGGCATTCACGGGTTTGGAGTGAATTTTTGCCTGAAGCTGATGTGAAACTACTGAAACTGAATCACACACAAGTCACAAATACTAAGCGATGTTTGTTGGAAATTTAAGAACAAGACCACAATCCTGTTGATGTGCTTCACTGTTGGAAAAAACAAATGATGATGATGATTTAGCCTCAGTAATCACTGATGCATTTAAGGGGTTCCTCCTTCAGGGAACAGGAACGGAAGCAGAACGTAACACCACAATGTGTGTCAGGCTTTGAATTTTCTTGACCTGTTGTCGCCACTAAAGGAAGACGAGGGGGTCAACACAACATCGTTTGGAAGGAAACCACAAATATTCACAGAAAATGCATTAAAGTCTGGCCAGTTGGAGTTGGGATATTCACTGTTCTCGATGAAACCGGACATCTGAAGGCTTCGCACGTGATCGTGACTTTACAGGCACTAAAATGTTGCTATTACGGCTCATTCAGCACTGACTTTGGTAAAATCGGTCCAACGCACATCGGTGTTTCAGATCCCAAAGATGCCAAAATGCTTCAGACTATTACAGCGTTAAGATTTCCCTTCATTAGAACAAAGAGACCTGGACCGAACCAGGAATACAGACTCAGATCAAAGCACACTGAAATATCTGGTCTGGCTGTTTGTTGCTGAGAGATTTTGTCCCTGGAAGGCTTTTGGCAAACACTCACACCAGTTACAGAGCAAACAAAAGTCAGAGTTTCTGCTCAGTCTCGCTCAGAGATGCCCTCATGTACACATCATACCATTCCTAGAAAACAGTTTGACTCTGTTTACCTTTGATGATCAACTTTCCGGACGTCCTCTTATCTTCAGCCTCAAACATGTATTTGGCTTCGTCTTCATATTTGGCAGATTTGACAATAAGAGTGTGTTTCTTTCCCTCCACAAGGAGTTCAAACTTTTCATCGGTTGACAACTCCTGAGATCCTTTCAGCCAACGGAAGCTTTTCGGTTCTCTAGATATTTCCAGCTCAAATCTTGCCTCATCCTTTTCGTACACATGCACATCAGCCAGCGGTGTAATGAATGAAACTGGAGGTTCTGTTAATTCAGACAGATTAAGTTAAAATCGAGGCGCAGGTGGAGTCTCAGAATAAACACTTAGGACGGTTGGATTTAGGAAAGTTAACCAAAGCTGCAGTGACTTGCTGCTAACAAAAATACGAAGCCTCGAGTGAAAATGCAACATTAGATAAGATCATGTTCTTGGTAAACACAATGTCACCGTATTTACCACAACGTTGATAAATCACTGTTACGTTTCATGAGACCATCATTGGATAAGGTCTGGCTATTTCTAACACTGCAACCTAAAGGTAAGAAGACAAGAAAATCTTGCCATTTTAGAGAAGAAGGGTAAAGTTTCAAAGTAGAAAGTAAAATAAATATTTAAAGTCAGAGCTCAGACTCTGTGAGAGAAGCAAAGGTGAGGAAGCAGAAGCTCACCCTTCACTTTCAGGTTGGCAGAACACTTGGCGTTGGCGGCAGTAAAGGCAACTGAGCCTGTCTGAGGCACTTTGCAGTTGTACAAGACCAGAGTGTGTTTGGCACCGTCCTCCACGATCTCCACGTCCTGCAGACGGTCCGACAAACTTCAGCATTTCAGCACAAACTCAGATGCTCAAAGAAAAATTAAGCTGTGGTCAGTTCACTTTCACTTTCTATCTGACGAGAGAATGAACACTCTCACACTTTATATTTTTAGTTATGTGACTTTTTAAACTAAACGTTTTCAGTCATTAGGATTCTCGTGTAATCCACGTCTGTGGTGAGTCAAAAGGAAAGTGAACGGACCCACAGGTGAGAGAATATCTGACATGTGAGATGTATTTTAAAGAGTCATACAGCAGATGGACTGAGAACTTCTCCATTCAGTTTCCACTGGCCGTGGACGTCGTCCTCACTGAGCTCCACCTCAAAACGAGCCGTCTCTCCCTCAAACACCTCAGCACCATACATTGGCCGAACCACCTTAATGTGGCGAGCTGACGGTAAAGAGAGGGGACAATTTTTCCACTGAAGACATTAAGACATGTAAATATTGAAACAGACTTAACAAACAGACACAAAGACACAAAGTAAGAACACACAGACACAATGAAACACTCACACAGAGACAGCTGGCACTACATGAACATCTTAGGACCTTTATATAAACCTCCTTTATTGTGCTGTGAGCTTCCTTCCCAGAGGACCAGAACAGCCAAACAGCTCTCAATCTCGACTTTAACAGTTTTAGTGAAAATATAGAGGTGATCCAGTTTTGCAAGGATTGTCTTTGGGCCAGCAGAGAAAACTTTGGCACTTCAGGTAGACAGTTACAACACTGCATCAACTCATTTGAAAACAAAAAGGGAACTTTTGAGAAGCCCTTCGGTTCTTTATGGTCCTCTGAGATATTGAGGTTCTTCAGAAGAACAATAAAGGAGTTTGTCTCCTTAAACAGTGATGGTGCTATTACAGAAACGATGATGATCCTACTGAAGAAATGTCTTCAGAAGCACACGAAGCAACAGACAGTAAAAACAGAACAAAAGACAGTCGCTGTGGTGAAAGAAACACTACAAGAGAGCACTGGAACTGCCAAATGAGGGCTTTTCTCTGACAACTGTGACCTCTCGTAGTGTTTTCCTACCAGTTTTGGACGGTCAAAGTGACGACAAAGACCACATAAAGGTGTTGACGTGGTAATTAAGATGCAAGAAGAAACACACATAAGTGCAGACACTGAAAAAAAAGTGGATGATGGAGCCTGAGGTGTGTTTAGGAGGCAGTGCAGGCGGAGGGTGAGACAGGAGCAAGAGGAACGATGATTTCTCAGTAGAGGTGAGAGCTAAACATCAAACTCTGTGCCTTTACCTTCAGTGTGAAGCATCGCTGTCGTCTTGTCTGTTCCACAGTCGCATACATACTGTCCTTGGTCTTTGTTCCCAACCTTCTTGATGACGAGGGTTCTGCGTTTCCCCTCGGCCTTAATGGCCACCGTCTTAGAGGGCTTGATCTCTGCCTCATTGTGGTACCACATGACATCAACATCTTTGCTGAGCTCGCAATCTAGAACCACATCGTCTTTTTCCACTGCAGTGTAGTCCTGCAGCTTAACTGTGAAGTACGCATCTCCCTCTGGAATAAGACATTTTTGTGTGACTATCCATTGCACAGACACAACACAAAATGTTCTGCACGAGGAAAACAAAGGACGACGTGACCAAAGAGGACCACAGATATATGACACGCAGAAACTCTGTCTTAAAACACGAAACACAGAAAACAGTTTTATGTCCTTCTGTGGACCTGCACAGACACAAACATGGACAATCTGTACGAACAGCTGTGGGAATAAGACAACGAGACACTGAAAAGGGGAACAGAAGGAGGACGGTGTGTTGTTCCTGGTTTACCTATGACCGTCAGGTTGGCCATGGAAGGGATTCCTTTGGCCTCAGCCTTGATTTGGCAAGTATCATCAAGAGTCACTTCCTTCATTTCTAGCACATGTTTCTTTCCATCCACATGAGTAACCACTGTCCTGCTTGGATGGATTTTAACGTCGTTCTTGTACCAGGTGACGGGGATGTTCTCATGAGAGAGTTCCAGCTCAAACCGTGCCGTGTTGCCTTCCTTCACAGTTTGGTCCTTTATTGGTGAGATAAATTTGAGCCTGATTCCTAAAATTGTATTAGTAAAGCATTGATAAAGTTTAGTTGAAAAAGACTCAATGAATGGAGTCATAAAAACAACAATTCTGCTGGTTTCGTCTAACATCGGCTGCCCAGAACTTACCCTCCACTGTGAGTCTGGCTGTTGATGTTTTGCCCAAAACCTCAATCGTATATTTGTCCTCGTCATCAAACTCACAGCAGTTTATAATCAACATATGCTTCTTTCCATCGCTGATGATGTCGTATTTTTGGTCTGGGGTGATGATGTCATCCCCTCTGTACCACATGACCTTGGAGACATCCTTTGTGATTTGGCATTCAAACTTGGCCTGTTTCTTTTCAGGCACAGAAACGTCCTTCAGCGGGACAACAAACTCCATTTCGATTTCTGGGTTCAGAAGCGACACGTAGAACATCAACAACACAACCAAACACAAAGATGCACAACAATCTACAGCACGCGGCCAGTTTATCATGGACCCCCGGTTTACCGTGCTGGGCTACAAGCCTTTCCTGCTTTGGGAGTTTATGGTATTGTACCAAAGAGACAGCAGGTGTGTGTGACATGAAAATCCTGTAGATGGATGCAAACTAGACTGAGGCTCACTGGTTAATTAACGTCATCAGGTTGTTCAGGCTGGATGCAAAAAGAAAAGAGGTTGAATTTCCAGGATTGTTAAAAATATGATCTGATTGGCTTTGAAAGACCCGATGTGACGAAGGTCAAAATCCCTCCATGAAGGAAGCTGGTAAGAACCGGTCCTTCATCTCGTTCAGCCGGCAGTTTGATCCAGATCCAACGCAAATCTTCTTTCACCTTCATTCTTCTTTCTACTTGCTTTCCATCAAATCCGTTCCAGTTACCTCGTTTGTAACTGTTTGGAAAAATTAACCTGCTGTTCTTCAATAAATCAAACATTCACCGAACTTTATAATTTTTGTAAGACATATAAATCTGATGTCATTTCTGGTCCATATAAACTGGCCACTGTGTGTAGATTTGACATGGAACATTTAACCACAGACAGTATGAATACAGTGAGAGTGACACACACACACACTTCCACAAAATGTCACCGGACGGGTTCAAGTTTTCACTGGACAGACGGCACAACACATAAATAACAAATGGAGGACAATATTTCGACAGGTGAAAACAGTCGGGGTCCCATCAGAACTCGTCTTGTCTTCTGCGTAAAGTCTCAAAGAAAGCCACAATCATACATCTTTGACTCGTCGACCCTGTTAAATAAAGATCTAAGGTCCGTTCCCAAACTAAATATAACTTTATTTATTGCCTACGGACCTTACGCCTTTATTTTTACAGCTAGTGTTTTAAATCCTTGGTACAATGTGATTCCGATCCAGGACACCAGGACCACTTCCTTACCTTTGACGTTGAGCATTGCACTGGTTATGGCGTTCAGAGCCTGGTATGAAACTTCTCCAGCCTGATCCAGCTGGCAGTTTTTCAGTGTGAGCCTTCGTACCGCTCCCTCCATCTGGATGTCGCACGTCTGATGGATACATTGAAGTGACAT
>JAPZDY010000005.1:23523206-23535532 GCA_029783645.1 Ctenochaetus hawaiiensis | reverse complement strand
AGATCAACATGCAAATGTGGAAATACATGTCCTCAAGACTTCAGAGACATAATGAAAATGAGTCCATCCGGTCTTACCGGGGATCTGGTCAAAACCTCTCCTCTCAGTTTCCATTCCCCTGGAACATCATCTTCAGAGATCTCTGTCTCAAACGTGGCGTCTTCCTTCTCAACCACCTCAACGCTGGCCAGCGGCTTCAGAATCTCAGCTTCCCGCTCTGAGAAACAAGAAGGTCATGTTAGTAAGTATCAAACAGTTTACTGAAAGACGTAAAGTACCTGAGGAACTCAAGTTAAAAACCTCCTAGTGTTAGCTTGGCAGTGTAGATGCGTCCTTCCACCTCCATGGCATATTCTGCAACATCATCAGGCTGACAGTTCTTGATGGTGAGCGTCAGCTCCTTTCCTTCCTTCTTGATCTCAATCTTGTCAGAGGGAGTGACCTCATTCTCTCCTTTGAGCCACTTCCAGTTGGGGGTGTCCTTGAAGAGCTCGCACTTGAATGTAGCAGCAGCCTTTGGTTTCACATGTTGGTCTCTCAGTGGTTTTACAATCCAGTCTTTGATGATTTCTGTTGGAGGTAAACATTACTGAATCAGTGTCCAAAGACACAACCTGCACCGACTAAATACACCAGTGTCAGTGTCACTTTTGCTTACCGATGATTTTTACACTTGTTGTAGTCTTGACGTCCTCCTGGCCGGCCACCTCGCATGTGTAGGTACCAGCATCCTCCTCCGTGGAGTTCTGGATGGTCACAGCGTGCTGCATACCGATGATGTTGATCTGAACCTTTCCGGCCTTTTTCTTCAGGACTTCACCGTTCCTCTTCCATATCACATCTCTTTCTTTGTTCAGCTCACAGGTCATATACAGCGGCTGACCCTTCAGCGCTGACGTCTCCTCCTCCAGCTCTTTGATCCATTTCACAGGAAGCTCTGTAAGAGATAAAAACTCAATGAGCAGTTTGACATGAGAAGGACAGGACGACATGCATCTTTGGTGTTATTTTAAAGGCAGAAAAACTATGAACACACCTTCAACAATGAGCTTGGCTGTGCACGATATTTCCTTGCCAGCATTTTTGGCCACACAGGTGTATTCACCGGTGTCAGACAGCTGAACATCGATGATGTTCAGCTTTCGATCTTTGCCATCAGATGTGAACTTGTGCTTGGGACTCTCACGCAAGTTGCTGCCGTCTTTCATCCATGAAGTGATGGCAGTGGAGGGTGAAACCTCACACTCAAACACGGCTGAGGAACCGATAGACTCGGCCTCCTTCAGCACGATATCCTGGAGCTTCTTGATGAACTTCAGAGGGACAGCTTTCAGTTTGAATCCTGCGAAAGGTTCTTCTGGTGGTGGTGTACCTCTTCCACCAGGCTTTAAGCCACGGCCCCTGCCTTCTCCTGGGGACGGGGTCTGCTTGGCTGATTTTCCATTTTAAGACAAAGCAATTAACAATTAATCAATCAATTTCTTAACCATTTAACTCTTAAATTTCTAGAGGGATTTTTAAGACATCCAGGATGAAGAACAGGATAGACTTTTCTTTGTTGGGAATTCGACAGCACAACACATTAGTTTTTGAAGATGACAGACTTACCTTTCAGTCCTCTACCTCTACCTCTTCCTGCTTCTTCTGCTGGTTGTCCCTCTGTTCAGAAACATTAAAGTTAACTTGCTGCTCACAATGTTATCACATGTCAATGTGTCTATGGAGACGCCGCAGGCAGGAGATACTGAATAATATCGATCGAATGGATGGGGGATTGTGAAGCCACAGTAACGGTAAATTTAAAAAATGATGAGATTGAAATGGAGGCAGACAAAACACACAGTAATTAATGTTGAATAATTACATGATGTAGCTTTTAGAACACAAAGAAACAAACGGAAATGAAAAGATGGCATGAGTGGGCGGGGCAGATGTTGAACTGATGATGATGGCATGATACTGAAACGGCAGACGCACCAATGACAGAAGAGAAGTGACAGAAAGCAACGATGACGACCAGACAAACAGAATGATAATTAACACAGATACGAGGAAGAGATGGCGTAAATCGCGGCACACGTAAGATATGATGAGGTAAAGAAGATTTAGATGGAGGCATGATGGTGGAAATGGGTGGAGATTATTCAGGGCATGAGGGAAAGATGTTCTCAGTCATCACCCAACTAGCTGGGGCCGCCACCATCTCACCTCTCCTGGTCACCCCTGGAACTTCCAGAGCACCTTCCTCTCCTTCGCCTTCCCAGTCCTCAGAGCCGTAACTCTCCCGGGGAACCAGCTCCCAGCCCCAGGCCTCGTCTTCCTCCGGCTGTGCCTCTTCCTCAGCTTCAAACTCCCCTTCAAACACTTCCTCCTCAGGCTGAGTGGCAACCTTCTTCATCTGCACAGCTCCAGGAG
The DNA here is from genome assembly GCA_029783645.1 of Ctenochaetus hawaiiensis. NCBI lineage: Eukaryota > Metazoa > Chordata > Actinopteri > Acanthuriformes > Acanthuridae > Ctenochaetus > Ctenochaetus hawaiiensis. Next base: position 23,533,117 of record JAPZDY010000005.1, on the reverse strand, counting down.
AAACCTCCTTTACCAGGGGAACCTTCTCTTTGCCAGGTTTGGTCGGTTCTGCAGCTTTCTCCTCCTCTGGTGTTGGCTTCTTCGGGACCTTTTTGAGAGTTACAGCCTCAATAGAGTCTTTCGGTGTAACAGTTTTAGGAACCTTTTTAAGTTTATCAACACTCGGCTTCTTCTCCACAGGGACTGTCTCTGCTTCTTTAACCTTTTCAACTTTAGGAGATGGTGTCTTTTTTAGCTCGACCTTCTTGAGCTGCTCCACAGGCTTCAGAGCCACTTCTTCTTTTTCTTCTTTCGCCTTTGGTATGACTCCCTTCTTCAGTTGCATAGGTTTGGGCTCCTCGGGAACCTTTTCAGGTTTTTTAATTGAAGCTGGCTTAGCAGACTCTGTTTTTTCTGCTGGAACAACTTCTGCTTCCTTTGGCTTCTCCAGCTTCTTCTCTGGAGCTTCTGGGATCTCAGGTTTTTTTGGTCTAACCTCTGGTTCTCGTTCTTTTGGTTTTTCGACTGGACTTATGCGACGACGGCCCATGTCATCGGCTGGCTTCTTCTCTTTCTCTTCTGTTGGTTTCTTCTCAGGCTCTTCAGCCTCTTTAGAAGGTCTGGAGACAGGTTTCAACTTGACACTTTCTATCTCTTTTTCCTGTGTAGGAATCTTCTTCACCTTGGTTGGTGCTTTGACCTCCTCAGGCTCTTTCTCTGGAGGTTTCTTCTTGTCTGCTGGTACTGGTACCTTTACTGGTGGCTCCTTTACCTCCGCAGGAACTTTCTCAGGTTCCTTGGGAAGATCTTTGGTTTCTACTTCTCTGGGGATCCTTTCTCCCTTCTGGAAAGGCACAGTGTCCCTATCTGGTCTTTCCTTTTTGTCTTTCTCTGGTTCTTCAGCTGGTTTAACAGGCTTCTCAAATGGTTTAAGTTTGACTGTTTCTGTTTCCACCTCGTCTGGAGGTAATTTTCTCACTTTCTTCAAGGCTGCACCAGGCGGGGCAGGTTCCTCCTGCTTTGGTGCCTTCGGAGTTTTCTTTAGAGAAATCTTATCGTCTGGTTTCTCATCCTTTGGAACAGGTTTCTGGCGGGTCCATGCATCTTTCTGAGCTTCTTTCTGTTCCTCTTCTTTAGGCATCAAAACTTCTGGCTTTTTCACAACATCTGCTTTCTCTCGAGGTTTCCTCTCCTCTACAGGTCTCCTGGTGACAACTGACATTTCCACAGTCTCTTCCTTATGCACCATCTCCTCAACATGGAAAACTGTGGTCTTGGCGACCTTCTGAGGTTTCTCCTCTTCTTCAGCCTCTTTAGGTGTAACTGATGGAATCTTCTTCAGTTTGACAGTCTCCTGTGTCTCCTCCACTTCCCTCATGACTCTGGTTGCTTTTTTCAAGGTGGGAATCTCAAATGTTCCATCTTCTTCCAACTGAATTTTACCTTTTTTGTGGAGAACCGTTTCAGAGGCAGCAAAGGTTTGACATTACTTATTGACATGTAACTGACAGCACAGATTCTACAAACATAAACATGCCTAAAACTTGATAAAAAAAATAGAAATCTAAAATACAAAGAAAAAAATCAAGATGGCTTCTTCCTGATAATTTCAATTTAAATCTATCTTTAAAAAAATTACATGACAACAGAGACAAACAAAACAGACTTAAACGAAGGAAACAAGACAAACACAAGAAAAGACACTTTGACAGCAGACAAAAAAAATCAGTTCTATGTGCATTTTATATGCACTTTAAATTATTTCAGGTTATTTTTCAGAAAGTTAATCACATAATGAGCCAATTAGAGGTAACTGGAAGTCAACTAGGTACTTTCATTAACCGACCATCAGTGTCACAGCTGGCGTTCTGAAATGCAGCACTGAACATAACTAATCTGACTCTGGAGGCGGTTTGATAACAGAATCAGGAGATACACTTCTATAGATGGTAATAAAGTAACTGTGTATTTTGTGCTCTGAGGTGAGGAGATCGGTCAGTGGTGCACCTACCTTTCTTGACTCCTCCTGGTGCTTGGACGGGACCCTTGGTTTCATCTAATACAGAAGTATAGTGCAAAAAGGCCGTTAAATTAGTTATGAACATCCATTTCAGTGACGACCTTACGAAATGTGAGAGAATATCATCAGAAATACTCAGATATAATAAGTATTCTTACACAGACTGAGGATGAAAGCAGTGTGGTTCAGTACGACAGGATTTAGTTAAACGATCAAGATCAAGAGCTAAACTTAAGTTGTGTTCAAGGACAATACGGCATGCTCGTGTTAATTAATCAAACACCACTAACATGACACACAACATGAAAAGATCCAACAATGCAACATCACTGCGAGGGACTTTTCCAACCCTCTAAGACTGTCGACTCGGTGTCGCTCAGCAACACAGGCAGGTGGTTCAGCTGTAGTTTAAACTGTAGTTTATGATTCAAAGATGTGAAAAAGATGGACAGGACTAACAGGATTCAACAAAGAGGAAGTTCTTCTCTAATGCCTCTACCTGTCTCAGGAGATATCTTTGGTGTGACAGCTTTGTCCTCTTTCACATCCACCTTGGATGGTTCCTCAGCCTTCTGGACAGGCTGTGGCTTCGTCACTTCAATACAAAAAAAGATGGAACCGAAGTTCTGTAAAGTATCACTAAAACACACTCAGTACTCCAGATGTGGCTATGAATTCTTTAAGAACCAGGCTCTGAATACCTTGTTTCACTTCTTCTTGTGGAGTAATTTTCTTCTCCAGCTTTTTGGTTTTGTCAGTGACTTCAGGCTTTTTGGCATCTTCTTGAACTTTGGGAGCAGGCTGCGGTTTGATCTCTTCAAGTACAAAGTATAAGAAATTCAACAGAAAACCCTCCACAATCTCAACACAGTAACATTCTGGATCTGACAGCTCGACACAAAAAAGAAACAAGGTTCCTTTCTGTTGACGACCATCTCCTTTGATTCCTTTCCTTTTCATAGTACTTATCTATCTGTAAAGACTTGGGTATCTGATTTCATCAGGATAAAGTTTCAAAGATTCATATTTGCTCAAGAGTGACATTCTTTAATGAATGCCTTCAGAAAGCCATCACACAGAAACAGACAGACACCAAACCACATTTAAAAAGAACGCAGATACCTTCTTGAGGAGCAGCAGGTTTTACCGGCACTTCTTTTACTTGTGGTGGCGGTTCTTTCTCCTTCACAGGAACTTAGAAACAAAATCATAAGACAATCAGAACCTCACTTACACTAATGTGGAGAATACAGAACCAAGCAAGGATATGAAGAAAATCCATGAAAAAAACAGACAAAGCTGAAAGATTTGAGCTCAAAGAAGGAAAAAACCCAAAGAATTTCCAAGAAGATATTTCACCTCACTCTGTCTGTGCAAAGCACTCTCACTCAAAAGAAAAAGGAACAGTGAGACACGAAGGACACAACAACCACAGAGTTAGAATACAGGTGGAAACAAACAACATACAACATGAAAAAGCTGTTGTAAGAGAAGAAGCCAGAAGGTGAAGTGGTCATTACATGTTATTATGTGATATGTTTCTTACCACCTGATGCTCATCAGGTGTTAAGAAACCAAGAGAGGCTGCCTGAGTCGACAGCATGATGGTCCTTCACAACAAGCAGAGAAGTTTGTGCCCAACCAGATGGGTGAAATGACATGGATGTCTTCTTGAAATGACAAGAAAGAGGCAAGACTAATAAATCCTTCACAGGATGAAAACGAGCAGGTGCACAACGATGTTTGGTGCTCGGATCAAAAGCACGAACTCTGTGACACAAAACATATTCCCCTTAATACCTCTGGAAGTTTCTTGGAGGGAGACATGTTCTTTTCCTTCTGGTTCCAAAGAGGAAACTCCTGTTTCTGAGACGGACTGAGGCCTTTGAGTTTCTTCTTTCTCACTGCTTTTGGTCTGTACTTCCTGAGGAGGGATGTGCTGGACATCCTCTTTGTAAAAAGACGGAATGACTTCTGGTTTCAGCTTCCTGGCAGCTTCATCCTCCGTCTCTGGAGAGTCTGTTCTGTGGGTGTTTATTGTGGTTTCTCTCTCAAGTGTCCTTGGCTTGGTTTTATTGGTTACTGAGGGTTCTCTGGCAGCGGTCTCATGACCATCGATATCAGCTTTTGATTCTTTAGTTGCAGGTTTGTTTTTTTCATGACTTTTTACTTCTTCATTAACAATTTCTTGGGATTTAAACATTCCCTCACTTTTATTTGTGGTAGAAACCAAAAGTTCTCCTTTGATTTGTTCTTGCACAACAGTTTTTATCTCAGGTTCAGCAGCTCGGCCTTCAACTGTGACAGTTTTTGACCTTTTTTTATCGTCTTTAAAGTCTCGTTCAGCTGACACAGTTGTAGTAATTATCTTTTTTGCTGTGATTCTATCTTTCAGAGCTTCCCTCTCCTGTCTGTCATCTGTCATTATTGATTCTTCAGACATCACCTCACTTGCAGCCTTTACTGCAGCTTTGTGTTCCAGTTTCATTTTTGTTCCTTCTGTAGGACTAACTGCAGCACTTTTTATCACCGTGACCACGTCTGACCGAATATCTGTTACACCATCAGATGTTTCATTTTCAGGCAAAGTCTGTTTTGATCCTGTTACTGTTTCTTCTTCTGTTTGAGGTGTTTCTGACAAATGTGCTTTATTTCTCTTTTCAGGTTGAGATGGCTGATCTTTACTTGTGTCAAGTTCGAACTGAACTTCTTTTACTTCAGTCTCATCAGTTTTGACTGAACCTGATTCTTTTTCTTTTTTCAGGACTTTCTTTGGAGCTTTGTCTTCTACTTTCAAAGCTCTTTCTTTACTACCAGCGTCTTTTGCTCCAGAAGTATGTTGTTCTGGAGTGTGATGCTGTACTGTTGTTTGTATTGGTGCTCCATCTTGCACAGATTTAACTACAGACTGTTTTTCAGTTTTTTGAAGGGTTTTATCAGCTTTGCTTTCTCTGTCTAACAGGGATCCTGGATGTTTGTCTTCTACTGAGATCTCTCTTTTGGGTTTCATCTCAGATTTTCCTGCTGTAGAAGTGACGAGTTCTTCTTTAAGTGAAACCACTTCGGACAGAAGTGACTCAGGCAAACACTCGTCAGTCGACTTTGGCAGTTTTTCGTATGATACGTTTTCTTTTCTTTCCCTTCCTTCTTGTTTTTGTTGATTAATGTCTTGGTCTTTTTCTGTGTCTGAACCGGACTGAAAGTCTTTAAACTCTGTGTCTTTGTCTTTTTCAGAAGTCTGTTCTTCTTGTTGTCTTTTGCTTTTGTAAACCTTCTCTGGTTTTTCTAACGTGTCACTTGGTCCGGCATCTTCTCTAACATGTTCATCCATTTTTTTAAATTTTTCTGTCATGTCTGCCTTCGGTAATTCTTTATCTCTGACGTCTTTTCCCAGACGTTGACCCTGAATCTCTGGTTTCTTGTCTAATTTCTTCTTTTTCAAAGAATCAGCTTTGTCTGTTTGAATTTCTTTTTCTAGGACACTTTCAGACACTCTTGAGTTAATATCTTTGTTCTCATTTTCAGATTTATGGGAAGCGATTTCCAAAAGTTTCTGCTGTGTTTCTTTAGGTTGTGAATCTGTTAGCTGACTTGGTTGTGAACCTCTTTCAGGTCTGACTGGTTCCTCGGCTAAAGTTGTCTGTCTGGATGTTATAAGCAGCTTCTCCTCTTCTTCCTTAGATACAACTTCTTCTTGTTTGAAAAATGTGTTTTCTATTGGTTGAGCAGGCTCTGAAAAATCTGTAACTTGTGTCGCTGAAGTTGTTTCAATATTTTCAGCATTTGAAGGTTTTAATTTTTGGTCAGTTTGCTTTACTTTCTTCTGGAGACGAGCTTTTTCTAAAGGTTTACTGTCTGACTCAGGTTTCCTAACTGATAGTTCAGGTTTTTCTTTGGGCACTTGTGTGATAAAACTGTCTGTTTGTTCAGCATCTCTTTCAAAAACTACCTGTTGTGATTCAAACACCTGTTTTTGATCAGAAAAGGTTTTGATTGAAATATCTGGAATTTCAGCTTTTCTTTCACGCTTCTCTTGAGAAGCATCCTCTCGTTCTTCAGTAACATTTTGAATGTCTTTGATTTCTGTATTTGCTCTTTGGGAGTCAGAAAACTCGTCTTGACATTTTTGTTTGGTAGGTTCACCTTGAACATCTACAACTTTTGTCGTCTTATCATCACTTTTTGCCGTGATAACCTTCTCTACAGTTTTTGGAGTGACCGCTGTTTTATGACCTACTGCCTTCAAACCATCAGTAACAGATAAATCACCACCTGACATTTCATCAGGTTCTGTCCTCTTGCTCAAAATCCCCTCTTGTGGCAAAGATTCAGTACTTTTGCTCACAATTTCTTGGTCCTCTTCACAAAACAGTTTAGGTTTTTCTTCAGCCTCTTTTCTCTCCATGACCTTTTCTGCAGATGATGACATGAAGTCTTCCCTCGGAGCTCCTGCTCCTTCAACAGCCTTAGAAAGACTGATGGTGGCCACTGAAGGATTGAAGATTTTAAGAGGTGTAAAGAGAAAGCACCATGTAGCGGTGCCAAGAGATTAGGAAAAGAAAACAACAGAAGCACAACACAAACACTTGGAGTTAAATGAGACAAACAGAGATAATAAGAAAGCAGTGGAAGCTGACAGAAAGATGTGCAGTCGCTGTACCTCGCTCTCTCTCGCCTTGTGTTTCAGGAGGCAAAGCAGCAGGGACGCTTGTGGGAATTGTCTGGGCCTTAGCTTCTGGTTCTTTTTGTTTAACGCAATATATTAATATTTGAGGGAAGAAAAAAGAGGAAGAAAGATTTAAGTAACCACGAAGGGATAAAAAAAAGATTTCTTTTGAAACGATAAAAAGACAGAGTAACAAAATCAGTGATCTAATTAAAAACCCATGGGAAACACACTGAACAGAAAAATGTGATATGAGGAGACGTTAAGAGACAAACTGAGGTTAAATGTGGACTGAGGCTGAAACTACGCCCTCTAGTGGTTCCCCGAGATTTTGACAAAAAAGAACAGAATGCATCCAAACATGGAGTCACGTGAAAAAGTAAACTATGGAAAGAGTCATGTGTTAGATATTATCTTTGTACCTTTGGGTGCCGTTTGTGGGGAAATCCTTCTCTGTTCCTCTGGTTTTGAGGGGACTGAAGGTTTTGTCTGAACCGTTTCCTTCGTTAAAATGCTCGTTTCTTCTCTTGTTTTTTCAGGATCATCTCTCTGAGGAGGGATGTATTTGACTTCCTCTTTTTTCAGAGCAGTGACTGATTCAAAGTCCGTCTCCTGTTGAATCACTTTTGGCCTCTTAAGCTCGATATCTGTTACTGACTCTTTGGTGGTCACCTCTGCTTTAGGTCTTGGTTTTTGGGTAACGTCTGACTTCTTTGTGTCTATGATATCATCAGAAATAAGCTTCTTGTCTTGTTTCTTTTCAGCTACCTCGTGTTTCTTAAGTAAAACTTTTTCTTGTGGACTTGTTTCATCTTTTTTGGGCTCTTTAACCACTGGTTTAACTTGAGTTTCCTCCTTTCTACTCGTTTCCTCGTCTACCCTTTTTACCTGAGACGGAATCGCTTCAGTTGTTTTTTCTTTAACTGTAATTTCTCTCGGCTTGATTGTAATTTCTGTAAATTCTTCTGTTCTACTGTATTTTTCTTCTTGAATAGCTGGTTTTATCTCAAAGTCATGATCGACTGATTTCTCGTAAGTCACCTCTGTCAAAGCTTTTCTTTCAATTTCAAGCTTTTCAGTGTGTTTTCTTGCCTCAGTGCTGATAGGAAAAGGTTTGGTTTTATCTGGGTCCGTCACCTGTGGGATCTCTTTGGCTAAATCTGTTTCTTTGACTCTGGTATACTCCTCTGTTTTTGTGACTTCCTTGTCTCTAACTCGTCTGCCTTCTCTCTCTGTTGTCTCTCTTTCTTTAATAATCGTAACGCTGGTTACTTGTTCAGAAACATCTTTCTTCTCTGGCAGGCGTCTCACTGATGTGCTGTCTTTCCTCTCATCTTTGATTTCTTGTGTTGGCGACTCAATCGTCGTCACAAAAAACTCCCCTTCACTTTTTTCTTTTGCAGGTTTATCCTCCGGTGCTGTGACCTCCCTCTCTTTCTCTCTGTGTTTTATCAGCCTGGTTTCTTTCATCTGTGATGAGTCAGTAACAGATATCTCACTTCTCAGCTCAGATTTTTTATCTCTTTCTGTTGAACTTAAGACATCCACCTCTGAGATCAACACTGTTTTCTTGCCCAGAGGAGTCACTTCCTCATAAAACACTTCGGCGTGTTCTTCCACCAGCTCTTCATGTTCCCACACCTCCTCTGTGGGCAGCACCGTCTCCGTCACATAACGAACTTCCTGTATCTTCTGAGCTTCTTTCCTTTGCTCAATCTTGACAGGACTTGTAGTTACTAGACGTTTAGAAGGGTATTGAAGAAGAGGCGTCATGTGGCGGCGCCAAGAGGTGATGACAGAACACAGAGACAAGGATCAGGGTTAGGAGGAGACGACACAGAGATTAATCAAAGGGCTAATGCTTCAGGTGATAATACACCTGCTGTGATTAGCATCAAGAGTTAAAGATGTCGTTAATAAAGAACTCCATCGTGTTCTCGGTTGGTCGGTACCTTTTTCTGGAGGAGAGACTTTTTTCTTTTGTTCAACCTCCGTGAGCAAAATCTTCTCAATCTTCTTAGTTTCTATTTCTTTTAAAAGAATCAATCAGTTTTTTAATCCAAGAGGAGCATGGAAGGAGTGGAAGAGAATTTAGTGAGACAACAACAAACAAGAGGAAAAACAGGAAACAAGACATGACAGAGGATAATATATGTTGCCTAAAACCTTTCAAAGAAACGGCAACAGGTCACTTTGTATTCGGTGTTTCCGTCAGTCTGATTCCACATGACATTACGAACATCGTGGCTGTCAGACAAAACCTCTCAAGACTCAAAAAAATGAAATACTTCTGTTCACTGCTCAGCAACATTAGTGAAGTGCTGCTTGTTTGGAAGTGAAATTAGACTTGGTAAGTTGTCGGAAAGCTACGGTTTAGTTTTTCTGACGGTAGAAGGTTTTGTTTCTGGAAAAATGAGACCTTCTTTGTGTTCAGTCTGCCATCAGGTCTTTTTGATACAATACATGAACATGCATATGCAAAGTGTCCTCAGAGAAATCAGATATTTTGACAGCACAAGATGAAGCTATCATACAGCTGCTTAGTTAGAGATGTATGAAATATATTAAAAGAACAAAAGTCATTGATGTCAACTCACTGGCTTCTTTTTAACCCTGCTGCTCACTAACTGTGTTATATTCTATGATATTCAAACATTTTTCAGTAAAAACAGAAACAGAAAGTAAAAAAATGAACATAAGCGGCTTTTCTGATATTTTGGAAGAAGAAATTATTGCTTAATTAAATTCTTTGGTTCTCTTGATGTGTATGCACATCAGATTTTGTGTGTTAAAATTTATTTGCATCAAACGACCAGATTTTGAAGTAAAAGCAGCATTTCATTTTTTGAGCGTACGATTTGCAAGAAGAATGCACCATTTACTCCCATATGGCCTAAATGCTGCAACTGGACTGTCACTATAGTTTCCATGCATGAAGAACACAAGATGAAAGACAGAAGAGTTGAGGTCTGCCTCAGATGTACCTTTAGGAAGAGTTTCTTGGACCTCTGGTTTGGGTTTAGCCTCAGGCACCTTCTCAGGTGGTTTATCAGGGACCTTTGTAGGAACTGTTTTATCGACAGACACCCTTTCAGGTTTTACCTCCTCAACCTTTACAGGAGGCTCTGTGGGGGGCTTCCTCTCAGGAGCCCTCTCTAGCACTTCTTTCTCTGGTGGCTTCTCTGGAACCTTCTCAGGTACTTTTTCTGGCACCACCTTTGGAGTATCCTTCACCTTCTTCTCAGG
>JAPZDY010000005.1:23508503-23523106 GCA_029783645.1 Ctenochaetus hawaiiensis | reverse complement strand
TGCCGGTACCTTCTCTGGGACCCTCTCGGGGCTCTTTTCCTTCACCTTCCTCTCAGGTGCCGCTACCTTCTCTGGGACCCTCTCGGGGGTCTTTTCCTTCACCTTCCTCTCAGGTGCCGGTACCTTCTCTGGGACCCTCTCGGGGCTCTTTTCCTTCACCTTCCTCTCAGGTGCCGCTACCTTCTCTGGGAGCCTCTCGGGGGTCTTTTCCTTCACCTTCCTCTCAGGTGCCGGCACCTTCTCTGGGACCCTCTCGGGGCTCTTTTCCTTCACCTTCCTCTCAGGTGCCGGTACCTTCTCTGGGACCCTCTCGGGGGTCTTTTCCTTCACCTGTCTCTCAGGTGCTGCTTCAGGGACTTTTTCAGGCAGCCTCTCAGGTTCAGTCTTCATCACAACTGCCTCATCAAAAACCTTCTGGGGTACTTTTTCAGGCACCTCCTCAGGTAAGAGTTTAGGTTTGGGCATCGAAGCTTTAAGAGGTTTTGACACAGAGACATTCACAAGACATGATTTTAAAGAATAAAAAATGTGCTGGCGCACAAACTAAGACACATTTACCAAACTGAGAAAGCTTCATTCAAAAGATCAGTCTTTAAGTAAACTGCCCTGAAGCACTCGTCCTGAGGTGATCATCCTCTGGAGACACAAATTTCTGCAGCAAGATTTATGAAAATCCAACCTGTTCTTGTTTGGACAGCTTTAACTAGACCTACTGATAAGATATGTATAATAATATGGTTTAAACAAAACTCCTCTGGTTTCAAACGCAAACAGACTCAAAAGACAACAAAAAACAGAGAAGCAAACAAAGTCTGGGCTTTTGACTGAAGAAAGATCCACCAGAAACATAAAGTACCTTTCTCCTTCCTTGGCGGTTCTTCTTTGGGAGGAACAACAGCAGCTTCTGGTTTCTTGATCGGTTTTGGAGGTTCTGGTATTTTTTCTTCCACAGCAACTTTAAAGAGTACGATTCACATACATTAGAACCTTTTAAAGAATTCAAGTTGAAGAGTTTTGTTATAGATGGACAAACACCAACACTCTATCGAGTGAAGAAAAGAAAAGAAATTAAAACTGGCAAACACTCGTGCATCTTCAAATCACAATCAGTCTGAGAGCCAGAAGTTACATGTTACACCAAAGCAACACATGTCAGAAGATGAAGAGGATTTAAGATGAGAGGAAGAGTTTAAGTTTTAGTACGAGGGGTTAAAGAGTTCGCTGAAATGAACTTATAAACTAAACAAAACGTTAAAAAACTCAATATGCACTCATGGAAAATCACTCCAGGTGAGTTAGAGCCGGATGAGAGTTAAAAAGATTATGAAAAACTCCAGAGCGACATCTCAGTCAGAGATGCTGAGTACCTTTCTTCAGCGGTTCCTTTGGTGCAGGCGCTGGTTCTGGTTTGGTCTTCGGAGGTTCTGGTTTTGGTACTCTCAATTCAGCTTCATCTTTTTTTATTGCTGGTTCAGGTTTGGGGACCACCACAGGTTCTGGTTTTGGAGCAGGAGGTTCTGGTTTCTTTAAGAGAGGCTCAGGTTTACGGACTTCTGGTTTTGGTATTTCTGGTTCTGGTTTTGGTTTTTCTGGTTTTGGTTTTTCTGGTTCTGGTTTTGGTCTTCTTGCTTCTGGTTCTGGCTTTTTGGCTTCGGGCTCAGGCTTGATCTTTGCTGGCTCTGGTTTTGCAGCCTCTTCGAGGACTTAAAGTAACATTAAGATTGTTTTAGACATGAAAAATACATTCAGGACACAAAAAGTCAAAGATTCGCTTCGACATTTGAAGCTAAGTAACGTTGGGACATTTTAATACTCAAGACAGGAAACATACAAACAAACTTTTAGTCCCAAAAGTGTTTAAAACTCAGCACACACATCCATTCAAAGCAGGAAATACCTTTGGATGGAGGAGTTGCCGGCCTCTTTACTGGCGCCACTTTAGCTTCGGGCTCTGGCTCAACCTTTGCCACAGGTTTGGCTTCAGGTTCTGCTTTGGGAGCCGGTTTGGGCTTGGCCACAGGTTTGGCTTCAGGTTCTGCTTTGGGAGCCGGTTTGGGCTTGGCTTCAGGCTCAGGCTTAGCTGCAGGTGCCACTTTTTTGGGCTCAGCTGGTACCTGAGGCTTATCTTCAGGTAAGTAACACAGACATTAGCCAAGATTAGCATGCGGTCAATAGTGTCACCTTAGAGTTATCAAGAGGCGTTTAAAAGAGTGAGACGACACTCAACACGGAGACGTACTGACGAAGACTAACACGAAGACTGAAACTAGCCAGAGAATTGCACTGAAAAAATCATAAGACATCATTTACAAACAGTAAGACTAAAGTCAAGTAGAATCCAGACAAGACAGACATTAAGAGGTGAGAAGCTACGTAGCTGTGAGCACAAGTAAGCCTCAACTGTGGACGTCTGATAAGACATCAGTCACAGGAAAAACAAAGAAAAGTACCTTTCTTAGGCAGTTCAGGCTTCTCTGCAGGTGCTGGGGGAGCAGCAGGCTTCTTAACCTCCTCTGGTTCTTTTAAAATACATTCAAACACATAATGACTCAGAAAATCAAAGCAAAAAAGATGAGCGTAAGAAACACGCTGAAACTAAACAAGTAAATAAACACATCGTACAGAATGGTCAACATAAGGACAGTGTCATCAGCAAAGATGGAAGAAGTTCAGAACAGAGATGTTAGAAATCAAACATCTCTACCTTTGACAGCAGGGACTTCCCTCTTCTCTGGGACTGAAACTACAGGAATCTTTTCCTCCACCGGCTTTCTGACCTCCGGCACTTCAAGATTTCAGTGAATTAAGTTAAATTGTAAAACAATATAGGAAGTTACAGAGTGAAAGACCACACAAACAATCACATTAAAAACACAGAAACTGCTTCAAAAGTGTAAGAAACATCTGTGGCCATAAATTGACTAATATTAAATAGGTAAATGCCAACATCAGAGGCGTGTTGGTACCTTTTGGTGGTGATGGCTCCTTCACAGCTGGTGTTGGCTCTTCTTCAGGCTTTTTCTCAGCTTTGGGAGCTTAAAAGACACCGATTGTGTTAGCGTCACAAGAGAGATGCTGTGCATTTGCAGGTGAAGCAGAGAAGCACGGCAGAAGAGAATAAGACAGAAAACATGAAGCAACTACAGTGTGTAAATAAAGAAGACTGTGGCTTGATTAATTAATTAAGGAAAGGAGAGGAAGAGGATTGGCAGAGCCGAACAGGACAAAACAGTTAAAGATGTTAGTGACGGAGGACAGACGGGGTGTTGAGCTGCAGCAGGAAGCTGTTCAGGGTCTGTGGTACCTTTTGATGGGATTTTCTCTCTAATCTCAACTGTCTTGCTCTCCACCGTCTCCTCGATGGGAACTCTGGCAGCTAGTGAAAGAAAACACACAAGGACACATTCACAGTCATTATCGTTGTCAGAAAACAGAGAACTCCTTGATGTTCTAAGTCGCTACAGTGACATCAACCTTTTAATTTTAATTTTAAAAGAATAATTACCACTTTAACCAACAAGAGTAATAACACAAAGCATGCATGTGAAAAATTAGTGCTGTTTAAAATTATGTGGTCAAAACACCTTGAAAACTTCAACAATGTGTCATGTGACCTAAGAAGATCTACAAGAAAACATCACGTGTTCATGTTACCAGAGAACCAGTTTGAGCTGAAATTTAATAACAATAAGAATAATCATCTACATTCGGGTATTTGGACAAAGAAAAAGATTTAACAGCTAGGAGAAGTTAAAAATGACCAAACTGACCTCAGAATGTGGTTAAGGAAACAAAAGAGGGTATTATGGGATAGAAAGATGCAGAGGAAGAATGATTAAAAGACAAACAAACAAACACAAACACAAAAGGTTGAGAAGTCGCAACATAAAAAATAAAAGAGTTGAAGGACATAACTGTCAAAAATAAAGACAAATATTAAGAGAGAGCCTTGGTTAAGAGCGGCTCGAACACACAGGTGTTAGCAGACAGGAAACCGACGTCCTCGCTGTGTGTTACTGTGATCAGATACCTTTGGATGTGGAAACCTGTTGTGTTATCGTCTCTTCTGTCCAGCTCTGATACTCGACTGAAGGTGTGACAACCACAGAAGTGACAAAAGACAGCAAACGTGAGGCAAACAGTTTGTGATGAAAACTCAAGACGTCATTTCACAGTTTAACAAAGTCACTGTCTTGTCTCATAAACAAGAGCAACGAAAACAAAACTTTCACTTTTTAGAATAAACTCCCTGATTTCACTGATGGATTACTGAAGTGGACTTTGAATTGACCGTTGACCTCTGATTGGCTTCTTTAAAAGCCGGTCAATTATACATTTAGGATCTTTAACAAAATCAGTAGGCTGATCTTTGAAGTGAAATTCGATCCTAAATGGATCAAGATTTGGTTTAAGTTCAAGTTTCAGCTCGAACATTTAGAAAACTACTTTACAGAACTGAATATTCCAGATTAACAAGACAAAGGACTTTGACTATGAAATGGCCATAAAAGTGGTTAGTGTGTGATACGACAGGTGAAGATGGGATGAAATTTAAGGAGTGAAAAAAGACAAACACAACCTCAAATGTCAAACTCAAACAAACCAGACAAATGGACGAAGACTTTAATGTCAAATCTGAATGTTTCTGCTGAAGGACAACAGAAACAACCTCAGACGACACAATGATGAAGTTATGATGAACGCAAGAGGCAGATTTGGGCAAATAATCATCCTTAGATGCTTCAGTTTTTCCTGAATAAACTTGGAAAAAAGAGTAAAGATATCTTGCTTATTGTTTTTAGCTGGTATTTAACTTCTTTGAGTCACCAGACTGCAGTGTAAACTAAGTGTTTGGGAAACGTTTGATAGAAAACTGTTTTTTATATTTTGATACAGTCATTAACTGTGTAATATATAATATCTATGTTTTTTTAATTTCAAATAGTCCTTATTTAAATGTAGTCAGTCTGTCTGTCGCTGATCAGAATCCCTGTGATGCTCCAGTTTTCTGGTGACACGAGTGAACTACATTTTTCTACCTCCTGTTTTCCCAGATCTGCTCAGATGGTTTGATGATGATGGAGAGGATGAAGATTAAGAAAAATGAAAGAAAGTCAATATGTTGTACCTCTCTGCTCCACCTCCACCTCCTCTTCATAGTGATAAGAATATTCAGCTGATTCTTGAGAGAAGAAAAATGTTTTGTCGATTCCGTTATCAGCAAAAAAGACCAGAGTTCTCAGAGTTTTATAATGAGAATATTAGTTTGACTGTCAGTGAGGTGAGGCATTACATCAGAATGAAAGTGAAATAATTCTTCTTTCGCTGTGTTAATGTTACATTTTATCTGTGATTATAAGATAATCTGTTTAAAGTTAATTCATTTTGGTTGAGTTTCATTAGGATGGAGGATGTAAGCAGATGAGGCATAAAAACACACAGTAAATACCTCTGAGTTCTTCTTCGTACTGATAGAATTCAGCAGATTCTTTAAAAGACAAAAACAGGTTGGTTTCATCATCATGTTGAATTTTTGTAAATATGTGGTTAAATTTAATCAGCCATACATGTTCTTTAAACTACAGGATTGGTAGAAATCTAATAAAAGGCTTTAAAGTAAACTGAAGCCCGTTCCTGACTCCAGTCTTACCTTGAATTGCCACTGATGAAGGCACTTCAGGCCTCTGGACTGAGGAGTCTGGGACATCTACAGAATACGGTTTATATCAGAGCTTCATTTAAAGAAACTACTATAAACGCAACAGCATTTCAAGAATAATATAGGAATGTGTACACAGTAGTGTTTATTTTAAAGTCATTATAATGCTAAATTTTAAGTGTTCTGCAATTAAAGAATAGGTCTGACATTTTGGAAAACCCTCCTGCTTCCAAGTGTTCTTTGGAGTTAAAAGATAAAAACAGCCCTATTTTTCTAAAAACTGCTAACAGAAACTACAAACAGCTGCTAGCATCATGCTGTGTATGCTAACTAATGCAATGTCGCCGTGACACTGGCAAGCTATGACCAGTGCTATGTGACTAGCTAGTCAACATGGGACTCAATGCTGATTTTATTTCACTTTTTTGATACACTGGATAGTAGTTTGTCTTCCTCCTGCTTCCAGTCTCTTTGCTAAATTAGGCTAATCATGTTTTTGAACAACACCAGCTAGCTACAAGCAGGAAACAGTAAAATGCGATAATATTTAGCATCTATGGTAACAAAATCTATCAACAAATAGTTGATATGATGTGGCCATCACATCACTATAAACAGTTGGTATAAAGTTGCATGAACCGACTTTAAATTCTATAACCTAAGCTAATTACAAACAGCTAGCATAGCGATCTCTAAATGCACAACAAGTCAAACACTATCAGATACAAAACACATTAAAACAAAGTATTGGAGACGACACGTCTTTGTGTTCTTACAAACAACAAAACAGTAACACGACACACAAAACAAAGGACAAACTGTCTGTACCGTAACACAGACAGCTATAGCTAGCATGTTTGATATGCTAACAGCCTCTAGCTGCCATATAACAGGTTATACTGCTGATGTAAATGTGTATATGCCAACTGTTTGTACCTTCTGTTACATTTAACAGCTGTTAAGATAACATTAGTTATACTTTCTGTTCAGGGACACTGGCAGTTTCCCCCAACTTTAAGTTTCTTAGCTAAGCCAGGCTAATATGTCATCGTGTATTGCACTCTGGTGAAGATGGAGAGCAGGAGGATTTCCCAAAATGCAAATCAAAGTTGTAAACCTTGTAGACAATACAAATACTTACCGAAGGGCACCATTGCTAATTCAATTTCTGTGAAAAGGGGAAGAGTGAACAAGGTGTTAAACACTAACAGAGACAAAGGCTGAACAGAAGCATTGAAGGTGCCCCCTGACTAGGAACTGTACCTTTGCCAGACAAATAAAGCTCAGCTGTGCTCTTAGCCTCTCCTCTGGGCTCCAACCTCACAATCACTGAGTACACGCCTATACGGGATTATTAATGAAGAGTTTAACACTCAAGGCATAAAAAAACAATAAGAAAAAAGTCTTTAGGGCTCTGAGATGGGCCTTTGGGACTTGATGGCACTCTACACACCTTCGTCTTCAATGGTCACATTTCGGATGACCATGAAATGTCTTCGGCCCTGGCTTGTGAAGTTGTACTTAGAGCTCTCTTTCAGTTCCCAGGTGTCTTTGTACCATGAAACAATAGCGTTGTCGAAGGACACCTCGCACTCAAAGGTGGCCGACTGGCGTTCGTTGACTTCAATGTTGTGGATGCGTTTGGTGAAATGAATTTGTTCAGCTAAAACAGATAAAGACGTGAATGGGTAAACATGTTTGGCATCACAACTGGGAATGTATGACAATACTTGAATGGTAGTTTGTATCGACACAACATCCACAGGGTTAGAGATGACGATCAGAGGAGAGTCTACGGGACGGTTATGATGACTTGTTGTCGGGGGTAAGATGGAGTTGAGTCAAGACGGACGTAAGAAGACAACGAATGAGATGACGGATGACGCTTTTACGAGATAACCCTGGAGAGTGGTGGCGTGAAGAGTGTTAAAACAGAGGGAGGCAAATCTCAGAAGAAAGAGGAAAAAAGAGGACAAAATCCAGAACTCCAACATTAGTCTCAGAGTTTGATGAGGGAGTCGAAAGAGGTTAGTAAACGGGCAGAACATCCACCACGTCCAGGAGGTCGCGGTTTTGTTTCCAGGTACAAACCTTCAACCCAGAGGTCCGCCGAGGACTCCAGGTGCTGGTACCTGCAGGTGTATCTGCCCTGGTCTTCGGTCTTCAGGTCTCTGATCAGAAGCTTCTGAACCTTGTGTTTCACCTCGGACGTGTACCTGCCCTTCATCTCTAACTGCTTGCCATTTTTAAACCACTGAGCCTCTACATTTGGGATGGACAACTGACAAGACAGCGTACATGACTGGCCTTCCTTACCCGATGTGTCCTGCAGATGCTTCTCAACCTCCACTTCTGAAAGACAGAACACACAAAGAGAAAAATGTAGGATCTGTGAGGGGGAGGTTGAGGTTTCGATGAAATGGCATGGACAGTGAAATGGATGCTATTTGTCTTTAAGTATGTGAGCACCAGCTCCAAGACTGTCCAAGGCCAGTTTAATGACTGAATTTCAAACCAAGTAACACATTACTCCACAAAATGCTGCCTGGCCTTGGATGTGAGTCCTGGTTAGTGCTGCAGGTAATTGGACAGATATGCTAACTTTAGCAGCTTACAGCAAACCCTGCTGTTTAATCCTTAAACTTTTAATTCCATCTTTCTTGCTGAAACGTGTGAAGGATCAGAAACACTGATTCTAAACAACAATCCATTTACATTATTATTATTATTTATGTTTGTGTTGAACCATTTAAAGGTTCTCGTTTGTTCCTCTGGAACTCTAGTGGACTCATGTGATCCTGCTGTCATGATGTTGTATAAATCCATTAAAGCAGCTTCGGTACTGACCCATGACGGTGAGCTTGGCGCTGGAGATGTGCGGCCCACAGACTACACGGTAGTTGCCCTGGTCGGACACCTGGCACTTCTTGATCTTGAGTAAGTGGCGGTCGCCACGGATGCTGATCTCGTACTTATCACTGGTGTCCAGTTTCTGGGTGCCCTTGTACCAGGACAGGGTGATCTCTGGGTAGTTGATCTTGATCTCGCACTCAAACATGGCCTCCTTGTTTGCAAAGACGGACTGATCGGAGATGTCGTTCACCACAGTGACGGGCTGCAGCAGCAAGAGAACAAACACATTAAGTCCATGTTTCTTTGTTAACGTGCTCATAAGACTGATTTTATCAAACACAGAAAATACTTCTGAGAAACCGCCTCAGACTCATCTCTGGTGGTTTGATTAAAAAGAAGAGTGGGAAGATTTACAGATGAATGTGAATCTGTATTTCACCCATTTCATTTGGTCACCATGTAAAATGTTAAATTCTGCACTCTGAAGTACAACAAAGCTCTATTTTTTGAGCAGCTGGTGAACTCATCCTGACCTCCGTCCGCTCCATCCTCTTCTGCAGGTCGGCCACCAGTCGGGCCATGTCCTCATCAGATTCTCTGTCTCCACGTTCCAGTTCCTGTCACAACAAGCACATTATTCAGCCCCACATCCACAGACACAGACTCATTTCTTTATCCGGGCTGCTGAGAGAGTTACCGGTCTTCCACTTTCTTCAGCCTTCTCCTTCTTCAGCTGCTCGATGGCCTGCAGCAGGCCTCTGTAGTCGGTGATGCCGTACATTCGGGCGTATTTCTCATACTCTTTAGGGTCCACGTTTCTCAACAGCTCAACAATGTCGATGTCTTTCTCCTCCTGTGGACTCTTCTGTTTCGATGGCGTCCTGAGAACAAAAGTTCAGAGATTTGAAAATACCATAAATTTGAAAAAATGAACAAATGGATTGTCAGAAACACATTCACAGAAAACTCACTTCTTCAGTTTGGCTCGGAGGTCTCCCTCCAGCACCGCCTCCTTCTTCTCCTCCACATGAAGGTCGGTGCTGCACTCGATCTCTCCATGCTTGTTGGAGGCGACACACCTGTACTGACCCGAGTCTGACTTGGTCACCTCTCTGATCTCCAGTTTGGCCTCCTGGCCCTTCTGCTCGATGGAGACCCTGCCGCCGTGCATGAGCTGCCTCCACTTCCCCTTCATCCACTTTACGCTGGGGATGGGGTCGCCGCCAACTTTGGCGATGAAGGTGGCGGTGCCCTCTGTGGAACAACAAAGTGTAATCAAACTTTTCACAACAGCGGCTTGATGCAAAACTTCCAGGTCCTGTTTATGTCATTATATACTTCTATTAAAACTGTTTGAAACTGTGATTCATTTCTTTCACCCCATACATGTTTCCATATGTAAAGATGGCAAAGAAAATGTCTTAATCAAACAAATCAGACACCATGATCTGTTCTTGAGCACTACCAACAAAAAAGAAGACTGAAGTTTCATAAATGTCATGAAACAGTTACATCAGTGGTGAAAAAAAGACAAGCACAGTGTTTATTATGTGAACGGGTGCTGAGGAAAAGTGTCAGTGAAATTAGAAACGAAAAGCTCCTGACAAACATCTGCTCACGTTTGAGACGGTCACTAACTCCAACAGTGAAGTTCAGAGCACATTACTGAACACACACACTGACATTCTGACCACTAATGAAAATAATCACGACTCAGAACATTTGGTTCATGTTGTGTGTTGTGTGTGTGTGTTGCGTCTCACTCTCAGTGGTGTGTGCAGTTCTGGGCTCCTCGATGAAGAACAGGTTGTCCAGTTTTTTGGCCGGAGCGGCTGCTGGAGCTTCTGCAGGAGCTGGAGCTGCTCCTGGTTTCTCTGCAACACGACAGCACCGTTCATTTTTATTCACAAACTACAGACACTGAAATATTTTTTCAGAAAGGTTCAAAGTGATAAAAAAGGAAAAGAAAAAGAGATGATGACACATAAACTTCAGTTGAGCTAAAAAAAAATGTCTTCACACATCAGGTTGCATTAAAAAAGTCTCAAATCAAAGTGTTTCAATGAAAAAACAATTATAGTAAAATAAAATCAAAATTTATCCTGATATCCACACAGCAAAAATAATCTGTATGTAAATAAACCTGAACAAAAACTTCTGTAAAATGTTACGTAATAACATAACACCTGTCCAGCAGGTGGAGCTGTTTGATGCCTGACATGCAGAAAGTCACAAGCTGGTGAAAAAACATTGAACTTAATATTTGTTAGTTAATTTTGTCCAGCTGATGCAACAGTCTCCATCAAACATTTAAAAACTGCAGGTGTTTTTGTTTGACATTCTAACTGAAATTCATTCAGTCTTTCCTTCCAGTTTGACCGCAGACTTCATGTATCTGTGATCTGAAGTCAGCAAATGTGGCCGCGCTCTCAAGAAACATGAGGATAAAACTGGTCTTTCAAACACAGCGAGGTTAAGTCACATTCACCGGTCTGAGCGCAGAATGTTGTTTTAATGTTTTTACCTTTGACAGTGACTTTGGCCTTACAGAACTCACTGCCGGCGTCGTTGGTGGCTTTGCAAAGGTAATCGCCGGCGTCGTGTCTGGACGCCGGGCTGATCTCCAGACAGGCCGTCCCGTCTGAGAAGCTGATCCTGGTGCTGCCGGTCGACGTCAGGTCCTTCCTGTCCTTCATCCACTGGATCTTCAGAGGAGGCGAGCCGCGGACGTGACACCTGAGACTCAGCCTCTCACCTTCGTCCACAGTCACCGGTTTGAGAGGGACGTCGAACACTGGAGGCTTCTTGGCCTCTGCAGGAGAGAAGATGGCAGTTTGATTTCAGCAGACCGTGAAAGTTTCAGTGCTGAGGTTAAAAAATGTCTCGTTATGGTGAAAACTTGTTTAGGAAAAATAACAGCTCAAAAATAATCACAAGAATCTGAACCAGAGAACAGGAGACAAACTGCAGGGACTTTTGTTAAAATCCTGCAG
Source organism: Ctenochaetus hawaiiensis (assembly GCA_029783645.1). Classification (NCBI taxonomy): domain Eukaryota; kingdom Metazoa; phylum Chordata; class Actinopteri; order Acanthuriformes; family Acanthuridae; genus Ctenochaetus; species Ctenochaetus hawaiiensis. The sequence goes on along the minus strand of JAPZDY010000005.1, from coordinate 23,511,601 downwards.
ACTGAAGATGATCCGGAATGTTCGGAGCGGACCATTTGGGTAAAAGTTGTTTTGAAAAACTCATTAAATATATATGATAAAAAAAAAAAATTAAATACAAAAAACCATTTTCTTGTAATTCATGGTTTGAATACGGCTGCAGCTGCAAGACCTCCATTTCATAAACACAAGCTGTTTATGAAATGTTCGTTTAATTATCGGATTCTTGCAGAAAAAAAGAAAGGATGAGATTCTCATCCATAATACAAGTTTTCCTGTCAGTACCAGGTAAAGCTCTTGTATTTGTGAGGTTCTTACCTTGAACATCTCTGCACATGTTTTATCTTACCTTTCTTTGTGTTTAATGATGAAAAGTACAAGAACACAGTTTAGAGCTGCGATTAGTCCACAGTGACATAAAGCACAGACGAAGAAAACGAGACCTTTGCTGAAATATTAATCATTCCAACAAATAAAGTCACTGCTGTTTCAACCCTGAAGTGTTTGAGTTATTGGTTGCATGTTGATTTTTTCTCTGTAATGAGTCCAACATGGTGTAAACTCTGAGGCGAACCCACCGGAGATGCCCACGGTGACGTCACAGGAGGCTTTTCCGGCTTCGTTGGAGGCCTGGACCGAGTACCTGCCGCTGTCGGTCACCTGACTGCTCTTAATGCACAGCACGGCCACGTTGCTCTTAAAGCTGATGTCGTATTTGTCGGAGCTGTGGATCTCTGAGTCGTCTTTGAACCAGCTGACAGACATGGGCTGCGAGCCAGAGACTCGGCCCTCGATCTTCACCAGTTTGCCCTCCGAGTCCTCGATGTGCTCTGAGGGCTTTTTGGTGAAGACTGGAGGGTTTTTACGCTCTGAAACAGGAGAGAGAAGTGACGGTGAGGAGGGGAAGTCTGCTGAGCGACTCTAAGAATCGCCCTCAGAGGGGCTGAGTGTTAAAGAAGAGAGGGCCGAGGTGAAGTGAGTGTGGCCCGCGTTAAAATACCTTTGACAGTGATATCAGAGGAACAAGAGTCCTTCCCCATGTCATTAGAAGCATGGCAGAAGTATTTCCCCGAGTCGGCTTTATCTGCCTTCAGAATGGTCAGGTGGGGTGTGTTTTCCACACAGGTGATCTTATAATTGCCCCCAGAGCGTATATCTTTATGGTCTTTGGACCATGTGACTTTTATGGGGGCCGAGCCGGTCATGTGACACTCCAGCTCAACGCTGTCGCCCACCGTCACCTCCTGTGGTGAAAACTTCCTGTCAAAGACCGGAGGGTACCTCGGCTCTGCAGAGTCCGTGAAAGAGTGGGAGGAAGATAAAGACAGCAGATCTTTAGATGGAAACATCTGAACACCAAACAGCTTCACACTGTCTGACCATCAACGTCTAAACTCATCAAACATCACAAACCAGAAGAAACATCACAGCGTCTAACTGCACTTTCACTGTTAACGCAGAGTTTCTCAACCTCAGTCGGGTCAGAAGATTTCTGCAGCTGAAATACTGTGATGTTACCGAGACAGAGAAGTTTTCTATCATCCAACTTTTCATTAACTGTCTGTCACTGCAGTCTGCCTGTTTTACTGCTTTAACGTGTTGAATTGTTAATAAATTAATCATAATGATGTCAAATCAAATTAACGAGATGGACACAATGAAAGTCACATTAGCTCATTCGTGAACTTCTAGTTCCCAGCAAGTTCTTCTGAGCAACAGACTGTAAATCACCAATATTCTCTCAAAAAGGAGCAGAAAGCTGGAGGAACACATTGTGTCCACATTCCTTCACACTGTGCGAAGGAAAAGAGCTGCATCTGTATTTGTTGAGTATTTAGATATTTCAGAGTCACAGGACAGAAAAGGTTGAGAAGTTCTGCCTCAGAGTTTCAAACGACGCTGTTTGTATCTGAAGCATAAAGTGTGTGGTGAAACCGAACGGCCTAAAACAGCCTGAAACGAGCTGTTTGTCCCTGAAGAGCTGAAATCCCACACGCTGAATCAAACAGACCTTGTAGAGTGAGTTTGGCTCTGCAGGAGGCCGAGCCCACGCTGTTGGTGGCCATGCAGGTGTACTCTCCAGAATGCCTCATCTCGCTGCGGCTGATCTCCAGCACAGCCGTGTTGTCGTCGTACAGCATGGAGAACTCGCCTCCCTGCCTGAGAGGCTCGCCGTCTTTCAGCCACGACACCTCGATGGGTGACGAGCCGGCGACGCGGCACTCGAACCTGACCGGCTGACCCTCCGTCTGCTGCAGGCTGGTGATTTTCTTGGGGAAGGAGGGCGGTGTTTTGGCCTCTGGAGACGATAAAGATGGGACACTGAGTCAAGTACAACAATCAAAACATTTTAAGAAAAGATTCAAGGTTGTAAAAAATATCAAGTGACTATTTTCACAAACAAATCCAGCAGGAAAAAGCGAGGAAGTCTTTTATTCACATGCTGAACATTTAGTTCAACATGTTTCTTTGCCTCTTTCCTTCAGTTACTGATACTTTTGAGTTACTTTTGCTTTTTGAAAGACATGCATGTTAGAGCAGCAGTTTGAAGAGAAACTCAGGTGATCACCTAGCACATTGAGTCTGCATGTGGAGGAGGCGGAGCCTATGCGGTTCTCTGCCTTGCAGGTGTACTCTCCGATATCAGCCTTGGTGGCTTTGCTGAGCTTCAGACAGGCGATGCCCTTCGAGTACTCCAGCTTACAGTTGGGGCTGGACCGCACTTTGCCGTCTGCCTTGAACCAGGACACCTTGATCTCAGGTGTACCGCCCACCTGACACTTCAGACACACAGCGTCTCCTGCTGTCACCTCCATGGGCTCCAGGGACTCCACAAAGTATGCTGGCTCTGCAGCACAAACACAACACACGTGTGAAGCCTGACATCTGCTGGTCACAGCTGGTATTGCACAGACAATGTGGAGATGTGAACTTCACAAGACAAGATCATTCTGCCTTCATGAGGAGGCTGTTTTCTTACAGTCACATGAATATTTTACACAGAGATGCACATAAGAAGCTTCAGCAGCCTATTTCATTTCTTTTTTTTTAAGAATGGTGTTTCTACTTCCTTTGAAAGCAATCTGGCCTGAAAAATATCACAACATCCAATTAAATCC
>JAPZDY010000005.1:23492446-23508196 GCA_029783645.1 Ctenochaetus hawaiiensis | reverse complement strand
CACAGCTGGTATTGCACAGACAATGTGGAGATGTGAACTTCACAAGACAAGATCATTCTGCCTTCATGAGGAGGCTGCAAAACCATGAGAGTCTTAAAGTTTTCTTACAGTCCCATGAACATTTTACACAGAGATGCACATAAGAAGCTTCAGCAGCCTATTTCATTTCTTTTTTTTAAGAATGGTGTTTCTACTTCCTTTGAAAGCAATCTGGCCTGAAAAATATCACAACATCCAATTAAATCCAAAACATTTGATTTGTTTGTTTCCTCCATTGCAGATAAAAACCTGTGTGACTGAGAAAACGCTCACACACTGATATACGTGGACAAGCAGCACAGACTCACTTCTCTGAACTTCTCTTTAAAAGTATTCATGATTGTCTGAGTCTCAAACATCCGACATGGTCTGAGCTTCATCACAGACTCACTGTTGGATTGACATGAACTAGATGTTTCTCTGTTGGCAGCAACTTCAAAGCATAACAAAGAAAATACAAGTTTGTTTGTGTCGAAGGTTTTCTTTAGGAACCAAAAAGGAGGGTTAAAAAATCTGCATGCAGTCATGTGCTGTGCAGCGCCCTCTGTTGGTGAAATATCCTTGATTACAAAGCTCACAGGAAACGGGGGGGGACACCCTGACAGGAGCTTCTGTATTTGAACTAAGCCGAGGACATCAGGAGACAGAAATCTGAAGTAGACCCAAGCCTTAAAAATGGATTTATTAGTTTATCTACAAAGTCTGTAGTTCGTCAGTTAAATTAAGTCTAAAAACAATAAATCTTTTCACCAAAAAAACAAAAATAGTGGCAGAATCAGAGCTGCTGCACTCACCGAGGATGGACACGGCTGCCTCACATCTGTCCTTCCCAGCATCGTTGGACACTTCACAGGAGTATTTCCCTGCAGCCTCCTTGTCGTCGGTGCTCAGACACTCCAGGATGCAGGAGCTCTCAGTCGTGGTGATGTTGTATTTGTACGAAGCAAAGATCTGCTGGCCGTCTTTGTACCAGCTCACTGTGATTTTAGGAGTTCCAGTGTACGTGCACTCCAGTGTTAACGGTTTGCCCTTCTCAACGGACACGTCCTTCAGCCTCTTAGAGAAAGCTGCCGGCTCTGTGAGACACAATCAGACACGATGTTCAGTGTTTCACAGAGTCACAGGAGACAAAGGTTAGGTGATCACTCTGTTACCATGTGACCACTGGCCAATGATCACTCCTGATCCAGGACCAGCATACTGTCAGACCACTCACTCAGATTTAACCTGCACTGCATACAGTGAGTGAGAAATACATCCAACTCCATCTTTTACTTCAATTTGCAACTTGACTGAAACGTTTTTCTGTAACTTCACACTTATTTTTTTCCGAGTTATAAACGCCAACATGATTTCCTTCCACCCGCTCACCTGCTATGTGACACAATAAGCCCTCACTTTAAGCACGTTTCATACTCCTGTGATCGTCCTAAGTTGATCGTGTTTCTACGGTTGTGTATCCAAACCGTTTTCCTCTCACTAACACTTATTCACCCTTTAGCCTGCATGACCATACTGTGCATCCAGTGCTGTGTGAGTCCCGCGTGTTGTGAAGGTGTGTTATTCAGCAGGCGGAGCTACATAAACATGCAGACGCACATAAACCCCAAGTTTCAGAATAAAAGAGGAAAAAGAGCTGACCTTTGACGGTGAGATTAACTGGACAGTTCTCCTTGCCGGCATCGTTAATGATCTGACAGGTGTACTCTCCGGCGTGAGATCTGTCCACGTTGAATATTTCCAGAAGAACCTGGTTATCTTTCAGGGAGAAGTCAAAGCCCCGTCCTGCCAGGATCTCCTTTGTTCCTCTGAACCACTTCAGTTTGAGGGGGGCGCTGCCTTTCACCATGGCTGAGAAGGTCACGGTGGAGCCCGGCATGGCTTCCACTGGCTGTGGTGGCACCACGAAGGATGGAGGTTCTGGGTACAAGCAGACAGGAACACAGATCAACACTGGTGTCTGAGTATTAGGCCACATAAAGGACCAAAGAATGAAAATCATTAGTTAACTTTTTTTATTTACTTGTTTCCTTTGACTTTCACTCATTCCTTTTAATCCAAATCAATACTTCAAACTGAAGTACAATAATCTGTGTGAAGCCGACTTTCTCTGAGCAAAGACGGGTTGACCGAGGTCTTTTTTCACTGACCAGTTCCTGTTCTGTCACAGTTAATCCCTTCACAACAGTAATTAAATGCATTTTGTAACAGAACATTTACAGGCAAACTACAAATCTCCAAAGCTGTAATCCATCTTAATATTCTTCACTGTTTTCTCTGTTTCTGTTCATTCTGAAAACAAAATATGTGAAGCATTTATATTTGAAGCAAACAGGAGTTTTTCAAATAAAAACACGTAGCACAAAGGCTCGAATGTTGGACTTTAACTGTGAGGGTTAATGTAATGTGTAAGTCCTTGAAGAAGCAGGTTGGAGTCCGTCTCACCTTTAACCACCAAGGCGGCCGTGGTTTCACTGGATCCCGCCTTGTTCACGGCTTTACATTTATACACTCCAGAGTCAGACAGCTTCAGCGTGGGCACTTTGAGCATGCAGCTGTTGTCGCTGAATGAAATCTCATAGTTTGGCCCGCTCTGTATCTCCTCTCCGTCGTGGTACCATGAGATGGTGAAAGGTGGAGAGCCCGACACTTTGCACTCCATCTCTCCAGCATTTCCAACAATTGTGTTGCAATCTTTTAACTTCCTTGAGAATGATGGAGGTATGGTCTTATCTGTCAGAGGGGAATCAGTGAGTTAATAGTTTATCAGGAAGATTACAAAGTGAAAGTGCTGCTTTTCAAAGGGCTGGGTGTGGAACCTCCGTGCTGTTTGATATGAACAGCTATGATGACTCTGACCGTCTGCTCAATCAATCTCCAGTCAGATGGTCTCAGATTTTTAATCAAACTCCTGACTGGGTTTTATTTAAAAAAGTTCTCGTACAACTGCTTCTGTTTCAGCAACATTTAACATTTGAGATTTTGTATTTTGGTATTTATACCAATTCTCAGGATTTGTACTGATACTGAACCATATCCAGCCCCAGCCATCAAACACAAAGAGAGAGGAAGACACAAACCTAAGACAGTGAGATTGATTTTACTGAGGTCCTTCCCAACCTCATTCATAACCTCAAACGTATATTCTCCAGAGTCCACTTTCTCAGCAGAGAGCACGTTCAAGCTGGAAATCATCCGAGAGAAGGAGATTTTGTATTTCCTCCCGGAGGCCAGCTCGACACCGTCCTTGAACCACTTGGGTACGAGCTCCGGGGTTCCACAGACTTTGACCTCCAGGGCGGCGATGTCGCCCGCTGTCACGCTCAGAGCATCGGGTTTATCCACGATCTTAGCAGGTTCTGAAATCAACAGAGAGTGAGCAGAAAACGTTTTTAAACAAACCTGTAGGGGAGGGATGGAAAAAAACAGCATGAGAAAGAGAGAATTATATGGTTACAAACCTAGAACAGTCAAGTTAGCGAAACACTCCACACTCCCAGCATCGTTTCTGAGTTGGCAGGTGTATTTGCCTGCCGTGGTTGCATCTGCCTTAAAGACTTTAAGAGCGACCTGGTTGTGCTCAAAGGTGATTTTCCTGTTGTCACCATCCCTGAGAATGTGATCCTTGTCTTGAACCCAGGACACAGTAATGGGTTCAGAGCCTTTAACAGTGGCCACAAGGGTCACCTCCTCTCCCAGTATCACTGTCGTGTTTGACAGTCTCTTCACAAACGACGGTGGCTCTGAGAGGAGAAAAACAGCGCAAAAAGGGAAAGTCAGCAAAGTGACAAAGTCATTTGAAAATCTAATACTGATGATTTTCATTTGAGACCATCGCAGTTTCTACTGACCTCTGAGTTTAACCGAAGTCTGGCAGGTGTCGCTTCCTACGCTATTAGACGCTTTGCACTCGTATTCGCCGGCGTCTGAGGGCTCTATCCCAATGACATGCAGCGTAGCTGAGCTGCCCTCACTCACCATCTTATACTTTCTGCTCTCCATCAGAGGTTTCCTGTCTTTGAACCAGGTGATCTGAAACGGAGCTGTGCCGCTCAACTCGCAGTACAGACTCACATCCTTACCCTTCAGCCCCTCGATGGGCTGAGGTACTTTGACAAAGGATGGAGGGTCTACAAAGAGATCAGGAAACTGTTACAGAGGCACACAAGAGGAGGGGAATCTATGATGAAACCTTAAAGCTGAAACACGTAACATTTTGTGTGTTTTTACGATCTGGAGCGGCCAAGATGATGAAAGTTGTTCAGGTAGTTTGTTGGGACTGGAGACAGAGTGGCAGAGCTGAGAACATTTTTGTGACTGTGGTCAACAGTTTTATTTTTGGGATCATTTAAACTAAAGCCAAGATGGCACTAAATGACTGTAATCTAATGGAATTACAACTAAAAGAGGTAACTTTGCTTTGGGATGCTGTTGAAACTGCAGCTGAGATGGCTGAGTTGTGAGTGTTTGAAGTGGTTAATGTGACTGATTCATGGAAATTTTGTATTTGTTTTATAGTTTGTGCAAAAACGATGGAGATGCTGCAGAAATTCTTTGGGAACTACATCTAAGATGGAAGAGTTGTGGGAGTTCATGAAGATGAGCTGCAAGGATGTTGGAACAACACTACTGATATGAACAATACTGCTGATTTAAAAATATTTGATAAAACAAAAGAATTAATTTGAAATTTGTACCATTAAAACTAAGAAAGTTTTTTTAGAGAAATGATTTTGGAACTACAGCTAATATGGAACATTTTTGTGTGAACTTCAGTTAAGACAGCAGAGTTGTGTGAATGTGTGGTAAGAGTTGTGGAAACACACTCATTACTTGAACTATTGCTGAAGGAATGATGGAACTAAACCTGAAGGTGGCGCTACACAGCATTTTGTTTTGTTTTGTGGAATCTTGATGCGGTTTGCATGACGGTCACACGTCACACAGATTTCACCAGGAGAAATCTAAACCAGTTTGCATCAAAAATGAACAAAAAAACCCCACAAAGCAGCTAAACTGGTGGAATTCAGAGGAAAAGATGTTGGATACTGGAGCTTCAGACCAGATGGAGTTTTCTAAGTTCACTCAAAGTCCAGCTCACATAGCAAAGTTGTAGAAATATCATGAAACCACAGCAGACTTGTGGATTTGTTGGAATTACTGTTAAGATGGACAAACTATGGAAATTTATTGGAATTTCAATAAAAACTGAAGAAGAGCTGAGCATGTTGAGTGTGTTCGAAACATGTTTTGATTTGGATTCAACAGAGAAGGAATCTGACGAGCTCCTGAACATTTCTCAGAGGACAGGAAAGAGTGTTGAACCAAAGTCAAGGTGCTGCTCTGAACGTTCGTCAGTTTTCTGCCACTCGCGATGTCGACAACAAGCCTTACTGCCTCTAATCGTTAGGTTTTAGATTAAATGACAGAGTGTGGTCTGGATGTACTCTACATACGACTTATAATGTGATTTGGTGCCACGTTAATAAAACTGCCTTGATTAAAAAATGTTATGTATTTCAGCCTTAAGTGATACAATATGACTGTGACTTCAACCTCAACAACAGCACACAGAGCCAGTGCATCAGAAAGTCACAGCATGATTACTGAAGGATAAGCAGGAAGTCAGTGAGGCTGACCTTTCACAGTAAGTGTGGTGCTGCAGCTCACACTGCCAGCATCATTCTGAGCTTCACAGGTGTAAACTCCATCATCATCAAAGCTGGCGGACAGCAGTTCCAGGACTGCTACTGAGTCAACAAACGATGTCCTATAGTTGCCCCCGTCTGTGACCTTGGTGTCTTGTTTGTACCAGGTCACCCTCAGAGGGGCTGTGCCATTGACTTTGCACTCCAGTCGGAGTGACTCACCCTGCTTCACAAACTTATTGGCAGGGAGTTTCAGCACAAACTCGGGTGGTTCTGGAAAGCCAAAATACAGACACGTTAGCTGCTGAAAGCATGTTGGGACAGTCAAGACCGAGCGTCACAACAGGCAGCAGGTTAGCACATGAGATAAGCTGAGAAGATGAGTCTACAACGATGGGTTAAAAACAGACGGAGACTGTGGATATGAAAAATGCAAGTGCAACACAGAAGCAAGAGTTCTCGCAGCAGAAAAAATTCAAATAACAACAACGGAAGTGCTGTGAAGCCGGTAAAATGTGACAGAGAGTCACTAGTTTTAGCCAGCAATGCAGATGGATACAGCCACGCAAGAGTTGATGTAAAAGATGCAAATCCAACCTTTGACCGTCAAGTCTGCACTACAGCGCGCAGAGCCAGCATCGTTGCTGACTTGGCAAGAGTAAACTCCACTGTGGGGGACGCCCACTGAATAGAGCTCTAAGAAGCAGGACTGCCCATCGAGCCCCGTGAAACAAGTGGGCCCAGTCATGAGCTCCGTGTCGTCCTTGAACCATTTTACAGTGAAGGGAGGCGTTCCCTTAAACGTGGCTTTGAAGCGCACGGTGGCGTTGGGTAGAGCCGCCTGGGACTCAGGCGGCGTCACAAAGCTGGGAGGCTCTGAAGAGAATAAGACGGACCAGGTTAAAGAGGTACTCACCTGAACTCAGGGTAATTACAAAGCCTATCATGTTGGAAAGTTCTGTCTGACCTTTAACCATGAGGGATCCGCTGCATTCACAACTTCCTGCTGTGTTTGTCAGTTTGCAGGAGTAGGTTCCTGCATCAGATCTCTCTAGATGTTCAATTTCAATTGATGCAGAATTGTCCTGCTGAATGAGTTTGTGTTTCACACCACTAGAGATTTTGCTCCCATCTTTCTGCCACTCCACAGAGATGGGCAGGGAACCAGATATTTTGCAACATATCTGAACAAAAGAGCCCAAAATTTCCTGCATGTCTGCCAGGGGCTTGATGAAACTTGGAGCAATTACTTGTTCTGTTACCAAAAGAACATAAGAGAGCGATTAGACGGTGTTCAACATGTCTCTGGGTACTGCAGGAGTAATGTTCTGTCACACCAACCTAGCACGATCACTTTGACTTTGCAGGTGCAGCTACTGATGTGGTTTGCCACCTCGAAGACGTACTCCCCTCCATCCTCCCTCTGAGCAGACTGAATCTTTAGGCTGCTGATGTTGTTCTCAAACATCAGCTTGTGCTGCCTGATGGACTGAAGCTCCCTGCCATCTTTCATCCATTTCACTTTGAGCTCAGGGGAGCCCGTTACCTTACAGTCCAGACTGACTGGATCTCCAACTGTGACTTTTATCACCTCAGGTTTCTCTGTGATCTGAGGCGGCTCTACAATACAAAACAAAGTCAAGCATTCATAAACCTTCTAACTGAGTCAGAGAAACGGAAAGATTTAATAACGATGACTAGTGAAGCGGAGGTATACCTTGCACCATGAGGGTGGCAAAGCACTTATCCTGCCCAGCCTCATTCACCACCTGGCAGGTGTATTTCCCACTGTGTGTCACCTCACAGACAGGAATCCTGAGAGTGGCCACATTGTTCTCAAACGATCTTTCAATCTTTGGATCCTCCAAAATCCAGTTCTCATCTTTTTGCCACTGTACAGAGAGTGTTGGAGAACCCTTCACAACACACTGAAACTCTGCCATTTTACCCAGAACAGTGGCAGTATTCTCAATCCTCTTGGTAAAAGTTGGTGGTTCTACAATAGAAAACCAATGAAACGTTACACCGGCAGTCATTTCCTCCAAAAACAAAAATGTAGGTGTGTATTTCTGATCTGACCAACCTTTGAGGTTGAGCGTAGTCCTACAAGTACAGCTTCCCACCTCATTAGAAACAGTACACTGATATTCACCAACATCTACAGCATCACATTTGTGCACCTCCAGAGCCACAGTGCCATTCATCTGGGAGAAGCCATGTTTGGCACTGGGTTTGAGCTCCTTTGCATCTTTGTGCCATATGATCTCAAATGGACCAGTCCCAGAAACCTGACACTCAAAACCAGCAGTGGAGCCCTTCACAACATCAGTCGGCGCGAGCTCTCTAATAAATGATGGCGGTTCTGAGATAAGAGCAAACAAACTGTCACTGAAATATTTAATAAATTAATGGTAAATAATTGGTAAAGTCTTAATTTATGACTCTTAGCATTTTCTGTACATCTGGAAGAAAAGTTTCCCATGATAATGTCTCTTGGTGGTTTGAGGCAGGTTGGCCTCCAGTCCCTTCCTGCTAAAACCCCTGTGCAAGAGCATCACGTCCTCTACAAAACTGACCTTTGACCTTTAGCTCCATGCTGCAGCTCTCACTGCCGGCCTCATTACGAGCCTCACAGTAGTAAAGCCCACTGTCTTTGGTCTCAGCCCCACAGATTTCCAGAGTGGCCACAGAGTTAACAAAGGCCATCTTGTATCGCTCACTGGGGCTGATCTCAGAACCTTCCTTGAACCAGTAGATGTCTATCTCAGGTGTGCCAGTCACCTGGCACTCAAACACTTTACTCTGACCGGGGCGAACCACGGACATGCGGGCCGGGGTCCGTGTGAACTTAGGAGGCTCTGAGAAACAAAATGGAACAAGGGCAGTGAATATCAGGATGAAGCTGAGGGGAAAACTTTGATCCCTATGAAGCTGACAAAAACTGTTTCCATCAAAATGTTGCTCAAATTTTATGCAGATCAGTGTGTTTCCATGAGCTGTTTCGTTAAAGACCTGAGGAGATGAAACTGGATGATGTTAAAAAAAGATTTCATGTACTTGTTATGAAGCAATCGCAACATTGCAGCATTTTCCTGCTTGTTCTTCCAGTTAATATGGCAATTATTTTCTGTTTTTATTTGTTGGCTTCTTTGGTCTGATTCTATTTTATATTTTTAAAGAGGTTATCATTAACCACAGAAAATTGTTTTAGTTAGCTTTTATTGCATCTAGTGTTTGACTGACTTTTACAGCTCAGCACAGAATCTTTCAGCTTATTCAGGCTTTGTGAAATTCCTGTTAACTCTGTCTGTCATTAAGTTGTCTTATACACAGAGAGCCACAAAGGCTCGTGACAGATCTACAGAGAACAGTGTTGAAGGTACAGGAGACATTATGTTCTTCTTCTTGTGTTGTATTGCTCATCTTTTATCTTGTGCCAAAGTGAACTGAGCTTTTCATGTCGAGTACAGTGGGAAGAACACAACATACTGTACTGTCACTTAATCCAGCAAAGTTTGAATTAAAATTCCACTGAGTTTGAAACTAAAATGAAATCAGAAGGTGGAGGGAAGAAACTGAGTGTTGAGACAAACAGATGGATGGAAACAGTCTTATCAGCTCAGTTTCATGTTAAAAAATGCAAACCTTTAACAAAGAGTGTTGCCTGGCATGAAGTGGAGCCCACATCGTTCTGTATTTCACAGACATAGTCCCCAGAATCAGAGGTTTTGGCAAAGAAGAGCTCCAGTGAGCTCGACGTGTTGTCTTTGATCACATTGCAGTCAGTGCTGGATAAGATCTCTTTCTTGTTTTTGAACCACTTGGTGGTCAGTGGTGGCGTCCCAGAGAACAGTATGTTAAACTGGACCTTGGAGCCAGGCAGAACATTCATAGATTCAGGCTTTTCAAGAATGCACGGTGGTTCTGGAAGAGAAAAACCAATTAAGGCTTATGAAAGCTGCGCCTGTGGCAAAATCCTTCGAGCTGTGCAGCTACACCTTTGATCAGTAACATCCACCAACTAACAAACTCAACAAAAGCAAAAGCATTCAAACCTTTGACAAACAAGATCCCAGAGCACTGGACAGTTCCTGCTTTATTGTTAGCGATGCAGGTATAGCTGCCGCTGTCTTTACTGTCAAGATTGGAGATTTCCAGAAAAGCAACATTCTCAAAAAATGTGCATTTGTGTTTCTCATCGGTCTGGATCTCCTTCTGATCTTTGTACCACTGTATGGTAATCGGCAGGGAGCCGGACACGAGACACTCCAGGTGAGCAAACGATCCTTTGATACCTTCTGTCTGCTTCAGTTTTCTCGTAAAAGATGGAGGAATTATTTGATCTGATATAGATAAAAAGGAGAAAAAAAGAGTAAGAGGTAAAGATGTAATCAAACGACATTTCATTTCAAATTCTAGGGTTAACATTAGAAACTGACCCAGAATGGTGAGTGTGGCCTCGCAGGAACTTTGGCCGACATCATTTGAAACCTCAAAGGTGTATTCACCACCATCACTTTTGTCTGTTTTAATAATCTTGAGCACAGAGCTGGTGTCTGTGCCAAGCACTTTGTATCTCTGGCCTGAGGTCAGCTCCTTGCCGGCTTTAAGCCATCTGGCCTTCAGCGGTTTTGTGCCAGAGAACCTGGCCTCCATTGTGGCTGGATCCCCCTGAGTCACACTGATAGACTTGGCCTCCTCTGTGATCTTAGCTGGCTCTGAGACATTTGACAAAACAGTCAGTAAAAATCTCGAAGCTGGTTTACGTTTCAAAAAGCAACAGAAAAAAACTGAAGCCAATTACAGTCTGAAGGTTCCTGTTAGCTTGTTTGATCTTAAAGTCATAAAAAGTTATTTCCCACGTGTTTGTGTGGATACGCTCATGGGTTCAATAAAAAACAGATTACTAACAAGAAAAGAGAACAAACAGAGCTCTGTGTCAAAGTACTTGAGCATCTTGAACTAACCTTTGACTGTCAGCACAGCCGAGCACGTCTGGCTCCCGGCCTGATTCTGTGCCTGGCAAGAATACTTGCCGCCATGTTTGCTCTGTAAGTCAGTGATGTGCAGCACAGCAGACTTGTTCTCATATGTAATCTGAATGTGCTCGGCCTCTTTGAGCTCGTGGTTGTCTTTCATCCAGGTCACAGACATGGGCTCTGAGCCCTTCACAACGCACTGCAGAGAAACCTCACTGCCCACCAATGAGCTGACGTTCACAAGCTTCTGCACAAATGATGGTGGTTCTACAAGGACAAGGTTTATATGAATATTACTGGTGTCTCTGCTAAATATAAGCCTTGCAAGGTTAGAGTTCATCCCAGAGGCTCAGTCTTCTCACAAAATCTGTGCTTGAAAACAATCCACTGACCCCTTTTGGACCAGAGGGTTTAGATGTTTATTTAGATGGTTTATGGTTTTGCCTTCAAATCTCTGATTAAAACGAGTAAGTTGATTTATGTAAAGTGTACTCTTAACAAAACAAGACTTTAACAAATGTATTTCTTTCCCAAAGATGATCATAAAACTGTTTTTGTGAAAGCTTTAGAGAAATCTACTCGTTTTTCATCAGTGACAAAAAGCCAACAAATGCACATCATCTGAGTAAATTTGTTCAATCAGGTGTGGGAAAGGTAACTTATCCATATTATGTGTTGTAAAGGCTGTAAAGCTCTCTGAGAAATTTTTTTTATGGCAATAAAATCAATGCCCTGACTTAATTTTGCAGTATGTGTGAAGCATAATAGACAAAAAATCTAAAAATTTTCTCTGAGCATCGCCAGATCAGAATGAGCACAGAGAGAACTGCATGCTAGCCTTGCAAGTCTTCATATAAATATATGAATGAAGCAGATCTGAGATGTAGGATTTCAGACGGCAGCGGAACATCTGATTGAAAGAAACATTTAAACCAACCTTTAAGTGTCACTTGACAATCACAGGAGGCCCTTCCCACTTCGTTCTCAACAGTACACTGGTACAAACCAACATCTCCTGCCTCCACTGCCAGCACCTGCAGGGCTATCAGGTCATCTTTCACAGTGATCCTGTGTCTCTTGTCATTCCTAATCAACTTGGTGTTTTTATAAAAAGACACAGTGAAGGGGGCGGAGCCAGAGACTTGGCCCTCCAGCATCATCTCAGAACCTTTCACAACATCCTTAGGCTCCAAGCTACGCACAAACAACGGTGGCTCTGGAGGAGAACAACAGACATGTCAGTGCATCGCACTGGACGACTCAAGTATGACAAAGGATAATGTCAGGTCAAAAATGTTCAAAATGTAAGATTCATCTGGAGTTTTATTGTGAGATTGAAGGTGCTTTTTTTGAATGACTTCTTTAGCTCTGATGGGAGAAAAGACGACGTCACTGTTTACACTTTGGACTAAGACTAAACTCCATTTTAGCCACAGTCTCACCGGGTGGGGAATCAAAGGGACTCCAGGAGAGATCACAATGCAAATCTGGGATCAATAAACACATTTCAAATAAAATTGAAAACTAACCTGGACAGTCTACAGCAGACATGTTCGGATTAATGTTTGAATAACTGCAGTTGCAAAACCACTTTCACGCAAAGTTTGGAGTAAATACTTTCTGCTTTTTCCTACTAACTCTGGCAGAAACAAGCACAGGTCAGCACTGATAAATGCCGCCGGCTGACCAGCAGAGTCAGAATCATTTAACAACTTAAACCAACTCCGTATCAAATTATAATCTGGAAATCAAGATCCATGAAGATATGTTTAAATCGTTTTTATCACTGCATCGTAGTTGGATCTTATTTGAACTGAAAGGAGCAACATGTTTTCAACGTCACAATAAGTCTGAAAATGAAGATAACGTTTCAAACCAAACCAACCTTTGACTGTAACTGTGCTGCTGCAGCGGTCACTGCCAGCCTCACTGGAGGCCACACATACATAATCTCCACTATCCTCCACTGTACAGTTGACAATTTCCAGTGATGCCAACAAGTCAGACGAGGCCATCCTGTACTTAGCACTGGAGCTGATCTCCATTTCATCCTTGAACCATTTAAAACTGATGACCGGACTGCCTGTCACTTTGCACTCCAGCCCGGCAGAACTGCCGCTTGTGATGAGTTTGGTCGCCTCAAGCTTCCTCACAAACACAGGAGGCTCTGAGAGAAGAGGTTAACATTCAGCATCAGTCAGAAGACATAACGTTAGTATCATAAGATATATGTCGTCACTCAAAGATGTCAAGACATTTTCATGCAGCAGCAAAGGACACTGAAGTAAGGCACCTTTAACAAAGAGGACTGCGGTACAGTCCACTTTCCCAGCATCGTTGGATACTTGGCATGTGTATTTAGCAGAGTCACTGGGTTTCACAGAGTGAAGCTCCAAAGAACTTGTAGAGGCATCTTTCTTTATGAAACATGTGCCTCCAGTAATAATCTCTTTGTCCTCTCTGAACCACTTAACAGCTAAGGGAGCCGTCCCGGTAAAGGCTGCTCTGAAGGAAACCGTGGTGCCCGGTATAACATCCTGGTTGTCTGGTTTGACTGTGAACACTGGGGGCTCTGGGGGCCATAAAAAAGTGTGCATTTCACGTTAGCATGGAACAATTCAAGGATTATACACAACAGTTGAGGAGTACGACATAAGCAAACATTCATAACCTTTGACATAGAGAGTGCCGCTGGTTTCTTTAAAGCCTGCTGAATTGGTGGCTTTGCACTTGTAAACTCCAGAATCGACCTTTTCCAGCCGAAATATTTGCAGCGTAGCAGAGTTGTCTTTAAATTCAGGTTGAAATTTGGATCCAGGCACAACCTCTGTGTCGTCTTTGAACCAGGCTATGGTCATTGGTTGGGACCCAGACACTTTACAATCCATTGAGACATCATTACCAATGCTACCGTCGACTCTTTTCAGGGACTTGGTGAAAGTTGGAGGCATTATCCGATCTGGTTTTTGAAGAAAAAACATCTATTGCATTTATACAGAATCACTGAGCTGTTCAAAAGCAAATGACACTGCACACGGTCTCCACCTCACACTTAATACTACTGCAATGTTTTAATTTTAGCACAGTGTGTGGAAGTTTTTTTTCTTGTTAAACATAATCAATCAAAGGTTTCTGAAGTAAGAAGTCGTAGGCGTATAAGACTTTTTTGTTTGTTTCTAAAAACATCTAAATCATCATCAAGAGTAAAAGAGACAGAAACAAGGAGCTGACCTAAGACAGTGACTGAGCATGTGCACTGGTCTTTTCCAACTTTATTCGACACCTCCATCTTGTATTCTGAAGTGTCTCCTCTTTCCGCTGTAAGAATCTTCATACTGGCAATATTGTCCTTCAAAGTCATCTTATATTTACGGCCACTGATCATCTCCTTCCCGTCTCTAAACCACTTAACTTTGAGGTCTGGACTTCCAGAAATTGTGCACTCCAATGTAGCCGAATCCCCTGCAGTCACACTAATGGACTCAGCAGGTTCTACGATTCTGGCAGGTTCTGGGATACAGACAGACTCATTAGTTGAGATACAAGAGTTCAGACACAAGAGCCTATAGAACTTGACATATGTAGAAACAAAAAGAAGTATTTCTGCGTCAAAGATATCATCTGACCTTGCACAGTCAAGGTAGCGTCACATTTTTGTTGGCCAGCCTCATTTTCAGCTTGGCACGCATACTTTCCACCGTGACTGATGGTCACTGTTGTTATCGTCAAGCAAGCGACATTGTTCTCAAACACCATCTTGATATTCGGATCGTCATCTCTCAGAATTTCAGAGTCTTTCATCCATTTAACAGTAATGGGTGCTGAGCCCTTAATGGTTCCCTGTAGCTTCACTGTAGTTCCCAACACTGCTGTCGCGCTCTCAACCCTCTTTGCAAAGGTTGGTGGCTCTATAAAAATACATTATGAGCACAGAAAATTAGCCTGAAACAAAAGAACCCTGCTCAATAATAATTCACTTACAATTTACTAACCTTTAAGTTTGGCTAAGGCCTTCGTGGTGACTTTGCCCACATCATTAGATACAACACACTGATATTCTCCAACATCTGCACTTTCAAAGGTCTGGATCTCCAGCCTTGACAAGGTATCTTGGGAGAATATTTTATATTTCTGCTCACTGGTGACGGTTTTTTTATTCTTTAACCAGCTGATTTCAAAAGGAGCTGTTCCTGTGATCTCACACTCCAGCTGGGCTGCTGCTCCTTTCACCGCCTCTAGTGTTTTCAGTTCTTTTCTAATGGATGGTGGCTCTGGATGTCATAAAGGTATGTACAGTGTTTGCAGTTAATACCAAAAGTTGTCTTATTTGAAAAAAAAAAAACAGTGGAAAGTAAATCAAGATTTTACAAACCTTTAACAGCTATAAGGGTGTTGCAACTCTCGCTGCCAGCATTATTTGACACCTCACAGGTGTAACTCCCACTATCTGTGACCAGAAGGTTCATTATCTCCAATGTAGCAACTCCATTCTTGAAGGAGATTTTATACTTGTCTCCATCACTAAGCTCTCTCTCATTCCAGAACCAGTGGATACGGAGTTCGGGTGATCCTTTAACAGTGCACTGTAAGCGTGCAGCTATACCTTGTTTCCATGTAATCTTAGGTTCCATTTTCTTGACAAAGGTAGCGGGCTCTGAAACAGGTTTTTAGTTCAAAAACACCAAGATTTTTCAAGTTATCAAAAGAGGGACAGAAAAAAAACGGCAAGACAGAGAAGTGTGAAAAACAAAGGCAAAAGAACAACAAGAAGAAAGCAGTGCGTTGTGTTAGCATCAGCTTGCAATCGGCTGAAAACAGTTGTCAGCAATAATCCACTAGTTCGTTTCAAAAGATCTATATTTTAGTAAAAGCTAATGGAAAGATCATCTCTAAGATCTTACCTTGAACTGTTACCACAGCCTCACAGGATGAGCTCCCAGCCTCATTTGTGGCTGTGCAAACATATTTCCCTGAGTCCTTTATCTTGGACTTGGGTATCTCAACAACGGCCACCTTGTCCTCAAAGGACAGTTTACATTCCATGCTCTGGTGGACTTTTTTGCCATCCCTGGTCCAGGTGACGG
>JAPZDY010000005.1:23417417-23431196 GCA_029783645.1 Ctenochaetus hawaiiensis | reverse complement strand
ATTGTGCTTTAGCCAGGATGGCTCGGGTTGCCCGGTGTGCCTGCACACGTGACCAAAGGTTATGGGTCAGGCGCCACCGGAAGTAAATAAAACAACGTTAATTACGTTAATTTTTTTAATGCATTAAATGTTTTAAATTAATCTCCAAAATTAACGCGTTAACTTTGACAGCACTAATTTATATTAATCCAAGATTATTTTAAAACGACTTAACCAACTTAAAACCTTAAAACTTGGTTTGATCAGGTTTGTAACATTAAATACTTCCACCATCTCAGCGATTCAGTTAGTAATCCATTACTTTTGAATCATTCTTATATTACTCACATATTACTGCAAGCTTTCAAATATTAGTTACAATTCTCTGCAGAGTAATATTACAACCAACTCAGTGCATTTGACCATATATTTTAATAAAATCATACCTCATTTTATTTTAAATTAAGGTGATTAGTTTGAAATAAATGATCATTATTAACACATTCAAACAAATTTAATGAGAACAGGACAACAGGCTCATGGCTAATTTCTTTATTTCACAGAAACACATTTCAGACAAAAATACTCAGAATTTTCACTTTACCAACCACATTTTATTCTCTTAACATTTAAAATATTTTCTACCTAAATAAAACGAGCTTCCTTACCAGAGTTGGGCATCTTTTTTACAGACAATGGTTTATTTTTTAAATTCAGTAGAACTGAGATAAAATTAATTTGCCATTGAGGCTCCATTGATACAAAGAGATCTTTATGTCTCAGCTTACATGTTTGTTGAAAACACCAAAACTGAGCAGTGAGTGATTCTTACTATTCAGATCAATAATCGTGAACCACTTATGAAGTTAGTAGAAAATTCCCAGACTGAAGTTTTGTGGTTTTATTTTGTTCACAGAGCACAAACACATCCAGTTTAAATTAATCTGAGTCACATTTTGCAGAAGGAAAGTTGTTTTTCAGTCCGCCTGCTGTGGATTACACATACACACACATATTGGAGGCCAGATTACATAATTAATCAGGTGAGATGAGATTTGAGATCAGAGAAAACATTAAGATCATCAGTTGTTATTAGTGTTGTTGGATTCATCCAAAGTATCTTTGAATATGTGGACTGAATGAATCTGTTAATGAATGTGATTCAGTCTTTACACAAC
This sequence comes from Ctenochaetus hawaiiensis, assembly GCA_029783645.1. NCBI lineage: Eukaryota > Metazoa > Chordata > Actinopteri > Acanthuriformes > Acanthuridae > Ctenochaetus > Ctenochaetus hawaiiensis. The sequence continues at coordinate 23,430,039 of JAPZDY010000005.1, read as the reverse complement.
AGGTTCAGTTCTGAGGAAATTATCTTCTCTGACATGATTTTCAAAGTAAAAGCATTGACCCATTAAAAGGCAGTTGATGCTATCAAGGCTGACTCATTCAGGGCTGCATGATGGAGAAAAACTGGATATTTGTCCTCATCATAGTTCAGGTTCATGGTGAAATCATGAGTGCACACACACCAGTGATCACAAGAAAGCCTGAAACTCAGATGCTGATCAAGAAATAAAACTTTAAAGTTTCACTCTCATGTTACTATGCGACACTCCGTTAGTTAGCAACAGGAAACTGAACCTTTTGATTACACCTTGTAGCTACATCAACACTACGTCACTCTGTTTCTAAGATCTACGTCACCCGGCGTTTTTTCAGTGTCACTCTGTTTCCTGTTGAGGAGCAGAGGAGGAACTGGACTCCACCTGGACTCCACCTGGTCTCTTCCCTGCACTTAGCCGACTCTGTTGAGCAGATCTGGAGTCAGTCTACTTTACTTTTTGATCCATTCTGAAAACTGTAACTGTAGAGGCAGATTTACCGCTCATTAGCAGTTTTCACATTTTGTTTTTCCTGCATAAATGATCTTTGGTAAACTTAGTTTGACTCCATCTGTTCCTCCTGCTCATCTGCAGTGGCTCCATCTCCTACAGTCTGACCATCTCTGATCTACTGATATGAACGTTCAGAAGGTCTTTTTAATAAGGTGTATTTCACTGGTTCAAACCAAAGAAAATAAATATCGATCACAGTTGTTCCATCAGTTCTCTCACCAACCAAACAGTACATCGAAATGATCACATCTGTCACCTTTTTAATCATGATTATCCCAAACATTCTGTGGATCCGAAGTCTTACAGGTTATTTTGAGATCAGGTGATGGACAACATCAGGTTACAGGTTGTCAGGTTCCTGCAGTGGAACAAGAGTAATCAGAGTACTATCAGGTAGAGCAGCCACAGCAGAACACACAGTGTGCCAAACCAGTTCTGCCAGTCCACACTGAGGATGTCAAACACTTCGGCCAGCAGCCACTTATCACTGCTGCTGTTTCCAGCCGCCCGCTGCACATTGTGATGGCTGGCAGCCTCGTATGACCCATCGTCTGAGCCCGACGCCTCCGGGACAAACAGGAAGTGTTTCCTGTCCTCGCAGGCCAGTGCTCGGCCCGGGCCGGGGGCTGACACCTCTCCATCTTTACACCTGAAGCGACCATGATGACAGGAGGTCAGACAGCACACAACCTCACTCTGGACCCCTGACAACAGCTCTGACACACATGATGCTACAGGAGCCCTGACTGCGCTGCCAGACAGCCAAACAAACACTCTGTGGGTGTTATAAATGTATAAATGATGTGGACAGGTGATGACGTGGTGTTTAAAATTCACCCGTTTGTATTCAGGTGTTCAGTGTTAGTTTCACTGCCTGTGTTCTGTTACTGTGCACAAACAAAGTGAGACTTTTACATCAATCACAGCAAACTTAGAATAATTAGTCATTAGTTTATTAAAATAAATGTGCATTTAAACCTGGAAACCAGCAACATCTTGATGTGCTCCAGGACATTTCAGTGACCCACAAAATAAACTATTGCATCACCGCAGCTCCTTGCATCAGCAGCTACTAAACCTGGACCACATCTGCATGGTGCGTCTAATGTTTGCATTCAAATGAGAGCTGGAGTATTTTAATCTGTCTGCAGGGTGTACGGGGCTATCTGTGTGCCTGTATGAAGTTTGAGTGTTTTCAATAATTAGAATCTAGCTGCTCACAGAATCAATCAGCTGTGCTGCAGGTTGTTGAAACTCCAAAAACTCTGAAAACATCAATCAGAAACAACTATAAACTGACTAGAATACAAATTGTTCTGGGTGTGCAAGCTAACATTTATCACTTGACAGGTTAGTACTGCAAAGCCTTGAAAAGAGGAGTGTAAAGGGTGTCTCGAGGTGAGTTGTGCAGTTAATAATCTCATTAATCTTGTGTGTTATTGTGGAGCTGGTTATATGCTACCCACCAGGTGAGCGTGGGCTCTGGGTGTCCTGTCACCTCCACCTCCAGCATCACTGGAGAGCCCTCCATGACGGTGGCTCTAGACAGGGGCCTGGTGAAGCAGGGGTGACCAGGTTTAGAGGCTTTTCCCTGGGGAAGAGACTCTGCCTGGCCCTGGGGAGGAGTGGGGGGGGCAGAAAGGGGGGGCCCTTGGATCTGAGGAGTGAGCCTGATCTCCTCCCGGATGACCACAGGCTGACATATGTTTGGGTCTTGGTCTGGAGTTAGTAGATGGGGTGGGGAGGAAAGGGGGATGACATGCGGATTAGCCTGCTGGGTCAAAGCTTGGCTCTGTGGTTCAGGCCGAGGTGGAGCAGCGGGCGCAGCAGGGCTCCTGGGGGTCATGCCAGGGTCATGCACACACTGCTGGGTACAGGTGGAGGTCAAAGACTCGTGGAGGGAGAAGACTGTCTGGTGGCTCTGTCTGCTGCTGGTGATGGTCCTGCTGGATACGCTGATGTTCCTGGAGCTGCTCGACTCTGCATGGACCTCAGGTGGACCTCCGATACTCTGGGAGGAGGGGCTTCCTTGCTGTGGCCTGGGACTGAGGCTGGACTCTGACACACTGCAGTGAGCGTCTGGAGGGGAAGGCTCAGAGTTGAGATGTTTTTGGGTAACAGCTGGGGTCATGGAGACTGAGGAGGCTTCTTTGCTGGTTTGAGAGGAAGGTACGTCTTGTTCAAGGCAAACCTTGGAATCCAGGTGAGCCTGTGGAAGGCTGCCGTCTTGAGGGATGGGTGTCTCCTGGTGGTGAAAGGGGTCATTGAGACTGGAGCTCTGAGCAAACCCTCTGAGCTGGGCCCCTGGATCGATCTGTGGCAGGGTCTGACTCTGGGATGAGGGGCTTTCCTGGGGTGAAGTCAGGCTGCTGCTAGCCTGCGGTAAAGTGTGACGGCTTTCTGAAGGGAGGAACTGGGAGTATGTTGTCGGCTGAGTAACTGTTCTGGTGCTAGTGTTGGTGAGAGTGTTAATCAGAGATTTGAGATTTGAGACTTGAGGTGCTGTTTGTCTTGTTTTGGTGAAAGTATTGTCAGAGTCAGGGAAGGACTGTGGAGGAGAAATGGCAGATCCAGGTTGAGAAAAAGTGGTGCTGCATTTTAGGGATTTAGGCATTTTGTGTTGTGGAGGGGTCTTGTTCTCGTGCAGATCAGGGTCCAGATCATTAAAGAGTTGGGAATCATGGCTGGACCGGGAGAGGAAGGGGCTGTTTTTAAGCTCTGCAGCCTGAGAAATAGGAAGAGTCTGTGGAAAAGTCTCCACTCTGGAGGCAACACATCGAGAGATCTTAACCTGAGTACCTGCCCCCGTCTGAGGCTGTTTACACTGACTGTCATGTTTCTTCAATAAGGACTCAGATTTTAAGGGGCTCCTCTTCTCAGAGACATCGTTGTCCATGCTGGAACAACAGTCTGGAGTTTTGCCGGTGTTCAGTCCAGAGGAGAGGCTCGGTTCAGGGTCGACGGAGAGGCCGACACTCTTTGCCGTGGTGGTCTCCTCAGTCTTGAGGATGCTGCACAGAGTGCTGGTGAGGAGGCTTGAAGCAGGAACTGTCAGTGGACTCTGGACAACTGAACTTGACTCTGATCTTAACCTGTGTCAAACACAACAGAAAGAAAACTTAAATCTGGATGGTCTTCTGGCAGGTTGAAGGGACACAACTCGTAACAACAAACTGCTGCTCTCAGAGTTCAGAGGTGGCCGGCAACTCTCGATGCTTGTCCTCACTGTCCTTCAGCCTCCACCAGCACTAGATTATCCATTTATCCACTTGGATATTAAACTTGAATACTTTTTGAGTAGTGACCTGACTGAGATGTGGGCACTAAGTATCTAAAGGGTTACGTACCAAAAGCTATCATGTGCTTTGTCGGCTCTCGTTTGATAAGTCCAGCTGTTTTCTGATTTTAGTCATTAATTATGCTCGTTAAATATTTCCTCAGGATGCGACAGTGTACCATGTCACTGCAACATGATGGACATTCATTTGCTGCTCAACCAACCTCCACTCTTTTGTCCTCAGACTTTTGGAATTTTGGAACCTGGTTGCAGAGATTTGTTCAGGTTTTGGTGGATGGTGGATCTGTGAGTTCTACTCATGGATTTAATGGACAGGTTTGATGAACTCAGTTTGTTTACTTGTGGTATCTGAGAGTTCCACCTGGTTTGGTCGAGACCTCTCTCTTTCAACAGAGGGAAATCTTCAACATAACAGTTCTCCAGTACACAAAGTCAGGTCCTTAACCCTATCTAACACCCCTGGAAACAAACTACAGCAATAACTACAAGCCAAGTCAGTTATGGCTTCTTGTGGCTGAATGGGAGTTTATCAGTGTAGTTGATACCCACTGTGTCATAATCACATGTACAAATTCACATATAGAGGACGTGTTCAGCTTTCCACACACTCTCAGCCACTCAGTGTGGTTTGCAAGTCATGTGACAAACTTCTGTCGGTGCCCAGAATCATGACAACATATGAAGGAATCTTGTTCCGTTCTGACGTAACTCTGGTTGTTCTGATACCGACCTGGTGCCGCTGTGAAGGCGGGTGGAAGGAGTTGGACAACTCTCTGTTTGGCTGGACTCTCTCTGTTGTCGGACTGCACCGGTACTGGACCCTCTGTGCTGTGACTGGGCCTGGTACTGGTGAGTGCACTGGTTAATGTGGACGCCGTGGGAACTGAAACAGAAGCTCTCCTCGACGTCTGACTGAAGCATGATGGACTCTGGTGTCTCTGCCAGCGGCGGCAGGGAGATGTCGTCAGGCGACGCACACTCGTATTCATCGTTGGAGAGAGAATCCTCAGTCATCACTTCCTGTTGCTGGAGCTCCACCTCCAACAGGCCTCCTGCTGATGCATCCTGGGTAAAAAACAATCAATGTTAGAACCAACATCCTCTCAGTATTCTTAGGCGACATGATCAGTTTTCCCACCACCTCAGCTAAATCTGAAATGTAACCTCAGGATCTGTCAAAGAAGTTCAGCCTTTGATTCATTTTGTTGCAGAAATTTTCAGGCTGTACAGTTTTTACAAATTTTAAACTTTACAGTTTACATTCTAATGGGATCATACAGTTGCACATCACAAACATACATGAATACTAAAGCAGCACTTTAAATATGTAGCATGAAGCAACATGTATATGAAAAACAAAAGAGGATCTAAAAATGTCCCCTGAGGGACACCACACATGACGTCGACTCTGACAATGAACCTGAAACGTCGTCATGTTTGGTTCACAGGAAGTGGAGACTCTCTGCTGTTCTGGTTCTTGCATCTCTTTCCTCTGGAACTCCCTCTGAATGTCAGAGAACAATGGGCCAATCACAGTGGGAGGGGGCGTGGCCTGAGGCTGTAAGTGGCTGTGTATGGCGTGGATCCGTCGGTTGGCCTCCACTGGCGAGCAGGAGAGGCTTAATGTGTGAGTGGAGCAGAATGAGGAGGTGAACTTCTCCCTGTCCGTCTGCTGACTGAAGGAGAAACAACACGATTAACCTTTTTTTACACAGTTTAAGCTTTGATAGGACGAGACTCGAGCTAAATGTTGTTCTCCCCCTACCAACGAAATTACATTAAATAGCACTGTTAAGCGACCTCTAGTGTCTTTTTTGCTTTTTCTCTTATTTCTGTCCGTCATTGTTTTATTCATTAGGATTTTTTCCTTCAAACAGCAGAAAACACTTTTGTGTGATGTTTTGACTTTTTTAAATTTCTGTCTCTTTGAATGTTTAAATAAAAACATGAATGGAAAAAAACATACAACATTTGTCCAACAGGTGGCGCTCCACAAAAGATTTTAATGTTGTAGATTTCAGGAATGTCGGTCGCTGTGCACCTGTCTGTCTGTCTGTCTGCTTCCTGACTGCAGCTCTTCTGTAACGGAGGCTTCTTATTGGCTGCAGTCTGTCTCCTCGCCGGAGCCTCTTTCCCATCATGTTCAGGGGCTAGTTCAGGGGTGTGGCCTGTCTCCTTCAGCTCATTCTGGAGACATGGGATGGATTGAGAAAAGCTCCACTAATGAAACATCTATAAGATCACATATTTTCACTACTCATTTTATTTCTTTTCTTTTAAGGTTTTAAACTACAAGTGTTCATTCTTCTCATCACAAGTTTTTCAGTATGTGTTCATCAGACATTTAGTGATTATTTTACCATGTCAGCCGCCTCCTGCGTGCTGCGATTATCCACCTGCTCCTTCTTTTTCATCTTTCTGTTTTCCTTCGGATTCTTCTCTTTCTCCTCAGTCTCACTTTCTCTCCTTCGCTCCATCTTTCCCTCTTTCTGTATCTCCTTCTCTTCATGGCTCTGCTGCTCTTTGAAACTCTCCAGCTGAAAACACCACAGCAGTGTTGGTATAAAAGCTCATGAAGACATGAAGGTCAGTAATCTGCAGATTGTGTTGTTCACAGACTGGGACTCACATTTCCCAGAAGACCGACAGAAATAAATCCCAATTAAAAAAAAAACTTAATAAATTTTTTTTGTTTTACTTTGAGTCCGGCAGAAAAAGCACTGAATCCAAATCCTGATGCTTCACAAACAGGCTTTGATCGAGTCCTGCTGGTCAGGTAAAGGTGAGTCACTGTGTATGTTTGTGCATTTTTGTGTTGTGTTACCTTCAGTTTGGCCTCCAACTTCATCAGAGCATCACTCAGCTCCCTGATGGACTCCACCATCTCTGAGTGTTTACTGACTGTTTTCTCTATGTACCGCTGCCCCTCCTCCACACCTGAGGCCCACACACACACACACACACACACACACACACACACACACTTTATTTTATTTTATTTGGATTAAATTCATGCTTTATTCTTACATATTATTTAAAAGCTCATGTCTGTCTTGGAGTTATGAAGGAAACAAGACTTTTTTTACTTGTAATGAGGCGATTCGGTTAAAGTTCACACAACAACCATCAGTGGAATCTGTGTGTTAAACTTTTATCTGATCAGAAGCGTAAATGAAGCATCCAGTGGAGGTGAACACTGACTGAGAGGATCAGACAAAAAGACTTGTTAACATCGTTAACATCGAGCTGCTGCTCCTCACCGTGCAGCCTGACGGCCAGCTCAGTGATCTGACTGATCCTCTCGTCCTGCTGAGGAACCGTCGGCCAGACGAACTTCTCAAACTGTCGGTGGAGAACAGAGACGGCTTCAGTGCTGCGACACTCGGAGGAGAACTTCCTGACACGGGCGATGGTCCCGCTGGCGTCCTCGCACCAGAACTGATACTGTGAATGCAAAACTCACATTCATGTTTCTCAAACTGCAAAATAAAAAACTCAATCTCATGTTTGATAAAAAAGATTTTATACAATTCAAAGAAAAGAACGTGAGCAGGTTTCGTCACCTCCTCCATGGCTTGCTGCAGTTTGCGGCTCATCTCCAGTGTTTTCTGATGGTCGCTGACACTTCGCTCAAAATCTCCCATCTGTCTCTGCAGTTCATTGATGGCGTCCTCCACTTCCCGAGCCGCGGCCCCATCCTTGACCTCTGACCCCAGCCGAGCCGTCACACCTTGTAGGCGTTTCCTGAGCGCCTGTGGGATGAGACAGTCCAGCCCGTCACACTCACCTCTCTGCTAACTTCTAAACCCAAGATGTTTCTGTCACACGAGTCGTTAGAGTCACATGACCACCAGCAGAGTTTTCCTTCACTTGTTTTCATTATAACATTATAACTCGTGCACAAACAGAACTAAGAGGAGAGTCATTAGAATCTGATACACTTTGACACCAAGTTACTTATTTCTTCTTCTATGGTGGACAAAACACTCCTGTCCAGCTGCCACACACCTTCACAGATCTGCTTTCTGACCAGAATATAAAGATGAAGACATCCGAAGAAGAAGAAGAGGTTTTCATAACCAAGCGACACCAGTTTGAGTCTTTTGGACTGTTTTTCATTTCATTGATCAGGAACTTTCCTAGAATCATGATGATGGACATGTATCTGACTCTCAGGCCTGGGGAGGCCTGGTTATGAGGGGGGGTTCCTTTAGCCATCATGCTGCTTTGAAATGGAGAACCAGTTGCACATCATGGTCTCAGATCAGGAGCTGGACTCACCTGCAGCTTCTCCTCGTACAGCTCCACCTGCTGCAGCTGGTTCCTGACGGCCTTCATGTTCCTCGTCCTGTCGTTCCTCTTCAGGTAGTTAAACTTCAGGTTACTGAAGCGTTTCTTCAGTTCCTTGAAGGAGTCACGGAGCTGAAAAATTAAGCACCAGAGAATCAGAAACCTGAGTTCAAAAGCTGGTTTCTCATAAAGAAGCTCCGTGTTTTAAAAATCCACATCCACCTGCTGAAAGAGCTTCATGCTGTCAGAAGGACTGCAGTTCCATCTGTGGTGCGACTGCATAACCCCTGACTGTCGATGACTGGGATTAGTTTTATTTTTTATAATAAGACTCGGCTCAGATGATAAAATGTTGTGGTGTAAAGTCTTGCAGCAGTTCGACAGGAACCAGGATGGGACTCACGTGTGGATGTTCAAAGCTGCTGATCATGACAGTAAAGTCAGTGAGTCGTTCAATGTTTAGACTCCGTTAAATTTTTTCAAATGTAACAAAAGAATTTCCAGTAAATTCTGTAAATTCATGTTTCTCACAGGATAAACTTTAATGACTTTGGTGATGCTCTGACTTTTTATTATTATCAGGTAAAATTTAAATTTATCTAAAACTTTGACCAAATTCCCACAAAACCAAAGACATTTCAACAAAAAGAAAAACACATCGACCGGCTGGTGGCGCTACAGGAAAAGTCAGTGGGATTTTTCAGGATCATGAATCTCTGTAGGAAATTTCATGGCTCTGAAGTTTTTCTCTCGTCTTGTTGCAAACGTCGTTCATCATCTCTGCTCGGTTTGTCCAGCTGCGTTTCCTTCAGCCTGGTGTTGCAGATTGAACTGTGATAAGATTATTTTTAGAGCAGGAGGGTTTAAATCCGGAGGGGCGCTGCTGCCTCTGATGGGAGGATCAGCAGTGTCAGATGGCCGATCTGTTGGCTGAGGACAGCTGAAGGTAAAGCAGAGCGAACACATGAAGAGGCTGAAATCAGAGGCTGAGGAGGTTGAACTCTTTTTTTAATGTTCAGGTGGAGGAGGGAGGAGCAAAGGTGTTGTTTCAGAAGTCAACTGAGGAAAAACCGGATGGAGTAACAGGGAGGAGAGCTCAGATAACAAATACTTATTACCACCATGAGGTACCAGGAAGTGAATGATGAGTTTACCTTGAGGGGCCTTCACATGATGCTGTGAGTACAGCAACACTGAGAGATGACCATCGAGTACAGGAGCACAAATCACATGAACCATCAAAGGTTTCCATGAAAAACACTGATATTATTGTCTGAAAGTACTACAGACTGTGCCAGAGTACTATGAAGTCACCATCAAAGGATAAAATGAGATGAAACTCCTGACTTTACTTGTCACCATGGATACCACCAACCTCGAGCTCCTGACTCTTTTCCATCTCTGTAGAAACAAACTGTTTACTCGTCCTTTAGCTTTGTGTCGTGTTCATGAAAGGGAATAATTGATGGCATGCATTCGATTTACTGTAGAAACGACACAAAACGATCAAATCCAGGCAAAAAATAAAAATCCACTTCGCCTATCTTTGCTGCATAGAGCCACTAATGATCACACAACTCCACAGGGTCCCATTGAACAAGTCCCTGGACTGTGGAGCTGAAGACTGAGGAAGATCTGCAAACATAAAGAAAACTGTGACTTTAATCTCAACATGTAAAAACCAAACGCTCCTCTGTGTCAGGACGATTTTCTGTGAGGCTCGTGGCATGAAGAAAACAGGACAGTTTAAATGTGAACAAAGTTTCTGACTCACTGTTGTGCTGGATGTCAACATGCGGGCAGAGTGCAGCACTGACATGAACTGTATCACTGACATAAACTGTATCACTGACATAAACTTCATCACTGACATAAACTGTATCACTGACATAAACTGTATCACTGACATAAACTTCATCACTGACATGAACTGTATCACTGAAATAAACTGTATCACTGACATAAACTGTATCACTGACATGAACTGTATCGCTGACATAAACTGTATCACTGACATAAATTTCATCACTGACATAAACTGTATCACTGAAATAAACTGTATCACTGACATAAACTGTATCACTGACATAAACTGTATCACTGACATAAACTGCATCACTGATATAAACTTTATCACTGACGTAAACTGTCTCACTGACGTAAACTGTATCACTCACATAAAGTGTATCACTGACATAAACTGCATTAGTGACATAAACTGTATCACTGACATTAAGTTTATCACTGACATAAACTGCATCACTGACATAAACTTTATCACTGAAATAAACTGCATCACTGACATAAACTGTATCACTGACATTAACTTTATCACTGACATAAACTGTATCACTGACATAAACTGTATCATTGACATAAACTGCATCACTGACATAAACTGCATCACTGACATTAACTTTATCACTGACGTTAACTTTATCACTGACACAAAGTGCATCACTGACATAAACTGCATCACTGACATAAAATGCATCACTGACATAAACTGCATCACTGACATAAACTGTATCACTGACATTAACTTTATCACTGACATAAACTGTATCACTGACATAAATTGTATCACTCACATAAACTGCATCACTGAAATAAACTGCATCACTGACATAAGCTGTATCACTGACACAAAGTGCATCATAACTGCTGTGCTGTTCGTCATAAACTCCAAGAACGAGTGTGTTTGTGCAGCAGTGAGTCTCTCAGCTTCACCTCAGCTGCTGCTGCAGGTTTCAGGGTGCTGGTGACATGCAGCACCAGGTGCATGATGGGAAATACCCATTGGCTGACTCGGTCTGTATTTCTGATCTGCCCAGCTGACTCCCTCTCTCTCTCTCTCTGTCATTCCTCTGTCGTTCCTCAGTGACGCTGCACATTGAACCGCTAACAGCAGCAGCCGGTCAAATGTCAAACCAGCGAAGGTTTTACAGTCTGATGTCACAGATTTACCTAAAAAACTGGCACCAAACACGTTTGCTGACACATTTGTGTCGTTCTCCTGACAAAAATACACCACGGACATCAATAACTGCACATGAAGAGTGACTCTGAGCATTTTGGCCCCACAGTTTAAACAGCATATTCAGGCTGGTGAGAGAAGCCTCAGCAGCATTATCCCTGTTTATCTCTGCTGACTTGTTAGCTAGCTGAGTTGGGCCCATCATCACACTTAAACAAAATGAATTTGCTGCCATTTGTTGCCATTTTTAGTGCTTGATACCAGGTCTGAACCCTGCTCACTAACTGCTCTCTTCAATATGTTATTTATGTGTTTTTTCAATGTTCTTTACTGTTTTAAAAAGACAAAACCAAATACAAAATCTACAGACAGTCAGTTTGTATTTAAGCATCAACTTTCACTGAGAGAATTTGTCAGGTTGTTTAATGAATCAATGCACTTTTCTTTGAGCAGCATCTAGTGGACATTAGATGAACTGCAGCAGAACACGCTCCAACTTCAGCCATCAGCTGCTGACACGATCCAGGATCATGGAGGAGGAATAAAAGCAGAATGTGTTATAATTTTCTTTCTCTGTCACTGAAGCAGAGTCAGTTTGTGATGCAGCGAGCAGACGGACTCCTGCTGAGCGGCTTCAAATCTAAATGTGTTCTGTTGACTTCAGTTATATTTAGAGTCTGATAAAACTGATGAGGCGTCCGCCTCGGGTCACAGTTGTCCCTCCAAGTCACAGGGTCTTAAATGAATTAAAATCAGTCTCAGCGCCCCGAACAGACGGAGTCATCACCCATCTCACATCTCCAGGGTGTTTTCTTCTTCTCATAGTTTCCTGTTGATTTGTGGATCAAAGTTCTGCTCTGATCAGCTGTGTTCTCTGTTCTGCACTCAGACTCTCACACTCTTCATGGTTCACCTGATTCCTGCACACAAACTCAGATTAAAGCCTGAGAAGTGAGGCGGGAAATCTGTGGATCTCGCTGTGACTGTGTTGACTGAGATGTTTCCAGGACCGTGTGGACCTACATCTGCTCCTGTGAGGACGTGTGTGTGTGTGTGTGTGTGTGTGTGTGTGTGTGTAACAACACACACCAGGGTGAGTTACAACCATCACAAACATCACAGATCGCTCAGGTGGTCGAGGTTACGACACAAAGAGGCACTTAGAGATGGAGACAGACAGGCTTACAGATGTGACTGACAGGTTTTAGAAGGCAGTGGGAGGAGCCACAGCTGGTGACGCCTCACCTGGTTTATGTCGTCATTGAGCCGACGGGTCAGCAGCTCCCTGTGGAGTTTCTCCTCACGCCGAGCTGCTTCACTGAGCCACGAGACACGGAGAGAGTCCAGAGCGAGGAGACGAGTCTCCAGCTGCTCCACCCTGAACCCCGTCCAACCCTGAGGGACGAGGACGAGAACAAACATCCACTTAGAACAAACACGACAAGAAGGTCCACAGGACAGGTAGGGACTTTAAATATCAGGCTGCGTGTGTGTGTGTGTGTGTGTGTGTG
>JAPZDY010000005.1:23405476-23417317 GCA_029783645.1 Ctenochaetus hawaiiensis | reverse complement strand
GTAGATCTTCTTCTCTTCCTCTCCATCCCAGAAGCTTTTAATACAGTTCATGCAGTAACTGTGTCCACAGGGAATCATCACCGGATCCTTCAGAAGATCCAAACAGATCGAACAAGAGACGATTTCTCTGTTAACTCCTTTCTGCGCCATTTCACCTCTCAGAGACGATGACTGACTGACTTTCACTTCCTGATTTGATCTCTGACCTCAACACCCATCATGCAAACTGCAGATCTGAGGGGGAGGAGACAGAGAGGAGCTGCTGTGGTTGAGAAGAGGAAGAGGAGGAGTCATCTGCTCTGAGGAACCTGAACTTTTACCTTTCCACGCGGTCACTCTGCGGTCAATGGCGTTTGACATTTGACTGAACTGGAGCGACACATTCAGAGCAGCGGCCTCACAGAGTCTGAACATCACCATCATCATCACTTCCGTTAAAAGCAAAGCTTCCTGTGTTCAGCAGTTTGACTCAGACACCAGAGGTGGTCAGGTGCAGAGATGTTTCTGTAAAAGCTGCTTGATGAATTGATTCATTTCGTCATAAAAACATGTGGCGAGGCTCTCTGACTGATGTTCCCGCTCTGCAGCCTCATGATTGATTCTGTGAGACGTTTAATGAACCTCATGAGAAAATGATGTTCATCTGTAGCTTCATTTGTTATAAATGCAGTCAGACGTCCTGCAGGTCTGCACGCCGACGGTCCTTCACACGGAAAATCCTGCCCCGACCTCAAAGAAACATCTGGAAACATCTACATCTTTTTACTACTTTTATTTTCTTAGTAAATCTGTGATCTGACAACATGATCATTGTCTCCCTCCTCCTCTGTCAGTGTGAGATCTCACTTCTGCCTTTAACTAAATGTGAAGGACAGAAAAGGTCGAACTTTCCGTCGTTGACAAAGGAAATATGAAGCTAACATCAAATCCAGAATCCAACACTTTGTATGTTGCTGCATGTAACATAAAAAAACAACTTAAAGCCTAAAATAACTTAAATGTGAATCATTGATTGTGTTTAAAAAAAAATCACTTTGAAAACATAGCGTTAGCATTTTAACCATGACCTTTCAGTATTAGCATCATGCTAACACTAAACTGCACTGAAATCATCTTTTCAGATTGTTTTTTTTATTTTGAAGTTTGTAAAATCATTTCCTCATCTTCTTTTAATTCCAGCTGTGATGTTAATATTGACAGTAAAGATTCATTATATGCACATGTGGAATTCAGGTTCACCTGGAAAAAAGGAAAACAAAACGTATTTAAGCAGAGTTGTGCAGGTGTCAGACTGGGCCGGCCCTTCCGATAGGCAGTATAGGCAAATGCTAAGGGTGCCGCGGCTTCCAAGGGGCGCCAAAAAAATTGGGAAAAATTAAATTAAAACTAGTTATTACTATTAACTCTTAAGTTAAAATGGAAAAGCTCACATTGATTCAAACGTAAAGCAATGACATCCCCTACCCCCTCCCTTCCTCCCTCCCTCCCTCCTCCTCTGGCTGATCGGTAACTGCTCACGAATTTACGGATGTGACCCGAGGCCGAGAGAGCTTTGTAAAAAACATGTCAAAACGACCGAAACTGTCCAGAGGGGAAGGAAAAAAAGAAAAGAAGAGGAGGAAAAGCGGGAGAAAGAAAGAGGTAAAGTAAAGATACAGTAATGAAATGAAACAAATAAAATCTCGCCTAGGGCGCCACCTTGGGTAGGGCCGGCTCTGGTGTCAGACATGATGTCTCATTACAGGAAACTAATCAGTGACATCTGTGAGGTTTTTAGTAAAAGTGACAACAAATATGAGCTCACAGCAGCCTGATCACTGATCAATGAGAGCTGGATAAAGCTTTATTGATCAGACAGATTACAGAACAGAAGTAATAATGGAATAAAAGCACAGCCAAAACAAACATGAGGCGGCTGCAGACTGAAGCGTCTTAGATACCTGAACACACTTTGGATCTGGATGGGATCCGTGCTGCATGTTCGGGGTCAGTTGGACTGAAGCAGTTTGTATGTTTCTGACCTTCTTCCCTCTTTGGTGTGAAACCTGTGTGGACTCCGGTGCGGTGAACTGGAACAGGACCTGCGGGCCGCTCTGTTCTCACACTGATCTGCATTGTAAAACAGGAGCCGGCGGGCAAACGTCCCAGTCAAGGTGAACGCCACACTGAGGCTGTGGCCCACTGACCCACTGCTGTCGCCCGGTGAGAGTTTAACTGAGGGTCAATAAATCTGAACACATGCTGTTTGTTTCACCGGAGGCTCTTCAGCATCAGTGCTCCTACTTTACTCGAGTATTTCAGTTTTATGTTACTTTATACTTCTACTCCACTACATCTCAGAGGCAAATATTATTTTTACTGCACTACTTTTGTCTGACAGCATAAGTTACTGATTACTTTTCAGAGCCTGTCGAGCTAAAACAGAGTAAATCATCAAAATATGAAGCAACGCTCTGAAGGACGAGTCAGAAAACTGAGACAAAGATTCTTTTTCTTGGCAAAAATTCAAGTTTTTTTCATGAAAAAAATGCTTATCGGCAAAAGAAGAACATCCAATGAGAGGAGAGTGTGGTGCATCCTGCCCTGTGTGACATAAGAAGACCTGCATCGTCGTGAAACATCCAGGAGGAAACATTTGATTAGAGTTTATGTTGCGACAGTGATGAGAGCGTCTGCATCCCTGTGCTCGACTCATCCTTATCGAGGCCCAACTTAAGTTTTGTTGTGTTTCTTGATAAAGAATTCTGATCACATGGCAGCTGATTAGGATCCCAATGGCGCCCCCTTCTGGAGAATTCCTTGTATGTGTGATGCATACGTGGGCAGTAAAGCTGATTCTGATTCTGTTTCTGATTCTGATTCTGATTTGGCCCAAATCAGATCTGAAAAGGTGACACTGTGTGCGACTTGTGCTGCTTATGTTGTGTCATCACTACTGCATTGCATTGTGGGATATTTATGTCCAACAGTGCCTCCATACTGAAGTGTTTCCCTGGAAATATCAAAGTCTTCACATTCAGTTGGTTTGTTTGGTTTCAGACATGTTTTGTATTTCGTGCTGCAGGCTGAATGTCTCAATGAAAGTCACATGATCTCATCAGAAACCTGCAGACACATGCTCACCTGAGACTTTCCAAGTCTCTGCAGCTTCACTGTGTAAGGAAACATTATGGGATGTAACAGACGTTAACAGTCCTGAAGCGATCCGGCCGGTCGGATCAAACTGAGTCTGGAGGAAACATCATTTCAGCCAACAGTCATAACAGAGAAGCAGAGAGTCGGTCGGTGGTTTGGCTGAAGGAAACACACACTCGTCCTTCTCCTTCTGTGGATCTCCACTCTTCCTCATGCAGACTCAGAAACTGCTCCTCACTTCTGTGTTTGTTGTTTCCTTCAGCCACATGTTTCTTTGTTCAGGGATCTTTCTTCTCTTTTCATTTACACCAGAATGTTTTCACATGCACTTTCAGCTGCTGAGGAGCATCTTCAGTCAGCCGAGGCGACTCTTTGTTTGTGTTCCTCTCACTGACCTTCCTCCAAGTCACATCCAGAGTCAGACTCCTCTGAAGGCAGAGCTGCTGTGAAACCTCGACCAGAAGAGTTCACAGCCAAAAACCTCCAGGCCTCTGGCTTCACAGAGACTTTCATGTCTTTTCAAGGCCGCCAAAGAGGAGAGGGCACGATTTAATTCTGCAACTTCACCACCAGATGTCGCTGAATCACACACAGTTTAGATGTGATCTTGTTGTGTCCACATACTTTTGGGTTCTGACAAGTCATGTGACACAAACATCCGAGCGTTGGCTCCTCTTTGGTCAACTGTTGTCATTTGAAGTTCAGAGTTTCTGAAGAAGCCTGATTGGTTACTGCCTGACCTTCACGGTGGAACGACTGTTTGACAGTGTGTGTTTGTGTGACATCGGGCTGCTGGGCTCGGACACAGCTGAGCAGACAGGCGGCTGCAGGCCACAGCGACCTCAGTTACACCCTCCAACACCGAGTCAGCAGCCTGCGTGGTGAGAAGCTTTAAGATCACTTTTCTTCATATCCAATCAGCCTTTAATTCATCCAGATGTTTCTCCTGTTGTTCTTTCAACGTTCTTCTGTTGCTGCTTTGATGACAAACATGATGAGTTAACGTGTCAAACTGATACAAACTTCACTGCAACAGGAAGTCAAGCGTGTGTTTGCGGTGTGTTTGTGGTGTGTGCTTGCAGTGTGTGTGACACACTCTGCAGGCTGTTTGGTGTGTAAACGTGTCAAACTGACATTTAAGCAGAGGTTGAGAGAGACGTTTGCTAACGTTTGGCTGCTGGTGATGTTCAGCTCAGAGTGTCAAGCGACTGCGGAGCCTCCAAACGACCTCAGTGGCCTTCAGGAGGAGGAGGAGCCGAGGTGTGTGTGAACACCACAGCTCCACACTGAACGTTCATGTGTCATTTTCCATCAGATCATTTCAGTGTTTCCTCCTGTGCAGGAGGGTTTGAACTGAAGTACTTTTACTCCACTAGAGTGATCTGACAGGTTTAGTTACTGGTGACTTTCACCTACAGACTGTTTTCATTTTTTAACTGGTTGTCTTTAACGGACGCTGACACAGAGACTCAGAATGTGACCAGTTCATCCTCAGCCAAAGCTTCACTTCTCCACCAGGTTTCATTCAAATCCATCCAGCAGTTTTTCTGAAATCCTGCTGACAAACACAGAAACCTTCAGTGAAGGTGATGAAACCTGCAGAACAACAGACAGTGAAGATCCTGGAAACAGGAAACAAAGAAAAGTTCAGAAACTCAGGTTCAGAATCCTTTTTGTGTTTTTGTCAGATTAACCCTGAACTCATCGCAGGCTGATCATGTGACCTCCCACAGTTTGTGACATCAGCTCGAAGGTGTTTGAATCTAATGAAGCGACTGTTTGATGGACAAACTGCTGCCTGTGAGTCACACTGTGTTCTCTGACCTGAGGCACACACACACACACACACACACACACAGATACAGACAGACATACACACACACACACACACACAGAGACACACACAGATACAGACAGACATACACACACACACACAGATAGACACACACAGATACAGACACACACACACACAGATACAGACACACACACACAGATACAGATAGATACACACACACACACACACACAGATAGACACACAGATACAGACACACACACACACAGACACACACACACACACACACACACACACAGAATAATGATAACAACACTAATAATAAATCCAGCTGAGTGATTCTGTTCTGTCATTTTTTCCTCAAATCTCCGGAGTGCTGAACTCCAACATGAGTGATTTCCTTTGAGCCCATCAGGGAGTTTGTCTCTGTGAGGCTCTGCGGCTTCCTGTGTGTGTGTGAGTGAGTGTGTGTTTCACTCAGCAGCAGGGTGGGGGGGGGGCTGGGAATGAACATGGGTGCTTTGTTAGCTGCTAGCTTAGCCTGCTGAGACAAGGGGATGTAAGGAGGAGTTTAATCTGGGATCTGTGGAGACGAGGATTAGCTGATCCCGACAACAGAAGGCAGCTCGTGTAACAGATTAGACCGACAGGAAACAGTCTCCTGCCAACTTTCAGACGGCGCCAACTCTAGATGCTCCAAAGGTGATTGGGGAGGCGATGTGGGGGGGCTGTCCTCCAGAGAGGGACCCCTAAGCTTGAAATGATTTGAAACCAGAGGCCAGACGATGTGAGACCTGTCAGGAATCAAGCCAGTGTGTTACACACACACAGATTTCCTCTCAGCTCCCAGCATGCATTTGGCTGCTGGTGAAGTGTCACAGCTGCAGGCTCCATGTCAGACTGAACAAGAGCAAACTTTCCTGCAGTCAGTGATTTGTTCAGACTCTAAAGGACCTGATTCAAACTGAAAACCAGATCTGTTGTGTTTCAGCTGCACAGACGTGACTGAAAGATCCCAGAAATACAGATAATTCATATTATAAAGTTACTCCATGACACCTGTCTGCTGCTTCAGCACCACAGACAGCTCCATGGGTCCATCAACACACACACACTCAGGCTGCTGATGTTTCAGAGTCGAGGCCAAAGACTCAAACATCAAACATCAGTGAACGGAAACCGGTCTGATCACCGGGAGACTCGAGCTCGGTGATGAAGGAACCAATCAGCTGATGAAACGCAGGTGACGCAGCAAACAGGTGGAAAAGGGAAACAGTTTGAACCGAACTAACACCTCATATCACACATGCACGTGTCTGTCTGTCACACCTGCGCTCATCTGCGTTCACATCGATGTTTATTCCACAACACTCACCTGCAATCTGCAGGAGGAACCACGTCGGATCGATACGAACGATCGATCCTGACTCTGGACTTGAGGTTTTATGTCTCATTTCCTCTAAAGTCTCTGAATGTTGTTGTTTTTTGTGATTAATGTGACGTGACTTCGCTTCTCCTCTGGCCTTGTTTCATTGCGCTCTCTCTCTGAGTTAATGTATTCTGCCTCTGTTCTCAGAGACAGAAGTCGCATTACGATGATTTTCTTCCATAAACGAGGCAGATAAAAGAGGAAATGTCTCTCAGGCTGCCAGAGACTCAGAGTGTCAGTAATGCTTCCTGATCCTGCTCCCTCGGAGCTATGCAGAGGGATTTATAATTCATACATAAAGATGGCATGATTATTGTTGCGCTCTTAATCCAAATTGCAACAGGCTTTGCCCTGAACTCGTTACGTCAGCAGCTCGCGCTTGTTGCAGACGCACAAAAAGCGCCGGGAGCCTCTTTGCGCTCGGAGATCCGCCGCGTGCAGCCGTGCCAACACGAGTTCTGCCCCCGTCATCTGCGTGAAGCCGAGTGACAGTGGCACCGCGCTAAGCACCGCAGGCTGCACCGGGCTGCGGGGTGACACCGCGTTTGTCCCTCCCTCCCTCTCTCTCTCTTCCTCTCTCTCCCTCTCTCTCTCTCTCTCTCTCTCTCTCTCTCTCCCCCCTCTCTCTCTCTTGATTCCGGGCTCCGGTGACTTCACTCTCGGTCCGCTCTGTGTTCGTCCTCTCTCTTCGCGCTCTCTCCACCTTCCACCATTACGTCCCAAAGCAAAACGGACTTTCTCGCGCTTGCCTCTCGGACTCTGCAGAGGAAGAGGGTCGTCGCCGCTGTGGTTGGCATCGTCATGGTTTTGGCTCTGATCATCGCGATTCCCCTGCTGGTCCAAACGTCCAAGACCGATGCGCACTACGAGATGATGGGCACCTGCCGGATGATCTGTGACCCGTACAACCCCAAACCGAGCGCCACCGCTCTGGAGGTCATGCAGGACCTGAGCGCCATCCCTTCCCCGAATTTTGTTCAAGGGACTAAAGGCGAGCCGGGTCGGCCGGGGAAACCCGGGCCGAGGGGGCCGCCAGGCGAACCGGGGCCACCCGGTCCCAGGGGGCCGCCGGGGGACAGAGGCGATTCTGGAAAGTCGGGCTATCCGGGGGTAGTGGGCACAGCGCGGACCGAGACCAGTGGAGAGCCGGGCTCTGCTATTGGGGGGGCGAAGATAGCGTTTTATGTTGGCTTGAAAAACCCGCACGAGGGATACGAAGTGTTACGGTTCGACGACGTTGTCACGAACCTGGGGAACCACTACGACCCGACGACCGGCAAGTTCACGTGCCAAGTGTCTGGGATTTACTACTTCACCTACCATGTGCTGATGCGCGGTGGGGACGGGACGAGCATGTGGGCGGACTTGTGCAAAAACGGACAGGTAAATATCCCCTTTGTGTGCAGTCAACACCTGTGATGCGCACGTGCTAATTAGAAACGCTCATTCAGGTTCTTGGCACGCGCGTAAATCAGCTCTGCGCTGCGCAACGGAGCCATGGAGAGCTTTTACGCACGGACACCGCTCACAAACCGTGGCTGTGAGGTGGATGTTGGCTCTGTGTTTGTCCCGTTTGGTCCTTTAATGTGTAACTGACAGTTAGACTGAAGCGTCACATGAACGTCAGGAGTTTTACGGTGTGAGTTATTTCCGGCTGCGCACTTGTGTGTGCGGTAATTAAAACGCACGCGTCTGTCCGCAGGGGGCACATGTTCCGCTGGGTCACCGCTCTCTTTCTCTCTCCATCTGCAGGTCAGAGCCAGCGCCATCGCGCAGGACGCAGACCAGAACTACGACTACGCCAGCAACAGCGTCGTCCTGCATCTGGACTCCGGGGACGAGATCTACGTCAAACTGGACGGCGGCAAAGCGCACGGCGGAAACAACAACAAGTACAGCACGTTTTCCGGTTTCCTTTTGTACCCGGACTAACATGGGATAAGAGCACCAGCCATCCGAGACCTGCCGTGACTGAATGAACCTCAGCTTCCTCCAATCAGCGGCGCGGATCAGACCGACAGGAGGAAGAGTCGCTCTGAACGCCGCACCGCTCCCACAGAAACCGGATTACCTCTCCGAGGAGATGAAATAATTCCACTTATTTCCACAAAAGTCTCACATGCTCTGCTGATTTTCTTTAGCGATAAAAAAAAAACAACCTCTCCACTGTGATACGTTCACGGACCTCCCTGACACCGTTTATCTGCTTTGAAAATAAGTGAAATTATTTAGACAAATTCAGACAATTAGTGAGAAATATTCGAGCTTCAGAGTTCTTCCGTCCGCCGGTCTGAGACTCTGATCCGCCTTCAGATGGATCCGGTCTCCGTTCGTGTCGCAGCTGCTGTTGCGTTTCTTTGTGCATTTTGTGGAGTTGAGGTTCTTCTTTGGCTGCAGAGGGATGAACTGAACTGAAAGGGCCTTGAACGCACCCGTGTGTGCAGAGGACAATACTGTGTGATGTAATGCTATTTTTTGCTTGAAAGTGTGTCTCACAAAGATATATAATATATATACACAGACTATATATATGTATGCACTTATCATGTTATCTCAGAAGAAGTGAGTGAACCCATATATGCTGTAGGCTGCAATGAACCGTCCATCCAGTGCTGCACACATGTTTCTATGTCTTCGTATTCCCGTATCCAATAAATGATTATGTTTTCTACTCCGGAGTCCGAGTGACGTTCAGCCTCATGTTTCAGGATGGAGGATGAAGGTCGCAGCAGGAAACATCTCATGTCTGTTCATCTCAGGCTCTTCTGAGCTGTTCGGAGGGTTTTGTGTTTTCAGGTGTGTGTGAAGTGAAACAAACACAAGTATTTCTACTTCAGGCCGCATCACTTTCTCTGTATTTCTCTGACACTTTTAAGAGCTCGTGACTTCGTTTGTAAATGTGTGTTTTTGTCTCCATGTCTGAGTTTCTGTGACTTTTCTCCTCCGAACTTCTCCAGATGTTTCATTTCACAAACCCTTTAAATGATCCAGTGTTTCCTCAGAAATCGAAGGCTGGAGAAAGTAACGCATTTTTTATTTCCTCTCCTGTTGATCATTTTATAAACCATCTCACTGTGACTCCTTGAAGGGCCGTGACCCGCAGGTTGGACACCTCCAGCTGAGTATAAGTGATGGATCAGGACGAACAAAGAACGAAGTCACAGAGAATCAGGAGCCATTTTACTGCATGAATCTGAAGATACTTTTAGAGGGACAGGAAGAGAGGCGCTCCCGCGCGCGCGTGTGTGTGTGTGTGTGCGTGTGATCGATGGTGCTGTCCCGGACACACAGCTCCGCGCGCGGACAGTGATCAATTGATCTGATAAATGTTGGAGTGACGTTTTTTGTCTCAGCGCCGCGCGCGCGCTTCATGGCGGCCTCGTTAATTAAGTCACCAGCTCGTCACGTCACACTCCGACCGGGACGAACGTGCCCGTTAAACCGCGTGACCTCGGCGGCTGCGGGACGACGGCAGCATGTTAAGCGCGCGCTTAAGCAGCTCGAGTCATGGAGCGTCACATCCTGCGGGTAAACGTGCGTTTTCATCCAGCTGCTACCTGAGAGTCAAGGCCACACCTGGAGCCTCGTGCCCGAGCAGGTTTGCGGGTCTGAACTCAGTAAACATTTGAATTCCAGCCTCCTTCTGCTCGTGATGGGTTCAAAGTGCCGACAACGAAAACGTCACTTCCACTTAAATCATGCGGGTTCGTCCCTGCGGTTCACTTTCCTCCGAACCAGAGGGATTTAACGGAGGCTGCTGCTGCTGAATCCTGATGTCTGAGATGTTTGAGTTCCTCTCAGAGTTCCTCTCTGAAGTTCGTGTTTTAAATCCAAACCCTTCTAACGTGGGAACCGGTTCTACATCACGTCCTGGTCCTGGTCTTTGTATCCTGGTCCTGGTCTCCAAATGTGGTCAAACCAGTTCAGGCAAATAAAATGTTATGAGGATAAAATTGATCCTTTTCATTCTCCTCCAGATCATTCTGGTTGGCTGTCATCTAAAAAACCTAAAGAATGTTGGCGAGTTGAAACGGTGATGAGCAACACTCTGATTGGCTGATCATGTGATTGCAGGTACATGAGATGCACCTGGGCAGCATGTTCCTGGACTGAAGTCCAGTTTGATCTGTTCCTGCGTCCTGATGTTTGTCTTTTTGACCTGGTTTGATGTTTCCTGATGATGTCATGATCCCTCAGCTGGAAATCAGTTTTTCTGACTACAGAGGAAACCCGGTCTGTTTGCAGGAGTTGAGGACTGCATGTTTTAAGTTGAATAAACTCTTCACTGTCTCCAGGGGGCGCTGTAACATTTCTGATGAGTGTCCTCATGTGATGTCACTTGAGTCACTGCAGGTTGAAGGTTTGAAGAGGAAACAAATCAGCTGTTGTGGAGGCAGAAAGAAGTGAGCCAACCAAACATCTGCTGCTCATCTCTGCTGCAGGCTGCCATAACCGGCGGTCAGGTTGCATTGTGGGTAATGTAGTCACCAGGTTTTGATAAGAAAAAAGAATAAAGTGAATAAAATTTCTGCCTTCGCTGCAGAGATCAAAATACTTCGGTTTGATAGTGTAATAAAAAAAATCAAAATACTTTTAATCCCAAAACTGAAAATAAAACAAAAAGGTTAAAGATGGAATCTTTTTATTTTAATACAAAAACACAACGATGGCTGTAAAACCTCTGAAGCCCTTGAAGCTTTTGCATGAACATCTTGAAGCAGAAATGGAGTCTGTCGTTCATTTTCTTGCCAAAAGGGGGCGCAGACACTTCATCCAGCTCAGAGGGTCGAGGTCACGTCGTCCCCGAGGCGATCCGATTCACATGTCTGGACTTTTTATTTGAAGCAAAATAACTTAATCCAATAAAGTAATAATTTGTATTTCTGTGGCCTGCAGGGAAAAAACACTCTGCGTTCTTTCACCAAGAGGTCAAAGGTCAGATGCTGTCACAGAAGAAATTAACTTTATAAGCTTTAATTCAAACTGTGACTGCAAAACCCAGCGAGGCTCGTGTTTCTGAAGGGCAAACTGTTTGTTTATGTCCGAGTTCTGCTGATTCATCGATTCATCTTTGTATTTCTGCATCTTCTTCTTTCCCAAACAGATAAAAACAAGAAAATGTAGATTCAGTTCAAAGCAGTTTGAGGAAGCAACTTCAGTCTCGTCATCAAGTTTAAGTTTATTTTCCACTGATGCTGCAGAGAAAATGCTGGGAACGAAGACGTAACAGCCGAGTCAGAGGGAAACAACGAGGGTTAATCAGCTTTAATGCAGTTTGATCGTCTTGTTCTTCTCAGAGAGATTCACAACAGCAAAGACAGGAAATTTAAACTTTACAAAACTGATGACAAAATGTAAAACAGACAGAAACAGACAGAAACATGTTCGTAACCCGACGGTCAGGAACAAAAGTTGGTGGAAACCACAGATATGATGAAACTTGTTTTTTGATTGTGCGTTTCCATGATTTCCAAACTTTGACCCT
>JAPZDY010000005.1:23219341-23238663 GCA_029783645.1 Ctenochaetus hawaiiensis | reverse complement strand
CCTCATTTTTCCCCCCCAGTTCTCTCCACAGGGGCCCCGCAGGCCGAGCGGGGGCCCCTGTGGGAGCCGCGGGGTCAGTCGTAAGAGTGCGCACATCTACTCAAAACACAAGCATGCAAAAAGTGAAGACAAACCCTTACAGATACAACTTTAAAGTGTTGGCATCCAAAAAGAGAATTCAACGGGGGACGGGGAGCGGGGGCCGAGAAAAAAACTGAACAGAAGAACCAAAAGGTCAATAATCAGTCAACATTTAGTAACGGAGCATACAAACTTGCTTCAGGTGTTTTAACACTTACTTTTTTCTTCCGTTTGTTTGATTTTAATCTTTTTGAGCTTAAATATACAAAAAAGTGCACTCGCATACGTCAACTAAATAATTATAAAACGGTTTCTGAAATGAAACTCCTGATGTACACACACGCAGCATCGACCGCCGTTCAGCAGGGTGGAGGGTTGGAAGAGTGCAGGACCGTTCCCGTTCTGTCCTGTCGTTTGTGCTCTGTGTAAACCTAACGAACGTGTGTGTGTGTGTGTGTGTGTGTTTGTACTACCATTCAGCGCATGTTTGACGACACACATGCATTCTGTAGACATATTTACACACAGTGAGGGGAACTTACTCAACACGTCAACATTATCTCATGAAACATGTTTCCGACGCAGCTGATGACATGAAACTGAGACCAGACGTCGGCACCAAATCAACAGAACTGCACGTTAAATAAGAATGAGCTTCAAATCGAAATGAAGTTTGGTGCAATGAAGTGAAACGACACAGGAGACGAGGACGGATCACAGAGAGAAAATGTGCTGATCAGAATCAGCTGTTAGTTCATGTTCATGTCGAATCAAACAGTCCTGCACAGATTTGCTCTTCCAGAGTTTCAGCTCTGTGTTTTTGTAGCTTCTGACTGAATGTCTGTGGTTTAAAGTTTAGATTCTTTCCTGCGTCCCGGTTTGTACTTTAACGTTTCTGATTATCACGTTTGTGTTTTCTTTCAGCTGTACAGAGCTGATGTTTCCTGATGATGCTGCTTTGTTATAAAAGCTCTTACATAATATTACAGGGGAATTTAACTGTGAGGAATCTGTAGGAATTTACTGGAGCTTTGTTGACTGTTATACTTCAATAAAAGTGAGTCTACTCAGACTGCAGGGAGGAAGAGCAGAGCAGACACGGGGTGAGATGATGGATGAAGAGTTCGTTGTAAACCTCTGCAAACGGCTCACCACCAACTAGTACATAAACTCTGTTACCTGCGGTGTTTTGAGTGTTTACAGAACGAACTATTGACCTAAAACAAGTGTGTCACAAGTTACACACACCTTTAAGTGGGTCACCCTGTTTTCATGGAAATGCAAAGCCAGGCCGGCATGTTTATGGGAAAAGCCTGCAGTCAACAGCAGAAAAGCAAAGGGAGCAGCAGAAAGACCTGGAGACTCCACCGGGTCTCCAAGCTCCATGACCCTGGAGGACTCCACTGCTGGAGCTAAGGCATGCTGACGTCACAACGTTTGGAGGGCTGAAGAAGAGATGCAGGTGGACCGTCCAGCAGGACAAAGATCCCAAACACAGAGCAGAGGACACTGTCGACCGGCTCCAGCTGCAGAAACTAAAGGAGCGGGCCAAACAATCACCAGACATCTGTGGAGGAATCTGGGGATCCAGATCCACCGAGTGGACGAACGGATTCAAAGTATTGAATTCTTTTCAGTAACATTATTCAACAGTTTATCTGTGACGTTTCACTTTATTTCACCAAACCTTTTTTCATGGATTTGAATTTTACTGATTTTTTTACCCGTGTAGCTTTTAGTCGAGTTAATACCAACGTCTGGTCAAATTTCCTGTGAATATCGGCACCGAGAAAACGGTTTTCAAGACAAACTGCTGACATGTTGAATTCTCATTTCCCTGTGTGTTGATGTGGGTCAGAGTGTGAGGGGTGTGTCCTCTACTGCAAGGAGTCGCTGTTGTCCAGGCCCAGCCCGGCCATGTCTGCGTCCTCGTCCTCGTCCCCGCTGTCCCCCGACTCGTCTTCACTGTGGCCTCCCAGCATCACCTGCTGTATCGCCAGCGTGGCGCCGTCTGACGTCAGGCTCTGCAGACCCTCCACGTTCATGGTCACCATGGTGCCTGAGAGTCAAACAGATGAAAAATTTACGACTAAGAAACTCTGTCAGGGTTTAATCATAAGAGTTTCTTATGATAAGAAAGAAACAATCCTTCTCCGGTGTTAAACGGGTATCAAACTGAGTCCTTAGTGGCTTATGATTGAATTTAACGTCTTATTGGTTGAGACAAATAAACAAACTTACACTGTAGCCTCTATTCAAGGACAGACAGCATGTGACTTTACAATATTATTTATGTTTTAGACTCTAGTGTGCAGTGAAAACACTGCTGCCTACCGTCTGGCATGGTGACTTGCTGGTGAGTGCCTCCCCCTGCGGCGATGGAGTCTGGCCAGAAGCGCTGCAGTGGCCGGTTCTGAGGCGTCTTCTTCTTGGCTTTCGGTGTCTCGGAGGAGCTGGCGTCCAACATGGGCTGCAGGATCCGCCTCCGTGCATTAATAAACCTGTAGAGACACGAGACAACGGGTCGGTTTGCGTGCTTTTCTGCAAGCGTCTTTACACCTGCGATGAAATCATCTCTCCTTTGAATTTCCCAAATGAAGCAGAAAACCTGTTTCTCTCAGTCCAGTGTGGAGAGTTAAACAAAGCCAGCTGGCAGCAAAGATGGAAAAACAGAGTTACCGGTCTCTGACTGAGGCTGAAGGTCCTCGCACTCCGGCTACATGAAACTGTTCTCTAGACAGAAACTAGAAACCTGTTCTCTTTGATCCTGAGGACTGAACCCATTCTTTGCTGTTTCAGGTTTCAGAAAATCTTTAGTCAGGACTTTTATTTTGCTTTGAACATAAAACTAGATTTCTGTGAACCAGTCAGAGTTACTTCTTTCCACAAGAGGTAGAAAAGAGAAATGCACGATAAATCAGACATGAACTTGTGATGGAGTAGTTTCACTGTGCAGGATTGTCTTGAAGCCCAAACTCACCAGTTGTTGACCTGCAGCAGCGTCAGGTTTGTCTGAGTGGCAATCTGTTTCTTCTCATCCTCTGTCGGATATGGATGCTGCAGGAGACAGCAGGGAGGACATGCTTCAGTGTTTAATGACTGAAGTGTTGAACAGACAAAGACGTGGTGCCAGCGGACTCACCCCGATGTGCTGAAAGAGCCACGAGCGCATGACATTGGTGGCGTGCTTTGGTAGGACGCCACGCTTGTTCTTGGTTGAGTTGTCATCATGATTAAACAGGTTCAGGTCCTGATGAAACTGCAGCTGGAGCTGCACACACACACACACACATTCATGTTGTCACCTTTGGATCTGTTTATGTCACCGACACACTGTTCTGTTCAAACACTTTCACACCTGATTGAAAGGTGGTTTCATGAGTATCTAAAGTCCTGACAGGTTTTGTCATTAAAAAGCTCAAATCAGAAGGCAGCAGGTTGACTGACTGACTGACTACAGCTTCATAATGTTTTCCAGACTTTCATGAGTAATTTGAAAACATTTGATTCATTTCAAATATATTCAGAATGACACGAAACACATCGGGTGATCATCATAAACTCTCTTGCTGTTACGCTTCAACATCTGTGAGGTTTCACTGATGAGGTGTCTGTTTTCAATTGTACAAGTCCAACAATCGCCTCAGGAACCAAACTGCTTTTCACACAAATAATAAAATATATTTCTAACTAACACACAATCAATAAAACCATTTTCCAATTAGACGTTATGTACCAGAGGATCTTAAAACAGGAATGCTGTCTTGGCTTCACTTTCACAGGTAAACATCACGAGTTGAAGTGTGCGGACTTGAATGGAGAAAATGAATGAAAGCTATTTCCTCTTAAAAACTGTTGGAACAGAAGCCTTCACCAATAAAAAGTATTGCAAAGTCAATCTGTGCTTTGATTTATCTAAAATGCTTTGCTTTAGTGAGTCTTTGTATTGGTTGTGTTTAATCAACGGGGAGATTTCTCAAGTTGATTTTCTCAAACTTTATGAATTCAGACGAATTCTTTCCAAAGTTTTTGCTCTGCTCGGTCTCATTTTAAAACCAACTAAAGTTCCTGCAGAGGTCATACACACCCCCTGCAGTGCTCCCTCACCCCCCCCAACAGAAAACACACACACTGCGACAAACAGCAGCCTCACAGTCACAATGACGGATTCACTACCTGATTGTTTTGGACGCGTATCGTCCCAGGAGACAGAGCCTGTGTGACCACCTGGCCCTGAGGAGTGACGACTGTAACAGGCTGATACACTGTGCCACCTGGAACAGAACACACACACACACACGCACGCACGCACACACGCACACACGCACACACGCACACACACACACACAGCTTAATATAATCAGCTGAGCTGCAGGCTGCACAGAGAGCTCAGGTCCCACAGGTGCATGAGGAAATCTCGGCTACAGTCATAACAGTGCAGTACCTGAGGGAGGGGTTGTATGCCATGGTGACATACCTGCGACCACCTGGGTGGGGTTGACGGCTGTCACGGTAACGTTCCCTTGCTGCAGGGCTGACGCAGGCACCACGATTTGACCCTGGGGACTGATGGTCCCCGAGATGGAGCTCGGGGTCTGAAGAACACAGAGCAAAGGAGTCACACAGGTGTTTTTCATGTTGATGACTTCTGTTGCCTGAAACAGGCTGACAGGTGACAAAGTCGAAGAATCAGATCCAAAACGAGGACACTGTCAGTACTGTGATGTGAGCGCTCGGTCCGTACCTGAGTCTTGGTGGGGGAGAAGCCCTGGACCTGGCCTTGTACGGGGGAGTACGGGCTTCCCGGCTCGCCGCTCAGCAGGGTCTCACTGTTCATCTTGGTCTTGAGGCAGGCGATGTAGCGGCTGCAGAAGTCCTTGCACAGGTCGCTGACCTTCTCCAGCTCCAGCAGGTGAATCCGCAGCACCTGGATGGCTTTCACCATCTGCACATCACATACAGTGAAGATACAAACACTTCATTTTATTTTTTGCAGATTCACCTGATCCTTTTGGTATTTCTCACTCTTTGTTGGCCCCCCTTTCAGAGGTCAGAGGTCAGTTACAGCACAGTGTCCCATGACGCCTTTCAAACAGATGAACTGTTTGAGTTAAAACACCAAGTCTGACAGACATTAATCAGTCTGAGAAGGTACTGTATTCTAATTAACTGGTGACCAAGGGAGCAGCTTGCCACGCTTCTGGGGTCAAAGGTCATTGACTGATGAGCGTGTGAGTAAGTTGGGGGTTCAGTTTTGTATTCCTTTGTGAAATACCCCACCAGCCTGTTTTGGTTGTGTCAAATAGCTCAAATACTGATCTCCAGTCATGTGCTTTTCTAAAGCAGACATGAATGGAAGCTGAAATCACCACCAGTAAAATCAAACTGTCAACAAGGTTTCTCACAGAATATTTTTAAAAATCTTCTTTTTTTAATGTTTTTATTTTAAGAAAGTTTTCAGACTGTGTTGGTGTTCAGATGATGTGGCTGATTCAGAGGCAGAACAGAAGTGTATCTGAGGAAAAAGAAAAGACAAAACGACGAACTCTACACATCTTCTTCTGAGGAATCTCACCAAGTTGTCGAGTTCAGGGTCCTCACTGAAGAAGGGTTTGCCCTCCTTCTCTTGGTTACGGACAAAGTTCTCGATGTCCACGTCAAAGCTTGCGGAGGTGATGCAGTCAGAGCTCAGCGTGGACTGTTCACACTTCTCAAACAGCAGGGCCAACAGAGGGAACAGGGGATGCCTGTGAAAGGTGCGCCCACACACACACAAAAGACAAGCTGTTAAATTGTTTTAACTCATTTCAAAAGGCATTTTACACTTTCTTTCCAATGACAGAGCATGACTTCCAAAGGGCGCGGAGAAAGGTGTTAAGAGGATCTGAAAACAAACGCTGACGGCCAACATGTCAAAATGAAGAGAGGGCAACTGCTGCATTACAGACGGGGTTTCTCTTCATCTTTTGTGTACACATTATAAACACCAGACGACAGAAATATGACTCTACAGTTCAACACAGCACACTCAGAGTTACTGTCCAATAAATGAGCTTTTCTAATACCATGTGACCTGTTTGTCGGCCCTGTCAGTGGGCAGTGTGAACGTGAAAATGCTACAAACATTTCCATTTCTTAAGACAACAAATAAAGGCAGCAGTAGGCGTTGAGGCACAATTTTAGGACACAAGAGAGAAGCTTGCACAGATTTCACATTTCCTTGTCTTGGTTAAGTGTCTGGCCTATCTAACAGAAATGACCTGAAGACAGAAAGAGAGGACGACACAGATTTCAGAATAGAGGAATGCCGCTGTTGTTCTCTCCTGAACACACAAGCGGATTTAGTTCTACCGATATATGGAGGCTTTGTCCACGTCCATGGGTGTCTGCGGCTCCGTCGGTGCCGGGCTTGGCGCCTCTGCCAACGTCCCCTCGATAAACTTCTGCTCTGAATCACTGTCTACCGTCGCCACACCTTGCATCTGCAGAAAAAAGAGGAAAACAAAGGAGTGAGAAAAAGAAAGCGATGGTGACAAAAAAAGGACAGACACTGACAGAAGAGGTGAAGAGAAAGGCGGAGATTGAGAGACAGAGACATCATGTGAAGACCAAAAGAAGCTGGAGGGCAAAGCTTCACACAGAGCCTTGTTTCAATATTAATCCTTTGGAAAGTCATGAGAACATAGTCTGAAAGCCACTTTCTACAACTCTCATGAGTGTACATTTAATTTTATCTAAAATGCATGATCAACAAGGCAGAGAGAGGTACTGACGGTGCTGCAAGCCGTCAGTCCTGCATCAGCCACTACTCTCTGTTTGGAGTAGCTTGATTTTTCAGATAGTTTATACTTATGGGTGTCCTTAATGGATCTCCAGTGGACAGATGCACTTGAACGTGTCTGCATTCTCTCATGTCTCACAGACTACTGACACTGTTTTCAGAGCCCACCGTGGCTACGCTGCATGCAGACAATTCTGTGTTATAATCACAATATAGATCCTCACACTGACACATGGTGTTACGATCGTACTGAACCTGGGAATTTAAATTTGACCCTGTGTGCATAAACCAGTCACCTTATTCAAATCAAAGGACACATTAAACCGTGACCAAAGCCTGTGCAGTGATTTCACTGGAGGCACATTCATAGATCAGGAGCCAAGATTCTCCTCCTTTTCTCTCCCACATTTTCACACCGTGCCTGCCGACCAGCAACCACGGATCCCTTCCAGCACATAAATCCCATCCCCAACCATGTGACTAAGACCAACAATGACTTAGATTGAGCACAAACAAGCTAAAAATAATCACTTGCTTGGGGTGGAAAATTTCTCATTAGTCATACATCCTTCTCAGCTCTCGACACCCCCAAATTTGGCACTTGAATGAAAGTGTTTTGTAAGCAATTTACATAAGCAGAGACACATAAATACTTGGCAGAGAACAGGCCTTATACTGCGTCTCTCATACAGTGATTTACTTGGCCGCAGACTAACATTACTGCCGTCAAAAGATCACTGAAACTGATGTAACGGCATTAACATTGCTTGTGTTGTAGTGTAACAGGCGTAAAATCTGTCTCTTTGTTTGGTCATTCAGGCTGACTTATCACCTCTAAAAATAACTGGGGGATCCGCGAGCAAATTATGGAAATGAAAAGTTGCAGCCTGAGAAGTGTTGTTGTTGCAAACACCGTTTTGATCGATTATCCTCGGCAAACAAGCAAATAAAGTGCAGTTCAGCCAGTTGGAGCAGGTTGTGAAAGGCCTGGAGGTCCAAAAGCACAATGTGACCCTCTCACCCACCTGCTGCTCTCCCTTTGGGTACTTGTCTATGGAAACCGACTGGGCTGCCATCACGTTCACTGCAGATGCTGCAAACACTGGGGCATTATAGAAAGCAGGGACAGGTGGCCAACCTACACAATACACACACAGTTAGGCCGGCTTTTAATAATGTAAGTGTCATGATGTCAGAATGACAGATTATTATTAGCTCTGTAAACTGGGCTGGTGTGATTTCAGGGAGATAAACAAGTGTATTTCCATACAGCAAGGAACTGATGTTGAACATTTATGCTTATTGATGTAACTTTACGTTTCGTGAGCATTAAAAACAGACATCCTGGTGATTAGACATAATCGTGTATCATTTGGAGGACATGTAGGAATATGACAGAGTTGAAATAAAAAATAAAAAGTACATGTTCCGTGTTGTATGTGATCAAACATCTGGGTAAACAAGGCAAAGTGAAGGCACGTAAGGTTACAGACTGCTGCGATCACCAGCTTATTTCCAGATATTTTAACTGATCAATATCATATTTCATAAATATTCGTTTTTACGCTAATCCCATCTGTAACGACACTGAGCTGCGTTGATGTGATAATGAGCTAATATTAACGTTTCCCTGTAACTCGTTTTAACACACCCACCACGGTGAAGCTAGCCTTTAGCCCCGAGTTAGCGTTAGCTGCGCACCCCATTTGTGGCGGCAAGAGGGGATAAAAGTTTCCCAAAGCCTCCGGGCTAACGACGCCGTCACCTGGATAACGTTAGTGTTGCTCGCAAACAAAGAATGGCGGCTGGAGTTAGCCTTGTTTTCCACCAGCATTAAGTTAGCATGTAACGCCACATTCGTGTTAGCTCAAAAAGCCAAGTAAGGTTAACTAAGAGCAACCGCCCGGCCGAGCTGCGGCTAACGTTAGCTCGGTGGCTAACTGTTAACTTAAAAGTGTTTCTCGTGCTAGTGCGGAGCGGCCAAAATGCAAAGCGCCATATTTAGCAAGAGAATCGGTGCCAAAAAACAAGCTAAACAAGCTAGCTAGCCAGGTACAAAAAAAGAACCTCGCTGCGGATTGATACGGAGCGAGCTGTTAGCCCGAATAACGAGCCAGCGTCGGTCGCTTTAGCGTTTTTTTTCCAATTAACATTTTAAAAGAGTACGCGTTTCGTGCAGCCGTGTGCAGTAATTTGACTGCAATGGTAATAAGAAGCGCTGGCTGCACACCAGGCTAGCCCGGTTGATCCTCAAATCCTTCCCACATCAGTCAATCAATCAGACGGGGACAGCTGCCCTCGCCTTCCCCTCCCCTCCGCGCTAACACAACTGTCGGGCCTCGTTTCTAGCTCTCGCCCTTTGCTTTTCCACAATACTCGTCTGCCCCCAAAACGCCGACATATTTTTTACCCCCCCTCCCCTGTATACAGATTTTTTTTAATTCTTCCCGGAGCTCTGTCGCTTCTGCTTTCCTTCCAAAAACACCCTCCGCTGCCCTGACGAGGTCCGTGCTCCTCGCCCCGGGGCATTTTTGCGTGCGGCCCAGATTGTTTGATTGATAGGGAACGGAAAAAGAGGGATTTTGAGTGACAGCTTACCTGAGTGCCAATCTTCGTCACACTGACAAGCGGCTGCAGCAATCGGGACCCGCAGTTGTCGCGTTGCGTCATCGCGTAAGGGCACGCAGGGGCGCTCGCCTCATGAATATGTATGAGGTGGGCGGAGACATGACGTCCTGCTCCCTCTGCACCCTGCTGGGGTTTTTTTTCTCTTCGCAAACGCTATTTACTGCCCTCATTTACACATTTTCTATGTGTATCTCCAGCTTAGCACTCCTCCATGCATAGCCTCTCATCACACACACACAAACATAACAACAGATCTGATTGATGTCTCCTAAAATAACAAATACATCTAGAATAATTGGGGCATTGTGTGCAAGCATGCGGGCTAAGGGAGTGAATATTGTAATCATTAAAATAGAAACACAGATAAACCACTTGCACACTCAGCTCTATTCAAATGACCCCCTAAGGCAGAGAAGCAGCACAAAAGAAGCGTTTGATCTTTGCCTATCCCTTTATACGCATGTCCCTTTTTATAAGACAAAACAGAACCACACCAGGCAAAAAAAGATTTCACTTTCTCATTTGTGTACTTTAATAACATTTTAACAGGTTTATTTCATGCAGATCTGACAGGAGGGAGAACGATCGTACATAAGGAAGGACAACACCATCACCATCATCTTTTAACAGTACAAAGGTTTGCAGCCAGACGTGCTTCTCTAGTGCTGTTTGAGGGAGGAGGGCTGAGGGAGGCGAAACTTGGCCATCTCTACGTCCAGGTCTGCGAACGTGAAGGGGTTGTAGTTGTGGTGGTCGTAGTTTTTATAAGTGCTGTTATCGAAGGGCTCCTCTGGCTCTGGAGGTGCCGCTGCTGCAGCCTCTGTGGAAGGAGGGGAGGACAGAAAAGTGCATTTAAGAAAGCTGAGTTTGGTACAACGGTGAGTATACTAATCTTCCTGCTGTTCATGCATTAAAAAAACAGAAATAGCACAAGGTTAGCCAAATGCAGTACTCAGTCTAATCCTGTGTCCTCGTCACAGCTATGCAGTAACTTTACTTAAAGCTTAATCAAGGCCTTTCTGCCAAATCATAAAACAAAAGCAAAAACGTGGCTCGCTTTGTGAATATTTTAAAAGATTTTTTTAAGGGGCAGCACATTTACATATTCACACATGCTGACAAAGGTGGTTTATGGCGGGGCATTTCCTATGGCAGCAGGCTACATTACCCCCAAGAGTGTGGAGAGACACACCGGTGTGAAAAGTCTGAAGGATCATGTTTGTGAGAGGAAACCCTGACATGTGAAGGTGAAAGTAAAGACAGCCCTTACAAGAGGTGTGCATGAAATGGATTCTACATAGATAAATAAAAATATAAATAATAAAGTGCACAAATCAAAATCCTTGTGTGATGGGAACTTTGATTTAACAGAGGTATATCATGTTCTGAAAATACCAATTTACTTTCACATCTAAATGATCTAAACCCCTCGACATGCAGTGACAGCTGGGTTACAAACGACATGAAACAGAAACAATCCTACACATCCACAGTCACAGACAAAACATTACAAAGATACAGGAACAGGTTTTCATTAATCGACTCCGAAGGCTTTCACTTAAAGAAAAGATTAACAAAGTTAAAAAGGTCAAGAAATGAGAACAGGGTGAAATTAAGGACCAGGGTGAGGAGGGGGTCGTTCCAGGAAGCAGAATTACACAGTTGGTCACAGAAGTGTCGAAAAAAATGTGACACAGTTAGAGGACTGTCGAGGTTCACAGTCTGAGATCCGCTGCTTCACACCAGATGGTGGCTGTTAATCACACTGACAGACAATATTCTCTTTATAATCACGATCTGATGATTTTTTTGAAAACATCTCGGTAACTGTGCAGTCCTGCTCCTGGAAATACACCGCCGACTCCAACTACTCCCAGCTTCTGCTCGTCCAGCTGCCTTCAGGGACAGGAGGCCTTTACCACGTTTCCACTGTAACCACAGAATGAGCATCATGTGCGCTCTAACATTACTGTTACCCATAGCATTACCTGGCACAATGACACCAAACAACTGCTTTATTACCAGAAACCTTAACATTAACTCAGAAACCTGCAAACAATGTTTTATACAAACAGAAACATTATAAATGAGCCAAAGTGAGCAATTTATCAAAAAGTGTAAAATATTAAAGGAATATTCTGGGAGTGAAGATGGATTTGGCAACACTGAGGAAGCTCAGCAAGAGGGATTAAAAAAACATGAGCAGAGTTAGTGTCACCGAGCGCAACAAGCGTTATCACCGTGAACATGCATCGACAGACAGCAGGGGGTCAGAGACAGAGCTCTACACAAGCAAAGGCCAAAAAAAGGGAAGAATGCTAAAGAAATGCATACAGAAGAAGGATGCAACCAAAACTCTGCAAGAACAGTTAAATACATGTAGACTACAGCCAGTGTGTGCAAGACAAACTGAGTGAAAAACCACAGGAATGCAGTTAGAGCTCAGTGATAGAGTAAAAGTTAAAAAGAGTCTATTTAAAAGAATCCATGGATGATATTTAAACAGAGCGACTGTCGTATGTGACACCTGATTAAAACCTCAGCAGAATGTGTTGTGAAGGACAGAGAGAGAAGTATGGTCATCTGTGGGGGCTTAAAGATCCCAGGAGAAAGGGAGAGGTGTGATTTGGGGGAAAGGGTGGTGTGGTGTGTACCCTCAGAAGTTTCAACTGGGGCCTCCGCCTGCAGCTCCTCTCCTGCAGCTTCACATACGACTGGGGCGGGGTCCACCAGCTCCTCAGCGCTTTCAGCGGGGGCAGAAACTTCAGCTGCAGCCTCAGCAGCTACTTCAGCTTCTACGGGCTCTGCGGGGACAGCTTCAGGAGCTTCAGGAGCTTTGACAGCTTCAGGAACTCCAGGAGCTTCTACAGTGACAGTTTCAACAGCTTCAGCAGGGGCAGCTTCAGCAACTTCAGCAGTTTCTATCGGGGGAACTTCAGCAGCGACAGCTTCTTCTGAACCTTTTATGGGGGCTTCTACTGCTTCCTCTGCTCCCTCTGGCTCGGCTGCAGCTCTTGCGGGGGCCTCAGCAGAGGCAGGCTCTGTGGTTTCTACAGGAGCTTCAGTCAGGACTTCTTCTGGAGTTGCAGCTTCAGTCACTTGAATGTCTTCCTGAGCAGCAGGAACAACAGGAGATGCAATGTCTTCTATTACTTCTGGGGCAGGTTCCACTGCTTCAGCTGAAACTTCTGAGCTGGTCACAGCGCCCTCTAGAGTGTCTTCTGTGGCAGTGCAGATCTCAGGAGCAGTGTCGATTAACTCCTCTGAACCAACACTGGAAGGCGGAGCTGCTTCTGTGGGCCCTGCTGCTGGAGCAGCTTCCTGTAAAACTTCAGCAACAGAAGCAAAAGTAGCTTCAGTTTGTGGTGGAACTTCCTTCTCAGCTTCTTTGGCATCTTCCTTCACTTCTGAGGTGACTTCCTGGACTTTTGCTTCTTCTTTCACAGTGGATTCTGATACCTCAGGGGGTGAGATCTTGGTCTCAGTCTTCACCTCTGACTTCTCATCATCTGAGTCAGAGTCTGAGTCTGAGTCGCTGGACGAGGAGGAGGAGGTTTCATCAACTTCTGGATCGCTGGGCTCAGAGGAGGCAGCAGCAGCAGGAGCTGCATCATCCGTCACAGCAGCTGCAGCAGGAGTGTCGACTGGTGTTGAGGTCTGACTGCTCGCATCAACAAGGTGCTCAGCAGCTGAGGAAGCTGTGTCGGCTACAGGTGGAGCTGTGTCGGCTACAGGTGGAGCTGTGTCGGCTACAGGTGGAGCTGTGTCGGCTACAGGTGGCGCTGTGTCGGCTACAGGTGGAGCTGTGTCGGCTACAGGTGCAGCTGTGTCGGCTACAGGTGCAGCTGTGTCGGCTACAGGTGGCGCTGTGTCGGCTACAGGTGGCGCTGCGTCGGCTACAGGTGGAGCTGTGTCGGCTACAGGTGGCGCTGTGTCGGCAGTAACCTGAGGAAGCTCTGGAGCTGGAGCCTCTGCTGCCTCTGGCTCAGCTACAGCAGCTGGTTCATTAGCAGCAGCGACAGGCGCTGCAGCTGCGGCAGCTACAACTGTTTCTGCAGAGGCAGCGGGGCTGGTCACTGGTTCAGTTAAAACTGCAGACTGTGATGTGAAAGCTCCAGGATGTGAAAGTTTAACTGGGAAGGCAACTGCAGTCTTGTAGGCTAACAAGGTTGCTCTCTCATCTGGAGCCTCTGCTGCTGAGGAAAATGGCAAATGGAACAGAAGTGGTTAAATAATAACAGGTGTAAAGACTGTTGAGTAGCGTAAAGTGTCCTGACTTTCAAGGGGATCAAAGTTCCTCAGAACTTTTCCATTTTACCTTAAAAACTGCACAAAAAAGAGAAAAAGAATTACCAGAACACAATATTGATTCATCAAGACACATTAACTTACTTTTAACAATTACACCCTCAGAGTATTGATTAACACAATCATCAAAACTTAACTGCACGTGAATTTTAACAGTTAATTGCTATGAATGGAAGACTGGGAGAGAAAACATATTACAAAGCTTATGGCACATTGGACCTGATGGGACTGTGAAAAAGAGTTGCATGTTAACCTTACAGCTGTAAACTTTAAATCATAAACACATGTACAAGTAAAAGTGAGTAAGATCATAGGAAAAATGGGGCAGACATCTTTAAACACAAGAGCAACCAGCCAGCAACACTTTAAACCCTAAAAATACAGACTTCAGACAGTGGACAGAAAGACTTTACCCCGGCTTGCAGCCTTCTTCTTCTTGGGCGGTTTTGGAGGCTCTTCAGCCTGCGTGCAGAACGAAGCAGCCGAGCGACTCCTCAGGACGCCACAGCGCTCCAACTGCAGACACTGCACACGAGCACAGACAGAAACACAGTCTTTATGTTTGTATTTAAATCTACACGTTTGTTTTGACTTTCTCTTAAAATACCATAACCTTTATAATCACAAAATTACCCCCTTTTACTCAAAATATCACATTTTTATTAAAAAAATCTATTTTTTAACTCTCCATGGAGAATAACAAATTGAAATAACATTAAAACTGTTTAAATTCGTTGAAGATTGAAGATTTGATCATTTCGCTTTTACCAATATACATTAATAACAAATTGATCTATATGTATCACTGTGATAAGATCCCTCACAAAACATTATAAAACTTACACATTTACTCTCTGTCTTCCTTTGTTATTTTGCTGTTGTGCTTGTTTTAACGTAAACAGGTGAAAATCCTAATCTGTGTGTTAATCTGTTTAGAATCAATACAGACATTGCTGGAAAACAGCATTATGAAAGGTTTAGTTAGATGATAGAAAACACAGTTTAATGTTTTTGCGGACGTGTTTACGTTGCAGCCGAAGAATTTAACACGCAGGTTTTTTTCCCGCAGATTCCGCCGTGACTTCCTCTTAACGGGAGTTTTCAGCTTTATATCGTTGTGATGACAATAAAAAAGGAGGTTTGGTCAGGTGTTTAAGCGCAAGGGTACGCCAGGTGTGGTAAAAGTTGGACTTCACTGAGTGTCCTTCTTCCCGGAGGCGGTTACCGGACGCTCCCGTACCGGGGCCGGTGTGAGGCGGACAGCCGCTCGGTGTGGAGCATGAACGGCCCGCTGGTCCAAACACGGTGTTTGTATCGAAACAGAGCACATTTAAAACGTCAGAAGGGTAAATCAGGTGATATTACCTTGAGGGAACCCAGTCGCCCTAACCGCAGCAAGGATGACGCCATTTTGTGTCCCAGTGTTGTGCTCCGGTCGGAAACTGTGAGCTGAACACAAAAGTTCCGCAACAATACTGACAGGAACAAACAAAACAACTTCTCGGTCAGAGGCAGAAAAAGCTTTACAGGCCAAATATATGAATCACATAAAGGGAACTATGACTTTTCCTTTTTAATCTACGTACAAATCAAAAATACACAAAAATCAAAAATAACGAACGCCAGCCCGGTTGGACTGTTAGCTGTCGGTCTTTTTATCCTCCGAAGTGGCTCCGCATTCAAAGACTCACACAGACACAGGGATATTTTTAATTCAAGAAGTTCACATTAGTGTTCAAACCGTGTTACATCAGATCCGGTGACCTGACGACATGGTGTCCCGCCGGTTCCTCCTCCCCGTGTTCAGCCATATAACCGACCTCTGTCCCCGCGGACACCGGCAGAGGTTTAGCTCAGTGGTTACTTCCCTATCATAAATCGATATTCTACTCCGCCGGTCCGCGGGCCTGGAGTTCGAACCGCGGGCGCTGTCCGCTGCCTTTTCCACCCCGAACCCCTCCACCCGGTGTCCCGTCCCCGGTCCGGTCCCCGGTCCGTGTGTGTTCAAGTCCGTTCCATCCGAATTAACCGGATGATACACAAAATGTACGTGTTGTCATCCGCACATTAAGTTAGAATATCAATACGTAAATGGCAGAAAAACAAACCTGGGATTCGTTTAATAAACTGTGTGAAACTCTGATCACATACCGAGACACTGAACACACCTGCAGCACCTGTGTGATGCATAAACTCAGCACGTGTCAAACGTTTCGATTCACAGATTTCATTTATTGATTTGTTTCCTCGTCCCCATGTCAGTGTTAATTTTGACAGCAAATTCTGATTTAGTCTCAGTCTTCTGATTAACACACCATTTAGTTTTAGTCATATTTTAGTCATCTAAAGTCTTTTAGTCTCAGTCTAGTTTCAGTTTATATTTCAGACCAAATATTAGCAGAATTTAGTCGACTACATGTTTCTACAGAGTTTCCGGTCATTGGAAGTGTCCATCAGTCTGTTATGGGATGTTATTAAGGTTTGAATCTGCAATACAGACACAGATTTAATGGTTGTAATTCAAAACATGTATTTTATTTCATTCCTAATGTCAAAAACAAACCGTGGCTGTTTCACTAAAGATAATCTCACAAAATAAGCACAAGGGCCTGCTCTCCCTGAGAAATACACATGCTCCCTGAAAGAGAGTCTCGTTTTTATTCGTTGACTAAAGTGTCAGTTATATTTCGTCACAGTCTTCATCAACCAAATCAACACTGTTCAGCCATATAAGCGACCTCTGTCCCCGCGGTCACCGGCAGAGGCTTAGCTCAGTGGTTACTTCCTATCATAAATCCGATAAACCACTCACAGGTCCGCGGGCCTGGAGTTCGAACCACGGGCGCTGTCCGCTGCTTTTTCCACCCCAAACCCCTCCATCCCCGGTCCCGTCCCCCCTCCCGTCCCCTGTCCGTGTGTGTTTAAGTCCCCTTCCATCAGAATCAGCCGGATGTTACACACACACACACACAAAAAGTTCATGTTGTCATCCGGGTATTAAAGTTCGAATGTTAATACGTAAACAACAAAAAATCGAACCTGAGATCCGTTTAATAAACTCTGTGAAACTCTGTTAGAATACCGAGACACTGAACACACCTGCAGCACCTGCAGCACCTGTGCATGAATAAACACAGCACGTGTCAAACGGTGTGATTTTATTTACTGATTTGTTTCCGTACATGTAAATTATTTAATGTTTTACTCTGACTGACTGACATTCTCTTTTGTTCTTAAAGAGCATAAATCACAATTTAGGATTCAAATAAAAAGAATGAATTCACTGCTTTGTATAAATCATCACCATGTGTGTCGCACATACAGTTAGAGTTCAAATAAACGTAACATGTGATGATAAATGTTAAAACACTGGTTTATAATTCGAAGGTAAGTGTATTTTTTAGTATCTAAAGGTTTTGACACTAAATGACTCATTGATGTGTTCATCAGTGAGGGTCTTCAGACAGAAACTGGTCGTTGTGGTGCTCGGTAAGTTTAATCTGCAGCGCCTCCTAGTGGGGAGAAGATAGAACAGTTTCATTCTACATTTAATTGATCTGCAGGGACCTTGATAGTTTAATTTATAAATTACTGTAATTTGAAAGCGGCTTTAGTTGGTCTTTGTGTTGAAAGTAACTGAGTCGGCTACATTTACTCAAGTACTGTGCTTAAAGACAAGTTCAAGGTACTCTGCTTGAGTATTTCCAACTGATGCAGCCTTCTACTTACTCCACTACATTAATCTGTTAATAACTAATCAGTCTGTGAGCTCTGTGAGGAACTTCAAACTCTTCTTCATCATATAATGTCGACATGCAGAGGAAAGAGGCGGCCGTACAACAAATTTGAACTGGAATTTATTGTCTTTCCTCTACAATCAGCTCAGCCGTCTAAGCAAAGTTATTTCACAGCTCTAAGTTCATTCTGTCTGCCAACACATCTGATGCTTTAGGAGACATTTCCATAAAACACATAGCAACTGAAACAGGCTCCGTTCTCACACTGAAAGCTAGAATGACTGACGATAAGCAGACTGTTTGCACTGTAAGGAGACGTACAGGAAAAAGGCGACAGTAGAAAAGTTCATTAGCAAAGTGCTGATGGTCACTTCTGGGAAACTTCGTCAAACTTGGGCTCTAAAAACACAAAGCAGGGTTATTAATTTAACGTAAGTTTCATGATGTAACACTGAAAGTTTCCAATCAAAAAAAGTTAAACTACAAACTTGGTCTTTGACTCATGAGCCTGACTCACCTGTGAATTTGAACTCTGGGAAAGATGTGAGGTCTCCACCACCATAAAGCCTCTGGAGCTTTGAGATCTCCTCAGCCAAAGCCTTCTCATACTCTGAACCTGCATCGACCAGCCCGCCAGTAGCCCTACAGCAGGAGCACAAAGAGTTCATGTCTGCCACTTCCACTTCCACAGATTGTGTCAAAATAATCCCAATGGTTTTTTTTCTTGCATCATTCAGCCCTACATTCAGCTTCTGGTCAAACCGGATGGCTGACCTTCTCCAAATCCTGCTCAACTGGGATGAAATCTGAACCTGCAGAGTGGAGGAAGGGTCACTTACTGGCTTTTTGAGGAGTACTCTCGTATGGAGTCCAAGAAGAGCTTCTGAATCGGGTCCATTTGAGCTGAGAGTCACAGGGAGATAAAGACACAAATTAGTTCCTCCTCATGGACGGATGCTCACAGACCAGCACCATGTGTGAGATTATCATCTTTCCATTTGTCTAGAACAGATTAAGAACCAATCCAGTCTTTAACTTAACCCTCATGCACATAAACAGCACCTGGGGGCGGCAGACAGAGGAGCCAGCTACAGAGGTCAGACAGGAAAGAACGTGAGAGGTCAGGTCAGCTGACAGGTTAAAGGTTGCTGTGATAGGTCATGCTAGGCTACAGGTTTACAGGCTGAAGGCTGCCGACAGTCCGATCAGACGGAACATTTAACTCTGAAAATCTTTGACTCTGCACACAGCAACCAGAGTGCAACCTCAACAAGAGCTTTTATCCGTGACAGAAAAGGAAAGTTGACACATTATCCATTAACAGAATACACCGACAAACATCAAAACATGTCTGTTCACACATTATTACTTTTACCATGCGACTCCTGAGTAACTCTGAGGTGTGAGGGAGGAAGGAGGAGGAGAGAAGTTCGAGGTAAGGAAAAAATAAAGAGGATGACAAGTGACAGGTGTGACCTTAAATCTCTCCTTCACCAGTGGAAACAATGCACTTAACATTATCATTATGTTTAACAACCCCCAGTTCAAAGTCAAGCAGGAAAGTTCCATAAAAACACGACAGGACACCGGGAGACGGCCGGCGCTGTGGATTATTCTTTATCACGCTGGAGCGTCTCGATTATTCATGGATCTTAATATTGAAAAACAAAAGAAAAAAAGTAATTTTGACTAAAACACAAGGTGCAGTGAGTAATAAAAAGGTGAGAAGAACAGATCACAGTGACTTATGCAGGAAGGAGGAACACAAGAAACTCAAGAAGATGAAA